>NDXB01009798.1:87517-97775 GCA_002631895.1 Agapornis roseicollis
CCCGAACCCCCCCCTCAGCGAGGCCCCTTCTGAACACGGCACCTCCTCTGTATCAATGGGAGGGGAAGGGTGACACCGGCTGGAAAAGCACCCCCTCAGGGCATGCCACAAGCCTGGACAGCACAAAGGGCTTCCCGAGATGAAACACAGCCCCTGCATGAGGTGATGGGATCCCCATCGGGGCGGCATGGGCTGGAGGGAGGTTGGTGCATCACTGGGTGATGGTCCCTGGCCCCCACCGGCCCTAACTGGTGCCACCAGGCCCAGGGCAGCACAGAGCCTGGCTCAGCCTGGGTCCAAGCCAGGAGGAGGGAGCAGCAAAACAGCATCAAACATCAAACCAACCCCTCTGAAAGCTTCTGTGAACCCCAGCACCCCCGTGCAGGGATGGGGCAAAGGTTTCTTGAAGAGCAAAGTGGGACGTGACAGCAGGCAGGACCCCGCACACAGGCAGCACCATCCCCAGCCCTGCCCGTGCGAGGCTACGAGGGGAGTCCAAAGAGCAGCAGAGATGTAGCACAGAGCCAGCTTTTTCTAATCAAATCCATTAAATCATCCCAACCTGCTTGCAAGGAATAATCCAGGCAGGAATAACAGCCCAGCTGTGAGCCTATTTTGCTTTAGCTGGTTGGAGGGGATGCGGGAAGCAGGGTGCTTGGACCCTGGCAGGGAGCTGGGATGAGGGGTCACTGAGGATGCTTTGGTGGCTGCATGAGTGCTGGAGAGGATCCAGCCCCCTCTGGGCTGCAACTTGCCTCCATTTAGCAAATAAAGCGCCTGATGGTTGACAACAAGCCTGGCTCTGTGGGAAGAGCCTCTCAGAGGAATTGAATACAGCTGATTAAAATCACCCAAATTGGGCTGGGATCAGGGCAGCCGCTCTGCGGACGCTCAGACGGTGCCTTGGGATGCTTGGTGCCTTCATCCTCCCTTGGCACACAACACGAGTGGGACATCCCTATGCTGGGGACAAGGATGGGGACCCAGACCGGCGCAGAGCTCCGTGCAGGAGCCAGCTCGGGAAGAGCCACCCCGGCAGCACCCAAATAGCCAGCACTGTTCAATTCCCAGCTGGATGGGGGAGAGGCAGCCGCAGGGGGATAATAAAGGCTTTATTGTGCCCTGGATCCGTGCACGAGCACAAGACACAACCGTGGTGGGGCACAACGCCGTGTGTGCCACCAGGACCTGCTTTCCCTAAGGGATTGCAGGGCTCCATCGGGTCCCCACCGGCCATGGCCGCAGCTCTCCTAGCAATCCCACTGGTGTCTCCTCAGCACACGGCACTTGCCAGCACAAGGTTTCCAGCCTGGCAGGCACAGCCCTGCTTTGCAGAGGCCAAGTGATCCTGGGGTGCTTTACCCATGCAGGAGCATCCTATGCAGCCACACTGAGGAGCACCTGGACCTCAGAGCTCAGCACCACCCTCTGGCATTGGATGCTGCCAGTCCTTTCCGAGCAGCTACAGGCACAGCAAAGGCAGCGTTGGGCCGGGCCCACGGGGGCACTCACCACTTTGAAGTCTTCTGGCGTGCACTGCTCGCCACGGAAGAAGCAGGACAGCAGCATCTCGCGGATGTCGTGCCCAGCCCGGTCATAGAACTCCAGCATGTTGAAAGGTTTGGGCTTGAAGTTCCGGAAGTTCGCCTTGTCCTGCAGGATTTCCAGCTGCTTCTCGTCGGCGCTCTGGGTGTCCGGGATCTCGTATCTTGGGGCAAAGAGCAGGCAGAAGCTCAGGCCTGAGGGCAGCGCCTGCTCCTGCTGGCAAAAGCCATTTGAGCTTCACATGAGCTCCTTTTATCCCAACCCTGCTGTGGGCTCAGCAAAGTCCTGGCCACTTCACATGTGGCATTGTCACCAGCACAAGGAGCTGGTCCCACAGCACCAGCCCTGGTTGAGGCCAGCCCAGCCCCATCCCTTGGTTGGCATCATGGCTGCAGGCGATCACCTTGCTGGGACATGGGTTGAATGTGATGGGTCTCAGCCCCTGCTCTCATGGATGTAACCCCCTCCCTGGGGCAGCAGTAGAGCCCCTTAGCAAACTGGAGCCTTGCTGCCTGCCCCAGGCTCATAGCAGTGGCTTGGCAGCACCGAGAAGCCTCTACAGCCATGGGGATGGGCTGGAGATGGTGGATGAGAGGCTTCACTGTGAATGCTGCCACCATGGCCCAAGGAATGGCAACAACCTGGTCCTCAGCCATGGGTGATGTTCTGCAGCTTCACCTGCTGGTACCCCCAGCCTTGCTGCATGTATCAGGCATGCAGGACATGGTGTTGGAGCCATGCATGCTGGATCTGCCCCACAGGCATCCCAGATGGGAACAATGAGTGCCAGATCCATCCAGGGAAGCCCAGCCTGGGAGCCATATACCCAGGAGCAGAAGCAGAACCTGGTGGCTCTGTGGTGTTGTTGCATCCAGCTACAAAGCTGAACTAACCCCGGATCTGCATCCTGATGGAGACTAAGGAGATGCTACCTGTGCCAGCCATGGTGAGGGGCTGCTGTGGTGGCTGGGACCTTGCCCTGGCAGGCGGAGATGATGCCTGGAGCCACCTCAGAGCCCCAGCACCCACCTGTTATTGAGCAGGGCGAGCAGCTCGCCGGCATGGTACAGGTCGTTCTTGGTGACCCGGCTGAAGCGGAACTCGTTGAGGTTGCAGAAGGTGACGGCGGGGAAGGTGAGCCTGGTGGCAGCCACCTCGTCCAGCTTGGTGACGTGGGGGTACAGGAAGTAGTACTGGATGCGGTTGGTGCAGACGAGGGTGAGCAGCGCCAGCGAGCCCAGGAAGCACAGAGCCCAGACCACGCGCTTCAGCGACAGCCGCTCGTAGGAGAAGATGTGCGAAAGCCCGTGCAGGGTGGAGCTGCTGGCGAAGGCCTGGATGCTCACCGGCTGCCCGCTGTCCACCTCCTCCTCGTCCACCTTCAGGTCCATCATGGTCTGCGCTGGCACCCCGGGGTGGCCACTCTGTGGAGAAGGGAGCCCATGGGTGCTCGGTGCCACGGCGGCCTTGTGGGTGCTGCCACTGCCTGGCCCATGGCATCCCCATGTAGGGATGCTGGAGATGCACCCAGGTCATGGGGCAGATGCTTTGCTGTGCCCTGCTTCCCCCACAGGCCTATATATTTATATATGTATATACACATGCACATATATGTCTGTGTATATATATATGTATGTATATTTGGGTGCAGCCTCCTGTATCTCCTCCCCTCCCACCTCCTCTCTGCCCTCCCCATCCCATGGCAGGACTGGGCTGCCATGGCCCCCCCAGCACCCTTCTGTATCCATCCCTCCCTTCCCCTCCCCCCTCCCCCCGGTTCCCGGTCCCCCTCTCCCTTCTCCAAATGGCACCGGCGCATCTACAAAGAGACGAAGGAATCGAGGATGCAAACCTGGAAGCGGAGCCGGTGGCCGCGGCCAGTGCTGGGCTCCTTCTGCTGTGCGACGGTGGCTGCCGCTGCGTCGTGGGTGCCGGGGCTGGGACGAGCTGGGTCGGGGAGACGGGAGCGGGAGAGGAACGGGGACCGAGCCCGGCAGCGGCGGCAGAACCGGAAAGGAAGGAGGGGAATAAAAATAGCCTCGGTGGTACCTCGGTGCTGGCGTGGGAGCGGGGATGCGCCGGGGCCTCGCTCAGCGCCGGGCGGGGGGACCGGAGGCGACCATCGCCGGAGAGGAGGCAGCTGCCGGGGGTGAGGAGGAAAGAGGAGGAGAAGGAAGGCGAGCAAGAGGCTGCTTCCCTGCCAAACACATGGATACCTCCCCCTGTGGCTATCTGCAAGCGGGTGCTTTCTTCAGATGCATAATCCGCATGAAGTCATTGTCTGTGCGCTGGTGGGGCTGGAGGCCGGGGTGCCGCAGGCCGGTGGGCAGCGAGGAGGAGGAGGAGGAGGAGAAGGAGGAGGAGGAGGAGGAGGAGGAGGAGGAGGGAGAGGCGGAGGAGCTCCAGCGATTGCAGGCTGCTGGCAGGGGCTGTTGGTGCTGCTGCCGTGTGCATGTGGGTAATGTGTGTGTGTGCGTGTGCGTGTGCGCGCGTGTGAGCTCCCATCCCCCAGCGCCTTCCAGGGATGCTCCAGCCCCTGGCTCCAATGGAGCCCCCCGGACCCCCCCATACACCCCTGGCCCTGCTCTTCACCACCCTCGTGGGCTTCACCCATGGGTGGCCCCGGTGGGCGCTCGCTCACACTCGGGCTGGTCCCTCCAGCCCTTTCTGTTTGGGGTGGTGATGGGTGCCTTGAGCCTCTGCCCCTGGCTCAGCCCTGCTCTCTGCTGGCATGGTCCCCAGCACGATGCTTGCCCCCATGGGGACATGCCCAGCCGGAGGTCTGCCCTGTGCAGGATGTGCTGCCCCGTTCCCACTCATTCACCTCCTGCCATTGACAGGCATCAGAAAGGTGCTGCTGTCCCCAGGGTGCTCCCTGCTGCCTGGGGCAGGAGGCTCTGGGTGCTGGGTGCTCTGCTCCTCCCCAGGGCCGTGCTCGAGGGTTGCCTGGCTGTGCCACTGCATCTCCAACCCTGCTTCATCTCCATCTGCTCCCCAGGGCGCCCTGGGGTGCCCTCATCCATCACCCAGGTGAGCTGGGGATGCGCATCCCACTGCACACCTGGGCCCAGCAGCAGCGAAGGGAGCAGAGGCTGCAGCAGGCTCCTGCCCACTGCTCCCAGTGAGGTGACTGCAGTGAAATGGAGAATGTTCCAACGTCCTTTCCAAGCGCGATGTTGGAAAGGGGCAGCCAGACCCCAGGGCTGTCCTAACATGCTGTGTCCCTGCCCAAAGGAGCTTTCCCAGTGCATCATCCCTGACTGAACCACAGCTAACGGGAGCATGGGCAGTTTGGGGTTCAGCAGGGTCAGGTGTGCGTCCCTGTCCCCAAATCCCGTGTCTTGGACACCCTTGGTTTGGTCCTTTTCTGAAGCATCCTCTCTCAGACTGGGTCCTTGCCTGAGCAGGAGCCTGGGGTTTTGCAGTAGGACCTGCCTGGGGATGGAGATGGGGCTCAAGGACACCCCCATGAGCCAGTGCTTCCCCCTGCTTGCTACTGGGTACAGGGATGACCCTGCCAGAGCTTGGAAATGTGGCTGCAAGGCCCAGGAGAGCAGCATTTGTGCATCCATTGGCTCCAGCTCTGCCTTTCCCTTCCCTGCTCTGCTCTGCAGCGAGTCGGCATTGCTCCTTGCCTGGATGACAGCCTCCTGTTCAGAGCTGTCTCTCCATTAGGGCTCCTGCTAGAAACCCGGAGAGGGGTGTGCTGCTCGGAGAAGGACGTTTCAAAGGGGTTGTTTCTGCCTTTCCCTTCTGGTTTTTCCCCCTTCCAGATGAGAAGCCATTCTGTGCAGTAGTTTTATTGACCGTGAATCCCCGGGATGGACCGGGTTTCAGGCCAGGGCAGATGCGCATGCAGACTTACTTGTGAGCTGCTGCACAAGGAACCCCAACGCAGAGCCTCTGCCCATCCTGGCTGGAAAGCGCCTTTCCTGGGGGCCTGTTGGGGACCCTGAAGAGCCCCGAACAGCCCAGGGCCCTTTCCTGCAGGCGAGCAGGCAGAGGAAACTTGGTTGCCGCTGGCACTGGGCCAGGAAGGATGCAGCTGCATCCTTGGAGTTGAGTGGAGCGTGGGGAGCGCGAGCATTTCCGTGTTATTTTTCCAGGGAGCCACGTGAGGGTTGTGTTAATTCCTGCTGGGAGAGGCAGCGGAAGCGGCGGGGTGGCTGAGGATCCCACAGTTAGCCCCAGGTGAGAATGGATGACAACGAGGCACCAGGCACGAAGGCTTAAAGGTAGCTGGGATCTGAGCGGGATGGGCAGCGGGGGGTGGAGGAGGAGGAGGAGGAGGAAGCTGCCTTGGCTGCATCTCTCCTGGGCTAAATGGGTGCTCAGCCCCAGCATGGATTTGGGATGCAGTGGCTGGGGCTCCCTGCAGGCCTGGCCACAGATCTAATTAGGAGGATAAAAGTAATTAAGGGAAGGTGCTGCAGCGCTGAGGCTCCCAGCGCAGGCTCCAGCAGATGGGCAGGCACTGGCACGTCTCGGGAGCACCTTGTGAGCTTGGGCCAAGGGATAAGTCGAGCCTGGGGCTCTTTGCTCCCTTTCCAAGCAGTGTTTGTCTCTGCTCCACCATACACACCTCTTAGAGAAACATACTTCCACCCTGCCTCCTGGAAGAGCATCCCCAGGGCAAGGATGGGCTTGCAGGGACGGGTACCAGGCGCTTTTCCATGCTTTTCTTGGGTTATGTAGTGCTATTACTCAACCTGAGGCAGCTGTGGCTTGCCAATTGCTTCTTTACCTGCACCCACTGCCCCGCTGCTGTAAAAGAGGCAGCTTAATTCATAAAGGTCCTTTTAGGCACTGTGGGCACCAGAGGTGCTGGACATGGCTGCTTCCCTTTCCCTTGCAGGGCGGTGAGAGCCCCAGCCCTGCAATCTCCAGGGCTGCATTTGGGAAGGCCACCTATGTGCCAGGGCACAAAGGTGGGTCTGGCCTCACAGCCCCATGCAGGTTCTCACAGCCCCCCTCAAAGCCGGGCTGAGTGACATGTAAAATACCTTCCCAGCCAGTCTCTGCTAATGGGTTGCAAATTGCTCTCATCAGCTCCCGTGTTCCAGATTGCTCATCTGAAATTGCTTCCAGGAGCCCATTTTGGGGCCAAGCACTTCCAAGCTTGGGAAAATAACCATCAGGAGCACCAGTAAACTGTGTTCAGATGAGGCACTGTGGGGCCTGTGCAAGGACTGTGCCTTCCTCGCTGGTGAGGTGGCTCCAGCATTGGGGGCTGTTGCATCTACGTGGGACTTAGAATCATGGAATCATTTAGGTTGGAAAAGACCTTTTAGGTCCAACTGTTCCCCTGCGCTGCCAAGGCCACCACTGAAACATGTCACAAAGCACCACATCTCCATGTCTGTTTGGTATCTCCAGGGATCGTGACTCAATCACTGCCCTGGGCAGCCTCTTCCAGGCTTGACAGTGAAGAGCTCGTTCCTAATCTCCAGTCTAAACCTTCCCCTCACTGCCCTTGTCCTGCTGGCCACACCACTCCTGATACAAGCCAGGGTGCTCTTGGCCATCTAGGCACGCTGCTGGATCACCTTCAGCTGGCTCTTGACCAACAGCCCCAGGTCCTTTTCCATGAGCAGCTTCCCAGCCACTCCTCCTCAAGCCTGTAGCATTGGCATGGGATTGCTGTGACCCAAGTGCCATGCAAACCTCACTATTGGCCCCGTCCACCTATCCAGCCCATCCAGATCCCTCTGTAGAGCCTCCTATCCTCAAGCAGATCACCACTGCTGCCCCATCTGGTGTCATCTGCAAACCCACTGAGGGTGCACTTGATCCAGATAAAGACATTAAACAGAGCTGGCCCCAGCTGTGAGCCATGGGGAACATCACCACCAACTGCATTTAACTCCATTCACCCCCACTTTAGCCCTTGGCCATCCCGCCAGTTTTTGACCCATTGAAGACCCATCCAAGCCAGTTTCTCCAGAAGAATGCTGTGGGGAACAGTGCCAAAGGCTTTACTAAAGTTCAGGTAGACAACATCCACAGCCTTTCTCTTCCTGCCTTCCAGCTCAGGGGGCTGGGTACCCTGAGACCAACTGGTCTTGCTGTTAAAGACAGCCAAAGAAGGCTTCTCCCAGCCCAGTTGGTTGTCTCCATCACTTTGGGCTGCTGCTCAAGGCATTGCTTTGCTCCAGCTCTGAACCAACAGCAGCTCCATTGCTCCACATAGTCCTGGTAGAGGTCCAGGGCTTCCTAATTCATGAGCACATTATTAATTATCTGCTGGAAGCCAAAACCCCAACATCTTGGTGAGACTAAATGAGGCCACTAGCAGAGCTGCTTCTTGCCATTGCTGGCTCTGGCTGGCTTGGTGCACGTTGCCATCCAGGGTTGGCAAGCAAGAGGCAGAGATAACCCTTGCATTGCATCTTTTGGTGCATCTTTTGGTGCATCTTTTGGTGCATCTTTTGGTACATCTCTTGCATCTGTTTGGTCTGGCCTTTCCAACTATGCCTGAGACCTTTCCAAAGGAAGCCACTGCATCTGAATCCGGAGAACCAAGAAGCCAGCACAGGGAGCTCGGTGATACCACGGGAGTTTGACATGAAGCACATCCCCATTGCCCAAGGGACATGAAGGGTCTAAGGCAGCCTGTGTTGAGCTGCAGCACCCGGAGTGCAAGCAGTGGGGTTCTCCTGAGTGAACCCACGACTGTTTGAAATGAGCAGCTCCCCAGCCTGCCTGCCTGCTCCGAGCTGCTGCGTCTCCAGCTGATTGATGCCGTGTTGCGCTGTGCCCGCCTGGCTCTCCCGACGTGCGGAGCAGCCAGTTCATTAAACACTGAGTCATCCGCAGCGGGGAGGACGAGGAAAGGGCCTCCGTGGCTAACGCCAAGCCCCTGTGGAGAGCAGGGCTGGGGAAGGCGAGAATACCCAGCTGCCTGGTCCGTTGGTGCTGGCTCCTCTGCCCCTCTTGTTTTTTGGGGTGGGTTTCACCCTTTCCTGGGTTAAAACAAGGCTTCCCTGGTCAGGCAAGAGCAAGGATGCTCTGTGCTGTTTATGCCTGGATTAACCATGTCCTGATGGGTTCTCCCATGGGTGGATGTGCTGTCCAGAGGCCTTGGCTTATTAAAAGGACAAGCTGTTCAGGGAGCTGGTAATAAAGCCATGAAAGCTTTTATGAGCCAGAGTTGAAGGCATTCATATCGCTGTGCTCTGCGTGGGTGAGAAATGAGACAAGAGTTCCTCCATGCTGATGGGGTGGGTTTTTTTCCTCCCCCCTCTTCATCTTTCTCAACAATTATCTTGTATTTTGATACCTTTCTATTTAAACCCTCAGAACTATGCTCGGGATAAAAAGGAGGCTGAATTGCTTAACAACCAGGCACCTTGTGGCGCAGGTACAGAGGACCTGGAGACGCTGAGAGCAATGGAGAACACGGCTTGGGCTCTCCTGGGCTTTTGGCAGCAGGAATTGTCCCCAAGGGCCAGGACACAAACACCCTGGAGCATGTCCCCTATGGGAAGCAGGACACCTCCTCTCCAGCAGCCTCAGGAGGAGCCGTCTCACTGTGTTGGTGTTGCACCAGCATTGAGCGCCTGGGTCTCAATAGCTGGGATTTCCTCCTGTTGCTGCTCATCACTCTCAGACCCCGGTGCTCCTCACCTGCTCGGGGGCTCTTGTGTTTTCTACAGTCCCTTCAGAGCTGTCTCTACTCTTTTGTCATCCCGGAAACCTTGTGACTGATCGGCTGCAGCTTCCCAGAGTTGTGAATGGCACGATGCAAAGCGAGGGCGGATGGAAACCCTGCAGGAAGGCACGGAGCTGAGGGTGCGGCTTCATTGACTCCAGCAATTAGCGGGAGGCAAGGCAAAGCCGCTGGCTGCTGCTCGACAACTGTCCTGAAACGCTTTCCCCATGCACCAATTCCCTCTTGGCTTGTTCCTGCCATCCCCGCTTGTTCTGCCCCGTGTCCAGAAGAAACCTCTCCTTTGGGATAGCCACAGCTTGCTGCAGCTCCAGACCACCAGTAGGTACCAGCCTTACATGTGTGCACACGGAGGTGAGATGCTGGGATGTGCAACATGGGATGCAGGACAACAGGACCCCCCCAGCTCCTCCCTAAGTGCAAATCCAGCCTTTCCCCCTGTGCTTCCTGCTCATCCAGTACCATTTCCCTCCCTCCACTCCTCTGGCTTTGCTGGCGGCTGCTTGTGCCCATGTCCTTGTCACTGCCATAGAGCTCGTTAGATCCCATTTTCTTTTATTCCCTCTGACACTGGTTGTGGTCACAACAAACCTCATCTCATTCAGGAAACGCTGAGGATAGTGGGAAGGGGAAATGGATCCCCCCACCTGGTAAGTGCCAGCTCGGGCCGGCGGCAGGCGCCTGTTGCGGCCCCAAGGGCTGCATGTGTCTTGGGTGTGCAAACCCGCTCCTGGAGCCGAAGGGTTAACACTGCCGGGTGCAAACCTGCTCCGAAGAGCACCGGTGGGAGCAGCAGCCTCCAGGGAAGCTGGCAAACAAATGCAAGCAACGTTGCAACTGATGCGCTTCCTTGCGGCAGAGAGGAGGAGAAGCAGCGCTCCAAGCCTGAGCAGACAAAGGCAGCGCAGATGGGTGCTGGGGGACCCAGCGAGCGCCATGTGCTCCGTGCTACTTTGCTCCCAGCTAAGCTGAGATTTGCTGCTCCAGCTCCATGACAGAGGCTGGGAAAGACTGGGGGGGGGGGGGCGGGGACCCCCGCCCGGG
>NDXB01009798.1:97870-122682 GCA_002631895.1 Agapornis roseicollis
GGGGGGGGGGGGGACGGGACACCCTGCCTGGGAAGGGCTGTAGCTGGGAGTTACTCTGATGTTGCTACCCCTTGGTGTGTGCGTCCCATTTCTCCAGGAGGAATTGTGTTGTGTGCGAAGGGAATACAACACTGGAAGCTCCAGGCATAGAGATCAGTGCATCTCCTTCCCAGCAGCCTGCTGGCAAACATCAGCCCAGTGGCTCCAAAAGTGACGTCCCGCTTGGCTTCTTGTGCTGTCATTTGCCTTGAAGAGACATTAAACAGAGAAGCCAATCCCCTAAAACACTCCAGTGAAGCCGGTGGCTGCGGTGGCCACTGTGGAACTGGGTCTGAGGCCGCTGGCTGCCTCTGGGAGGAGGCTGATGAGCACGAGTTTGGTGTGTGGTGAAAGGGCTTGGTGGAGCTGGGCAGCCTGGACCTGTAGCCATTGCCAGAGGGCTCCTGACATGGCCTTGTCATTGTCCCCTCGCACAGAATGACACGTTTCTCTCACTGCCAATGCCACCCTCCCTTGGCAGCCGAGCCCATGCAAGGAGCAGATGGAGCCCGTCTTGAACGTGCAATCTCAGCAGAAGCAAAGCCAATAAAGGGAGTTAATTACCAGCACGTTATGTGAGAGCTAGGGATTCCCATGGGATTGTGGAGACGAGGCAGCCCTTCCCCCGCCATCCGCAGCTCCGGAGGGGCTGGGATGCAGCCGGCCGCTGCGGGAGCGGAGCTGCCCTCCCCGGGGACCACTCGCTGCAAACACCCTCCGCAGACTGGGAGCTCTGCAGAGAGCGAGGTCGCATCCATCCCTTCCCCTGTGGTTCTCCTGCCTGTGTCTCATGAGGGATATTCACGGGGGGGCTGCAAAGTGCCAGGCAGGGTTTGCTCTCCACTGGGCAGTTGTGGCTGTGACTGTGGGAGATGTGAGAGCAGAGCATCCTTTGCTTCACTTTGTTTCACTGCTGGGCAAAGTTAGGAGAGGAAGTGAAGCAGCTCCTAAACGCCTCTGGTTTGAAAGATAATTTAACTGGGCTTGAAAGCCCACTGGCCCCTTACCATGCTTCGCCATGCAATGCTTACCAATGATGTGAGGGGCTTCTCCAGTCAAAATACCCGCTTGGAGGCAGCGTGTGCAGCTCTGGCAGTGGAGGATGCAGATGTGCTGCTCGCCCTCCGTGGTGCTCCTGCTCCGCTCCCCATCAGCTGAGCAAATAACGTTTGGACCTGTTAAATCCACAAACAGTTGCCAACTCAGTTGCCCTGGGCTGGCTCGCAGCTCCCATCCACCCTCCCCTTGCCTGGGAGATAAGGATGGCAGTGGCTTTAATTCCTCCCTTTATGCACTGACTGCCAGTTCTCTCCTGCCTGCTCACCCTTGATAGATAATGCACAGAGATTTGGCAGCCACCATGCTGGAGATAAAGGTCCAGTCCTGCCAGATCTCCTTCCTCTGAGCCTTTTGTCTGGTTAGATGTCCAATTTGTTTAACAACCCACCTGCGGCAAGAGCGGCTCTTCCCATCTCTGCTCCTGCTCGGGATTATTGCCTCTGAGCGAGCTCCCTCCTCACCGTCCCCAGCCTTGGCAGGGAATCAAGGACTAAGAAAAGGCTCTGTCACTTCCAGGCCTTGAATTGGCATTGATTTGGGATCAATTGTGGAGCCTGCCTTGGCTCAGGGCTCTCTGGGGCCCGGCAGGATCCTTTTCCCTTAGCATCACGTGGGCGCTGGGGTGCTGCTGTGTCCCCACAAGCAGAGCCTAAACCGGGCTATGGGGACAATCCTGTGCAGCAAACCTGCAGAAGAGAGAGCATCAGTGGGCTTAGCCTTGCTGCAAATCCTCTTTCCAGCCCTGCCGCCAGGCTGGATGAGTGCAGTGTGGGAACCAAGAGAAGGGCTGGTTTGGGAGGCATCAATGGGAGCTGTGCTACTTCGTGCTCCCCCACCACGTCTGGGTCTGCTGGCTCGGAAACCCTCCAGGAGCTGGAAGCTGCTGCCTGATGGTGCACAATGGTCCTATGGAGCGCACAACGCTGATGGGAGCTGCTCAGCCGTGGCATGGGGAGCAATCACGGCATGCACAAGGATGTCCCCAGGACCGTGCAGCAGCAGATGCGAGCATTGCTCCTGACTGAGCCTCACGTAGCAGGGCTGCTGTAGGCAAGAGCACAGGAAGAGACTATTGATTGGGGTGTGGAGGGAGACACAGAAGGTCTCAAGCAACCTTATTTCTGAGTATAGATCTGGTTGGCAGGACCTGGTGGAGCTGATATCTCCCCTTCACATCCTCTCATGCAGCATCCTGAGTGTTATCTCTCTTAGAAGGAGATCAGATTCAGAAAGAGATGAGTGATGCTCAGATCTGGAAGTGTTTGAGCTCAAATGTGGCACATATGTCTGCTATTTGTGCTGTCCTCCTGGAAGAGCAGCTGTCCTGGGCAGCTTCAGATGCTAGTTTGCTTACAGGGCTCTGGATCCCCCAGTTTGGGGGATGGCTTTAACAGCACGGTTTGATCCCTATCACTTCTAAAGTCATGAGAAATGTCATCTGAAGTGCAACAAATAACATTCTGATTATCCACCATGTCCTGATGCTACTCCCTGGAGATAACAAGCTGCAATTTTCCCCCTGGGCCACACAATAATCGCCCCAGTTACTCCCAAGCACTGGTTATTAAACTCACAGCTCTGCTTTCATTTACAAAGCACAAATAATTAAGCAGGTGTCTGTGCTCATTCCTGGGCTGGGAGTGACCAGCGTTAGTTCTGCTTTGTGCTGGGAAAGCAGCTTTTGGTGGCTATGGAAAACCTCCATGGCTTTTCCATTCTGTGTGGCACAGTTCTGTCAAGAAGCTGCCAGATGATGGACCAAATAAAATGCAGTTGGTGTCTGTTCGTGCTGGGGCTGGCATCCCAAAGGATGTAACCTCTATCCAACTATAACATCAGAGGGATTTAGGGAGAGAGTGGGGTTAGGGAAGCTGCAGTGTGATCGGCATACGCAATCACACCCTGGGCCTTGCAGAAGGTGATGTGCTGGTTTGGTTTAGCTGGATTGCTGTCGGGTGTTACTGGGCTGTGTCCAGGACACTGGCGGCCCATCCTAGCAGTGTTGTACCCTGGAGCAGTCAGGGGACAACCTCCTCTTACCTGTGCCCCAGGGCAAACCTGCACAGAGCTACGCTGCAGCTCAGAGTTCATAGAATCATGGAATCGAGGTTGGAAAAGACCTTTAAAACCATCAAATCCAACCATTAGAAGATTTGCACATTGCTCCTGGGGGTCTGGACGCGTGCTTGCTCCCCACACGAGCGTGCTTCTGCACCTCCACATGCATCCAACACGCACCCAACACACACAGGCTCGCTTGGACAAGGAGGCTCCCAGCTCCTGTAGAAGAGGAGCGATGAAAGCAGAGAGGATGACCAGGATGGAGGGAGATGCTGGTGAATTATGCATGATGCAGGGGGGAGAGCCGTTATCTGCACGGACAAAGGCCTGTGCCAGGCAGCCCCACTCTCGCTGTACCTGTCCCTTCCTTTCGCCCGCGCTTTATCTCCGCTCCCAGCTTGTAATTCAGCTCAAATATCAGAGGAAGCTGGAAGATTAATTTTCTCTCTTTGCATGGCAAAGGAGAGGGGACACGCTCTCACTCCAGGCTCCCAGCTGCTTAATCCGCCGCCGAGGCCTGCCGAAGGAGAAGGCAAACATTTATCAGTGTTGGCAAGGTACTGGTGCAGGGAGGGATGCTCGGATGCGGTGCTTGCCCTGAGCCAGGCCCCCCACAAGCAATGGGCTCTCACAGCGGGGCTTGGTGTGTGTGCATTGAGGGGGGGGGGCACTAAGGAAAGCAAACCCTTGCCCCCTCCGCAGTGTTAGAGCCCAGAGGAATGTGTGGGCTTGGGAGAGCTGGACTCCTGCCCTGCCGTGCCACAGTGTGACCTGTGTGTCCTTCCAGCGTGGGAGCCTTCACGGCTCCAATATTTGAGAGATGACAAGTGTATTAATATAAAAAACTAGATAAAGATCCCTTGAGTTTAAAGCAGGAAACATCATCTCAGCTCTTAGTTCCCAGCCCTCTCCCTTAGCTTACTCCCTAGCTTAAATGAAATCATAAATATCAGCCCACAAAGGTCCTTTGTCACTGCACGCAGCTCCTGGTGACAAGAGGTCATTCATTAAAAGCCAGATGAAGGCAATAGAGACTCCCATTGTTTTTTAATGAGTTCAGGATAAGGCCGTGGCTTCTCTGCTGACATTAATGCGCCGTTTCGCTGCGAGGAGCAGAGGCGATGGACTGCACGTCACTGCAGGCAGGTTTGGCTGATCCCATCTTCACCCCGGCAGGCAGGCAGGAGACCACAGATAAACCTGGTTCATCCTTCAGAGTGATGGTGCAAACACAGCTCCTTTGGTCCCCTCCTTGCAGATCTCTGCTCTGACAGGAGGATGGAGCCAGGAGGGGGCTGGGCTCTGCTTCCAAGGAATGGGACAAGAGGGAATGGCCTCAGGCTGCCCCAGGGCAGGTTTAGATGGAGCTGAGGAACAATTCCTGCCCCACAGGGTGCTCAGGCATTGGAACAGGCTGCCCAGGGTAGGGCTGCAGGCACCATCCCTGTGGGTGCTCACACACCCTCAGTGCCATGGGTTAGTGATGGCCTTGGCAGTGCTGGGAATGGCGATGACCTGAACTTGATGATCTCAAGTCTTTTCCAGCCTGCTTGATCCTCTGATTCTGTGCTGCACTGAGCAATATTCCGCAGGGATGAGGAGGATCGAGGCCCCGCAGCTCCCCCAGCACATGAGTGTGATGCCATCTGCCGGCCTGTGGCTTGGCCCGGTCGCCAGGAATTGCAAGTTCATTCCCAAAATCTCCAGCTAAACCCATGGTGCCCTCCCTGCTCGTGCTATGGAGTCATTCCTTTGTGAAACCCATGCTGTAGTAATGGGCATCGAGAGAAACGCACCCAAGAGCATCTTTTCTTCCCCTGGAGAAAGGTTGCTGCCTTGAAGTTTCTCTTTCTGCTTCCTTTTCCCCCTTCTTTTCTGCTTTTGGGAATGCTTTTTGGTTCAGGAAGGCCATCATGCTCTAACTGCTCTTGGATTAAAAGGGACTTAATAAAGGTTTCCCCTGAGCACAAAGCTTCACAAATGGGTTTGCAATCCTGGGCTTCATTCCGCATGAGCTGGGCAGAGCGATGAGTGGTTGGGAAGCTCCATGGGTGGATGAGGCTGGGAGGGAAAGGGTTTGTTTGTGCAGGGCTGCTCAATGTGGCAACTGGGGCCGATTTCCTCGCATTCTGCCCCAAACGGGGCCACCATTGGCATCCTCCTAGGCACCAATCCCAGTCCCATCGTGGGCTGGAGGAGGTGAATGGGCTAAGAGGGGGAGGCAGCAGGAGGGGCTGGAGGAGGCTTTCTGCTGCCTGAAAACTGTGAAGTCCTTCCGCCGGTAATCGCCGGCCTCATCAAATTAGCATAAATCCTATTAACGGTTTCCCAGATGAGACATTTCAAGGCTTCTCCCCCCTGTCCCTGCCACAAACAAAGGAGGATATAATTCCTTTGCAATAAAGCGGCTCCTGGAGAGGCTCCTCCATCCTTCCGCCTTCTCTTGCCCCTTGAAAGAAAGGTAAGCTGTGACGATACACAAGGTGCTTTTGACCTCTCTGCTCTCCTCATGCAGCAGGCAGGGAAGAGTCTGCAAAGCTTTTAGGGCCTGGGACCAAGCAAGCAGGGTGTGATGGAGGACATGGCCCGTTTGCCATGTCTGTGTCGGATCAGCAGGGAAAGGGGGATTCTGAGGTGCCTTCTTGGGCTCCTCAGTTCCTGATGCCCTCAGAGCATTGTGTTTCAGAGGAGGATTTGGAACTTGGATCACTGACTACTATGGCAGAAATCTCATTTGCTTAGCAGGGGAAGCCAGTACCTACGGCAGGAACTCACCACAAGCACAACGGGGGCAATAATCTGCAATGTGCCTTCCTATCAGCATCACATTGCGGGTGACAGTGCGAAAGAGAAGAGAATTGGCTCACGAGCAAAAGCCTCCTTAACCCTTACGAATGGCACTAAGCCGGCTGGAAGCCAGTGCTGAGTGGTGTCTCTCAGGGATCGGGGTTGGGACCGGTCCTGTTCAACATCTTTGTGGCTGCCATGGACAGTGGGATTGAGTGCGCCCTCAGCAAGTTTGTGATGACACCAAGCTGTGTGGTTGGGTGGATCCGCTGGAGGGAAGGAATGCCATCCAGAGGGACCTGGACACGCTGGTGAGCTGGGCTGATGCCAACCTCATGGAGTTCAACCATGCCAAGTGCAAGGTCCTGCACCTGGGTCGGAGCAATCCCAGGCACAGCTACAGGTTGGGCAGAGAGGAGATTGAGAGCAGCCCAAGGAGAAGGACTTGGGGGTGGTGGTCGATGAGAACATGAACATGAGCCGGCTGCAGTGTGCGCTTGCAGCCCAGAAAGCAACCGTATCCTGGGCTGCATCCAAAGGAGCGAGAGCAGCAGGGCCAAAGAGGGGATCCTGCCCCTCTGCTCTGCTCTGGGAGCCCTCCCTGCAGCACTGGGTGCAGTTCTGGGGTCCTCAGCATCCAAAGGCCATGGAGCTGTTGGGACAAGGCCAGAGGAGGCCACGAGGATGAGCAGGGGCTGGAGCAGCTCCTCTATGGAGCCAGGCTGGGAACGTTGGGGCTGGAGCAGAGAAGCTGCGTGGAGACCTCAGAGCAGCTTCCAGGGTCTGAAGGGGGCCTATAGGGATGCTGGGGAGGGCTCTTCATTAGGGACTGCAGGGACAGGACAAGGGGGAACGGGTTCAAAGTGAACCAGGGCAGGTTTAGATTGGAGCTAAGGAAGCAATTCCTTGCTGTGAGGGTGCTGAGGCACTGGAATGGGTTGGCCAGGGAGGTTGGGAATGCTCCATCCCTGGGGGTGTTCAAGGCCAGGTTGGATGAAGCCTTGGGTGCCCTGGTTTAGTGTGAGGTGTCCGTGCCCATGGCAGGGGGGCTGGAACTGGATGAGCTTCAGGTCCTTTCCAACCCAAACTGTTCCATGATTCTATGACTCTAAACCAGCTTCCCTGCCTATAAACACCATCTGCCAATGGAGACATCTTAGCTGGGAGGATTTAACCACAGGCAGGAGGCCATGGGGCTGGCACTGGAACAGTTGAACCCCCTCAGAACTGGGGTGCAAGGAGGACTGTGATGGGATGCACATGCACAGGAGGCTCTCGGCAGAGCCAAGCGTCGCTGTCAGCCTCCAACGTGAGGCAAATTGGGCTTTTGGATGCTTTTGTGGTCAAGGATTGAGGTCGGTTCCTTCCTCTTGCTCCGCCATTGACTGAGGATGAGCTGTGCCCCTGTGGGGCCTCAACTCCCCTGTAAAGCATAGAGAACCTCGATTCTCTTCCCCAAGGAAGCCTTGCTGATGTTTACTCTTCAGAAGGCCTTGAGGCTTTTTCCGATCTATTATGAATTAATTATTATTAATTAAGTTAAAGCAGGCTTTCTAACCTACATCAAGCAGTTCTGACAAAGCAGCTGGGTGCTGGAGAGCAATCTGCTTTACAAACTCCCTTTCCCACTTCGCAATTGCAAGCCTTTAGTTCTGCTTCCTAATGGCTAATATCCCCTCCTCAATTAGCCACTGTTCTGGTTCAGATTTAACCTAGTTGGTCGCATTCTGAGTTTATGATTGTGGGATTTCGCTTCTAAGTGCTGGGGTTTTATGGTTTTGTGTGTTGAATGTCTGCAGATGGCTCGGAATGGGGTTTTGCCTTTGGCATGCAGAAGGGATCAACAGCTTTTACTCAAATTGATGTTTTAAAGGCAGAAATGCATTGAGGCATCATACGTCTCAAGAGAGAACACCTAAGAAACAGCCTCCCGGTTAAGCATTGGTGCTCTGGACCAGCTGCGGGTTGCATCCAGCACCAGCGCTCTGCAGAACCTCTGCAAGGGGTTCAGGCCCACCTGTGCCCATGTGCCTCAAAGTCACACCTGGATCCTGCCTCAAAACAGCTTTTTCTCCCCCAAAACAGCCCCTATGGTGCCAATGGCTGCGTTTGGGCCCTCAGAGAAGCCGCAGCCCTAGCGGCTCCGTTGCTAAGCAACGCGTGGTGGAGGCAGCTGCCAACAGTAAAGATGGCGCCTGGGTGGCTTCATCCTGCGTGGCTGGGGCCGCCTCCTCCGCCTCCGCGCCAAGTGAGGAGCGGATAGGCCCCGCCCTCAGTAGACATGGCGCCGGCTTGGCTTCAGCCTTCCAATGAGCAGAGCCAATGAGAGGCCGGCGTGCGTGAGGAGCACGCTGGGATTGGCTGGCTGCGGGGATTCAAACCCAAGTGCGGCGCGGTTGGGCACGGCCGTTGGAGTTGGACCTCGCGTCGGGCCGGCGGCCCCGGTAAGTGTGCGGGACCCCGGGGCACCGGTACCGGCGCCTGCCCTAGGCCTCGGGTCTCCGGCACCGGGACCTGTCCCAGCCCTCCCTAGGCCTCGGGTCCCCACCGGCGGAGCGGAGCCGAGCCGAGCCGTTGTCCTGGGCGGGCCGGGCGCGGCGGCGGTTGCCTCCTTTTCCGTCTCGGCCCCCGGTGGCTGTTGCTGGGGTTTCCCCGTGTTCCTGCTCCTTCCCCGGCCTCAGCCCCCGAGCCGGGCTCTGATGACCGTGGTGGTGGTAGCTGGGGCACGACACTAGAAGTGCCCTGTGCAGGGACTGAAGCCGGCTGCAAGGAGCAGAGCCGGGCCCTTCCACCCGTTGTAGATCAGGTAACGTGGACACCCCCCCCCCCCCGATACCTTGGTGTCTGTGAGCCAGTGACTGCGGATCGGGTGTTGAGAGCTTTCCATGCGGCTCCTGTAGCTGGGAGCGTTCTCCCTGCTGGCACCTGGGTCTGTATCTGCTGCTGGTGGTCATTTATTAGTGCACACAGGCTGCCCTGTGTGCCCCAGCAAGTTATTGCATTAGCCAAGTAATTTCTGTGTTGCTGAGTTGGAGACTTTCCTCTTCATTGCTTCTGTTTATGCCATTGTTGCTAATGGGTGAGGGAAATGTGCTGACTGTCTGAATGCGAGCAGCTATTTGCGGTGGGAGCTGTGATTTCAAATGCTGCTAAATTTAAAGCTGTATTAAAATCCCTGAGAATGCGGCTCCTATTTTTATCTTACTCTGAACAGTCGCACATTTTTAGTGGCCTATATAGTACAAAGTTATTTGTAGGCAGGGCATGAGCTGCATTCTGCAGCCTTCCAGAAGGAGAGTGATTTGGGATCCCTCAGCTTGCCTTGGCTTCTGAGCCTCTGGAGAGTATTTGAAGCTATAAGGTGAAGAGATCTACTGCCTCTGTGGCTCTGTTACCCATAAACTGGAGGGGAGTGAGGGTCTTCATTCCCTACAGGAGACTTTAGCTGCATGCATCTCCATCAAGTAACTTAGCTTCTGCAAATGAACTCATTCTAAAGCTGATTCTCTTTTCTTCGGGCTGGTGCCATGTTTGCTGCTTGGAATGGGGAAGAAAGGGCTGGGCTGTTGGTTAAGCTCTGGTTTCTTGCAGGTAGATGGAGATGGAGACTGTGGTGCTGAACTTACGGGCTCTGTGCAACCAGTTTGAGCGCCAGGCTGAAGTTTTGAGTGAGGGAGTTGAATACAGTAAGTTCTGCTTCTGAAAGGGGGTTGTGCAAACAGGCATCATTTGCTGCTGTTGAAGGATCAGGTGATGGATGATGCTATAAGGCAGCTACAGACAGTGGGATTTGAGGGGATTTGCATTGTGAAGAAATACAAAGTCGCATGCTGAGCATGTGGCAGGGCCACATTATAGGATCACAGACTGGTTTGGGTGGGAAGGGACATTAAGATCATTTAGTTCCAACCCCTGCCATGGTCAGGAACACCTCCCACCAGAGCAGCTTGCTCCAAGCCCCATCCAACCTGCCCTTGAATGCTGCAGGGATGGGGCAGCCACAGCTTCCATGGGCACCTGTGCCAGCGCCTCAGCACCCTCACAGGGAAGAGCTTCCTTATCTCCAACCTGAACTTCCCCTGTTTCAATTTAAACCCATCATCCCTTGTCCTGTCGCTACAGTCCCTGGTGCAGGTCCCCCTCCAGCATCCTTGTAGCCTCCTTCAGACACTGGAAGCTGCTCTGAGGTCTCCACGCAGCTTCTCTGCTCCAGGCTGAACAGCCCCTGCTTTCTTAGCCTAGCATTCAAGCAAGCTGGCTTCATCCACATATGGTCTCATGTCCTTGCTTTTCTGGTTGATGCTGAAGTGAAGGACTTTAGTTTGAAAACCTGAAGGATCTCATGAACATCTCTGGTGTAGGTGGGTTTGCCAAAAGGCTGGCTGCTCTGCTCTTCAGCTGGGAGCAGCTTGTGTTACTAGATACCTGCTGTCAGTGAAGAGGGCTGCTGCATCTCCTGCTTGCCTGGGTCGCTGAAAATACCTGTGTTTTCTCTCCAGAGTTCATTCAGTTAGCAAAGAACTTTGAAGAGTATAGGAGAAAATGGCAGGAAACAGAGCATGAGCTTGCCAGGTACAAAGACCTCCTTATGAGAACGGAAGCTGAACGTAGTGCTTTGGATGTGAAGCTGAAACATGCTCGCAACCAAGTGGATGTGGAGATCAAAAGGAGGCAAAAAGCTGAAACGGACTGTGAAAAGCTGGTGAGTAATTCCTTTATCACCATTTACCTTTCTAGAGTGTTGGAGACAAGGTGATGGAACTACACTGATCTATGGAAAACAAGGGCTGGCGCTCAGGATTACTGGTTTTATTTCTCCCTGGGAAAAAGGTTGCCTTCTGCTTTGGTTTGGACAAAGGTGACCCTCTGCTGTTACCTGTTGGAGCAGTGGCTTTGCAGCCAGTAGCAGTCTATTGACACAGGTTCTGAGGGCGTATATGTGGCATCTCAAACACTTCAGATGGGTTCGTACAGTAATTAAACACAGTTCATCCCATGGCAGCTTCTGATATGATCTACCTTTACAGGAGAGGCAAATACAACTGATTCGAGAGCTGCTCATGTGCGATGCCTCTGGGAGTATTCAGCTCAGTGAAGAGCAGAGGTCTGCCCTCGCCTTTCTTAACAAGCAACAGGTTTCTACTGGGGCTTCAGGCAACAAAAGGTAGGCAGAAGAGCATTTTGTCTGAGCAAGTATCAAATGCTGGATATCCAGGCAGCCGTGTACCTCTGTGACACATACTGCACCCTATCAGTAGGGTTTTACTTCTGTTCCAGTTTGAAATGCAGCTCCTCCGAGTCAGTAGCATTGTTCTGGAAGCAGGGCTGACTGAAAGCCAAACTGATACGAGCTTCTACTAATTTTCTTCTTTCATTATTATTATTTTTAGGCTGTCTACAATAGACGAATCTGGCTCATTTCTGTCAGATATCAGCTTTGACAAGACTGATGAGTCACTGGTAATGTACCTCCAAGTTCTAACGTCTTCCTCCACTGTAAAACCTTGGGGGGTGGGTTAATCTCTGGAGACCCCTTGTGTTTAAATTGCTGTGGTGTTAAACTGGTAGAACTGGTTTGCATTGCTCTGATGTGCTATTGGCTAGAACTGAATGAAGTCTTGGCCAGAGGCTGTAGGGTATTTACACTGAGCTCACCAGTGCTGTGTATTTCCCACAGGACTGGGATTCCTCTGTGGTGAAAGCTGTCAGACTGAAAAGGAGAGAGAAGCGGGTATGTTCAATTCTTTCCCTTCAAATAGATTCCATTGTTAGCCTTAGCTGACACAATGGCACCATCTGTCATCTCCCAGCCACCTATAATGATGTCTGAGCTACCCTAATGTCTGAGCTACTAATCACAGCCAAACTTCTGATGGATGTGCTGCTGCTATAATTCAGAACTGTGCTGTGGATTTAGGTTGAAAGTTAATTGTGGTGTTTGTCTACTGAAAACAACTGGAGTTCTGCATATCTGTTCTGTTATGGCCTAGGATTTGTAAGAAAGCACTGGAAGGCTACTAACAGCTTCCAGATCAGGGGGAAATCACAGAGAAAGTTAATAGTTTTCTATTTTGTAAAGGAGCTTGTGCTTGTTCTGGTCTGCTGTTAGCATGCAGTAGGCACAGGTGGGAAAAGGCAGCCTGAAATCATCACTAGCAGGGTTGGGAACACTCTGGGACTTGTGTAGTTGCCCTTTTTCTTGTGTGTGTGGTTTGGGGTTTGGTTTTCTTCTCCTCCTTTCTGTCTTTCCTGAATTGGATTACGAAGCCGGGTAGGAGAATTGCTAGAAAGAGCAATATATTGAGGCCTCCTCATACTTCATGGCAACCTTGAAGTTGCCATGAAGAGCAGGTACTGTGGAAGAGCTGAACACTTTTGTGACATG
Source organism: Agapornis roseicollis (assembly GCA_002631895.1). Taxonomy (NCBI): domain Eukaryota; kingdom Metazoa; phylum Chordata; class Aves; order Psittaciformes; family Psittacidae; genus Agapornis; species Agapornis roseicollis. The sequence continues at coordinate 110,202 of NDXB01009798.1, forward strand.
TGCAGATTGTTGTTTAGTCTTTCTAGTTATACTGGGCTAATATAACACTGTGTTAAGAACAGAACTGCTTCATAGTCAAAAGCATACTGTATCTTTTCAGCGGTCTTCCAGGCAGTTCATTGAAGGCCCACCATGTCCTCAGAAGAAAACCAGATCAGTTGGTTCCACGGTGGACCAGGTAGGCTGGTTCCTGTTGGGTTTGTGTGCACTTCAACTGATGATATGCTGCAGTACCTGTTTCTAGGGCCAACAAACTAGAACATCCCATGTTCTGTCAGTATTGTATCACTAACAGCATATTTTTCATTATAGGGAAATGAATCCATAGTAGCAAAGACAACTGTCATGGTCCCCAATGATGGTGGCCCAATTGAAGCTATCTCTACTATCCAGACTGTGCCTTATAATCTGAGAACTCGGAGGAAGAGTGGTAGGTATCATGTCTTCATTTGTCCAAAGTCCTGAAGCAACTACTTAGTAGGTCTCCTAGAACCTAGGTAGCTGCTTCTGGTTTATGATGCACATTTGCTTTTAAAGCAAAGAGGGATAGGGTGTCAACCTTCTTTTGTCTTTCAGGTCCTCTGCAGCCTTGGAGCAGTGAGTCAAGCATAGGCAGTAAGCAGCTGGAATCCAAACCAGAGACTGATGGCTCTAGCACCCCACAGAACAATGGGGGAGTGAGGCTGCACGACTTTGTTTCGAAGACGGTAGGTCTACAGGCAGGAAGAACTTGAAAAAGCACCTCCTCCACTTTGAGATGGGTGTGATATCAAGCTCTTGGTAAGAGGCTACCCAAGTCAATATTGACTGTACCAGTTATCTGCATTGGATTAGGGAACATGTTATCCTATATGGTTATGCAGTCTAAGAGAATCATAGAATTGTAGAATGGTTTGTGTTAGAAGGGAGCTTAAAGCTCACCCAGTTCCAACCCCTGCCATGGGCAGGGAAACCTTCCACTGGAGCAGCTTGCCCCAAGCCCCTGTGTCCAACCTGGCCTTGAGCACTGCCAGGGATGGGGCAGCCACAGCTTCTCTGGACACCCTGTGCAAGCGCCTCAGCACCCTCACAGGGAAAATCTTCTTATCTCCAACCTGAGCTTCCTCTGTTCCAGTTTGAACCCATCACCCTTTGTCCTGTCATGACATTCCCTGACAGAATCCCTTTTCAGCATCCTTGTAGCCCCATTCAGATGCTGGAAGCTGCTCTGGGCATACAGCTTCTCCAGGCTGAACAGCCCAAACTTCCTTAGCTTGTCTTCACATGGGAAGGTCCTGCATTAATCTCTTCCCATCTGTATACTCTGAATCATTAGGTTATCAAGCCAGAATCATGTGTTCCATGTGGAAAGAGAGTGAAATTTGGGAAAATCTCTCTGAAGTGCAGAGACTGTCGTGTGGTCGCTCACCCGGAGTGTCGGGACCGCTGTCCTCTTCCCTGCATCCCCACCTTGACAGGCACTCCTGTTAGAATTGGAGAGGTGAGTCTGCTGGGGGAGCTGCCAACACAAACAGGCTTATGTTTGGTTAGAGGAATGTGCTCAGGCTCTAACAAATCTGCCTTCTACAGAAGAGCTCCTGTTGTTTACAGGTGCATGATCTACACTAGCAAGATCATTTGTGTTAGAAGCAGGGTAGTGCTTCCCACTGGTAGGGATGCTGTGTTAGGAGGGTGTGGAGCTGGGAATATGGCAGCTCTGGGTAGGCAATCCTACAGCATTGTGCTGATGGATATACTTTAGATCTTGCTATGAATCCCTGAGAAAGTGTTTTCCATGTCTGAAGACCGAGTATTCCTTCCTTTTTCCTGTTGCCTTTCAGGGGACCTTGATGGACTTTGTCCCTTCTACTCCTCCAATGATCCCTTCTATCATAGTGCACTGTGTTAATGAGATCGAGCAGCGAGGGCTTCATGAGGTAAAAAGAAAGAGGTGTGAAACAGTGCTAATGAAATGGGTTGTGTGAGGGAGACAAATGAACCCAAGCATCTCTTATTCATGGTGTACATGGTGCTGGTCAGTGGGTGACTGTGGGTGAGCAACAGTGGCTGTGCAGAATGCTCAGGTGTGGAGAGCAAGTGGGAGCAGAAGGATGTTAGTTTTATATGTGCACTTGATGCTCTGCCTCTAAGCAATGCTTTCTGTTACAGACAGGCCTTTACCGGGTACCTGGCTGTGACAAGACAGTGAGGGAACTGAAAGAGAAGTTTCTTAGAGCAAAAAATGTTCCTTTGCTCAGCAAAGTAGATGACATCCATGCTATCTGCGGCCTTCTCAAGGACTTTCTGCGCAGCCTGAAAGAACCCCTCCTCACGTTCCGGTTAAACAAGACTTTTATGGAAGCTGCAGGTGAGGAAGCTGCTAAACAACATCTCCAAATCTTTCCCTAGGCTTGATGGTCACAGGTTTGGCTGTCGTGTCCCACTGGGAGACCCCAAGGATCTGTGGAGCCCTCATGCTTACAGCTGTGTTGATGATGCGCAGTATGCTTGGAAGGCATCTCTTCCGCTGTATTCCTCTGGAAGAGGAAGGAAATGGGTTGTACTACTTGGGCAGGATACTAAATTACTGCAGGGGCAGTAAATGTGAAGTTTTGGGCTTCCTTGTTTCTCAGGCTGGCTACTGCTGTGAGGGGAATATTGCAGCTGTGCCTCTGGGACCACCTGCTGAGGTCTAAACATTTTGGGTTTTTTTGCCTAGAAATCTCAGATGAGGACAACAGCATTGCTGCTATATACCAAGCAGTTGGTGAGCTTCCTCAGGCTAATAGGGACACCCTGGCTTTCCTCATGATCCACCTGCAGAGGTATGTCCAAATGCACTGGTAGCTCTGAAAGGGGGATGTTGCTACTGGTGCCTTCTTGTAACTGGCTTCTGTTATTGCTTGTGAGCATAAAGTCTTCATCCTGGAAAAAAATGCTTATTCAGAGGCTGCAGTGGGTGTGGGGTGTGGGAATTGTAATACAAGTGAAAGGGAGAAAATACATTCTCTTATCGTTTTTAATATAGGGTGGCTCAGAGCCCAGAGACTAAAATGGACATTGCCAACTTGGCCAAAGTCTTTGGCCCCACAATAGTTGCCCACGCTGTACCTGATCCTGACCCTATGATGCTCCTGCAGGACACTAAGCGACAGCCTAAGGTGGGTGAGCAGAAGGACCTGCTTGGGGTGAATGTATCCCCTTTAACAGATTCGAATGAATTGCTGGAGGGAGCTGAGGTGATGCTGGTCTAGTGTCAGTGTGTCAAAGCTGTGTGCTGGTCTGTAACATCATCCCCCTGTACTTGGCACTGGTGAGGCTGCACCAGTTCTCGGACTCTTGCTACAAAAGAAATATGGAGGTGCTTGATGGGGTCCAGAGAAGGGCAGAGGAGCTGGGGAAGGGCCTGGAGCACAAATATGATGAGGAATAGCTGAGGGACTGGGGGTGGGGGGGTTGGGGGAGATTCAGTCTGGAGAAGAGAACGCTTTGGTGGATCTTATTGTGCTCTACAACTGCCTGGCAGGAAGATGTAGTGAGAAGCAGGTCAGTCTCTGCTCCCAAGGAACAAGGGGTGGGCAAGAGGAAAAGGCCTCAAGCAGCACCAGGGCAGATTTAGATGGAGCTGAGGAACAATTTCTGCCCCAAAGGGTGCCCAGGCATTGGAACAGGCTGCCCAGGGCAGGGCTGCAGCAGCCATCCCAGCAAGTGTTTCCAAACTGTGTAGCCGAGGCCCTCAGTGCATGAGTTAGTGGTGGACTTGGCAATCCTGGGGTAATGGTTGGGCTTTGACCTTAAAGGACTTTTCCAACCTGGTTGATTCTGTGATTCCATGATTCTACTCATGGGTCTCTCTAGGTAGTGGAGCGACTTCTACTGTTGCCTATGGACTACTGGAGCCAGCTGATGATGGTGGAGCAAGAAAACATTGACCCAGCACATATAATTGAGAATGTGAATGCCTATTCCACACCACAGACACCAGATGTTAAAGGTATCCCGAGTTCTACTTTCCTACTTACTGGCTGTGCAACTGCTGTTGTAAAATGAATGCCCCTCAGTCAGAGCTGCTTGAGACTCTAGAGCATTGCTGCATGCTTCGTGGAGGAAGAGAGAAGAAAAACATGCCAGGAGAACACTAGTGTTGTCTAGTGGTTTTGGCAGATGCTAGGGAATGTCTAATGTTCCTTGCATGGCAATGAATGCTTCAGCTGTCCCCATGTTGCTCACTTCACTCCCTCTTTTTTTGGCAGTGAGCATACTTGGGCCCCTCACTACTCCAGAGCACCAGCTCTCCAAGACTCCATCATCCAGCTCCCTGTCCCAGAGGGTCCGCTCTACCTTCAGCAAAACCACCCCCAAGTAAGTGCCAGTGGGGTGTTATGGAGATGTTGGGTTTACTGCAGGTGGAGTCCTAGAAGTAGACTTTTGGAACCTGTTCTGGGAGCAGCTTGGATTTACTAAGTCACAGTAACAGTGCAAGCTGCATGATGGTTTAACTAGTGGCCTCTTATGGTAGGCAAAGCAATGCTTTGTGTGGGAGATGGGTACAAGTTGGGTGAATGTCCCCTGGCGAAGGGAACGTGTTAGACCTCTGTATCCCAAATGCAAACCTGATGTTTTTCTACTTCTCTTGACCTAGATTTGGGAGCAAAGGCAAGTCAACAACCCAGCTTGGGCATCAGGGTAACTTCTTTGCTTCTCCTTTGCTGAAGTGAAGTGGACCTGGGAGGTAGTGTTGTGCTAGCATTTGCACACCAGTATGCACCAGTACAAGAAACACAAGTCCTCTCCACGCCCATTGGCAGCTTATGTAATAAGATCTCTTTCCATTTAGCTTCCAGCTTAATTGAGACTTTTAATGGAATTTTATTGTGCAATCTATTTTTATTATCTAATGCTGTGCTGAATTTAGTATTGGCGAAGAAAGTAATATTAGGATTTGTGCAGAGTATTAATAAAAAAATGCTAGAGGAGCTCGCAGACACTTTTCAATAGCATCCAGTCTCGTACCTGTATGGAGTGGGACAGTCATATAAGGATTGTGAGCTTGTTGGGTTTTGCAGTTTGGTTTTTAAAGCTCAATTTTGGTTTTTAAAGCTGCTCTTCACACAGCAGTGAGGCTCATTTGTTGGAATCCAGTCTTTCCGGCAGCACCCAAGTCTAATTCGCGGCTTGGGCTGTGGTCATGCGGCCTTTAATCCTGAGGATGGCACTGTTGCCTTTGTCTGATGAGCAAAGGCTGCTCTGTTTAACTGCCAGGGGGACTGTGACTTCAGGAAAGAAATGTTTCCAGGTACTGTATTGACAAGGTAAAAACTATCTGTAGATGCAAACCCCAAAGATTCCAGGGTGTTCTAAATGAATGACTAGAGCTGCTCATACAGGTGAGGGGATTGAGGGTAGGTGAAGAGCATCCTTGCTTTTGGGAGTCCCTGCTTTCCTGAACTGGGATACGTGGCCTGGCTCAGTGCTGTGTGAAAAGATTTATGGAACATATACAGAAGCTTGTAAGGAGACTGTTTTTATTGAGCTCTGGAAAACTGTCATGACTTGTGCAGTTAAGTAAATGCTGCTCTGTGTGACCTGTGGTTCTGTACTGTGGCTAATGCTTATTACTTGTGCTATAGAATTTTACCAGTGCAAAAAAGCAAAGCTCCTGTTTTTACCTACAGGCAGAAGCAAGCACACACATGTTTCAAAGGATTCATGCCAATATAATCACAACTATATGCTCCTTAAACAGCAGCTAGCTCTTGCTATGTTTGTATTTAAAGCAATAGAACAGACCACGGACTATCTCTCTGCCCTGTATGCAGGTGCTTCACCCCATCAAGCCCCCTCCCCAACAGTTAATGACCTTATGGACGAAGCCACCTTCTTATTTGCTGCAAATGAGATTTCTGATAATGGGAGGCACTTCTCACTCTCCCCTAAGTGGCACCTAGTTCTGGCCTACAGCAACTTTAAGGGGGTGATGCAGGTCTACCTGCAAAGGATTGTGCTCAGCCCCCATGGGCCAAATTCTTCACGTTTGCTTCCATTCCCTCCTCTCAGAGAATCAGGACCGGGGGCCTGCTGTGTAAATTTGGGGCAGTTAGTTAACTATGGATGGGCCTGTATTTATGGACAAGGAATGGGATGGGCTGAGATACCAATGGAACCCTTGTATCTTCATGAGGTGATGGGCCTGCTGTTGGAGAGAGACAGACACTGGGCCTGGATGCCTTGTAGGAAGGGTTCCCTGCTTTGCCCAGGCTGGGGCTCCTGCCATCACTCCAGCTCAGCTGCAGAGAACTCTGCAGGCAAGTGGCGGTCGGTGGTTTCCATGAAGCGGTGAATAGCAGCAGCAGCCTCACCGTGGTAGTGCTGAGCCAGCTGGGTCAGCTTCTGGGCACACTTCCTCCTCACTGCTGTTGCCATGGGAATCCGGTAACCATCCATAAACTTTGCTTTGGCTTCACCAAGAGATTTCTTCTTGTAGAAGAAGAAGTTTCCCCAGTAGAGATTAAGGGCTTGAAGGCTTTTGAGGCTCAGGGTGTCCTTTCTCTCCTGCAGCTCCCTGTAGATCTTCTCTTCCTGTGCTGGGTCTCTTGCGCCATAGAACTCTGCTAATTGCAGCTTTACAAACACGAGGTCTGGATGTTCCTGAAGAATTTGGTTGAGGTCCTTGATGGCTGCTTCCAAAATATTATCCTTGTCTTTGTTATTTGCATTAAGCCACTGTATCTTATAGCACTTGCCCAGGGCTTGGTAGAGAAGGTGGTAACCTGGATTCTGCTCCAAGGCTTGCTGTAATATCTTAATTGCCTTCTCTGTAGCTTTTCTTTTCAGCCAAAAGGAAGATGAAGCCTTGAGGACATCAGGATCAGAGCTTTTCTCTACACTTTCTTCTATCAAGCTAATTGATCTTTCTGTATTCACTTGTTCAAGTAGCATGGCTAACCCCATTTTGGCTCTGTAGTTATTTGGGTGCTCAAGAACAGTTCTTTCCAGTTGGCTTCTAGCTTCCTCTGCAATATCAGGATACCAGAAGTAATTCCAGCAGGAATAAAGAGCCATTGCAAGCCCAGCATGGAAGTTTCTGTTCTTGGGTTCAAACATCAATGCCACTTCAAAGCACTCTCTTGCCCGTTCCCCATTCCGGGCTCTGATAGCCAGAAGGGACCAGCCTTTCTGGGCCTCAATGTATGCGATCAGCTGTGCATCTAAAGGAGTTGTGCAGAGCTGCTCAACTTGTTCCAGATAACTTTCAGCCTCCTGGTAAGAGGCCTGAAGGTAGTGAATCCAAGCGTAATTCCCATATATAACCAAAGAACCAGCAGCAGATGCCTGCTGCTCATCTTGCCCCATGTACTCTTCAGCATCTTTAAGGCTTTGCATAGCTTCTCTGTTCTGACCTTCCAGCTGGTACAGGTATGCCTGTAGCCCCAAGAGTGCTGCCTGGTTTTGGTGGGGTGTGTACTTGATTTCAATAGCTAGCTTCTGCAGAACATGCCTAATGTCATTGTGGCCTGCTATACTCAAATGCCAGGTGAAATGGCACTGAAGGACATCCAACCTTTCCTTCAGCTCTTCCTTGCTGCTGAAACAAAAAGATGAGTTAGGCATAGGCAGCATGTGGTGTCCTCTGGTACCCACACAGAGCACAAAGGAGCTCCCAGCTTGACTCGAAGCAAAAAGGAGGGAGAGGGCTCTCCCCCTCAAGCTACTCAAAACCCTGTAAATCTGTGTTCCAATCAACTCATTTTCAGGGAGGCACCTGGGAGGCTTCCTGGCTTCTTGTTCTCCAGTGCCCAAAGCCAGAGCTGCTGCTCTTACCCAATACAAAGGCCTTCAAGAAGCAAGAACAGGGCCAGCCCAAACCACCCAATCTGTTCCCCATGAGAAAGAAACAGGGGCTGTGCCTTCATGTAAGTGATGCATCAAGAGATACATCAAGTCCAACACAGAGCCATGAAGATGTTGGACTAGAGCATCTCTTATCTGAGGAAAGGCTGAAAGAGCCGGGACTCTTCAGCCTAGAGAAGACTGAGAGGCATCTTAGAAACATGCATAAAAACCTGAAGGGAAGGTGCAAAGAAGATAGAGCCAGGCTTGTTATCAGTGGTACCCAGTGCTTGGGACAAGCAGCAGTGGGCACAGACTGAAACTCAGGAAGCTTTCTTGGGTTCTCTCTGTGTTTTAGTTGTGAGGATAGAGTACCAGCACAGCTTGCCCAGCGGGGTGATGGGGTCTCCATCCTTGGAGCTACTCAGAAGCTGTTTGGATGTGGCTGTGGGCAACTTGCTCTTAGGTGGCCCTGCTTGAGCAGAGGTTTGGTTAAGGTGTAACCTCCAGAGGTCCCTTCCAACCTTAACCATCCTGTGGTTCTGCACAAGGGCCTTTTGCAGAGCATAGTCAACCCAAAGCCATTCTCTCTTGAGCTGCTGCAATATTGGAAGCTGTGCACTTACCTCATGGTTGCTGTGGATGGAGCCAGCGCCCTTAGGGAGTGGTGTCTTGGGCTGGATCTCTTCACACTGCAGCAGAGGCAGAGGGTAGCACTGAGTGACTGACCCTTAAATAGGGAGCATTTCTTTCTGGGCAGAGTCTGACGAAATCATTGCACTTGGAAGAAACAAAACTGAAAGAAAGAACTTGAACCACCAATGAAGTGCCCCGATTTCCCTCTCTAGAAGCTGCTACCTTCTCTTCCCAGAATGGGAGTGGGACCTGGAGAAAGGAGAATGAAGGCCCATTCAGAGCAGCAGGAGGTGAGCTCCCCCCTGGAGACCTTCTCCCTGGGACTGGCTTTGTTAGCATTCTTTTAAGAAGTAACAGGGTTAAGGTGCCAGAAGATTCTGGGTGACTGACTGTAAATATGGCATTGCCATCATTGGTGAAGGGCTTGGCCTGGCTCTCAGACCTTGGCACTGGGCTTGTTGGGCTGGTTTTGTCTGGATCTGTCCCAGCCTGCCTGGCACTTTGTAACTCCCTAGCAACAAGGTCCTTCTTACCCACTCGAGTTTGAGGTATTGAATTGGCATGGGTTCGTATAACTGAGGTACAATGGCTGGGCCTGGGATAAAGCCCATGGACTTGCTTGAACAAGTTGTGCTGAGGGAGGGGAAGGTCACGGTTGGGGTATTAGCAACTCCTTGGGGATCCATTGCTGATCATTGATGAACATGGTTTGGGAAGTGACAGAAACCAGTCCTAGAGGTAACATAAAACAACCCAGGTAAAACACTGAGGACACACAGTCTTCTTCTGTACCATGGAGTTGCAGCTTTATGAAGGAAGATTCAAATATAGAGATCAGTAATAAATCCATTAAAAACCAATTAAGTAGCCCCAAGTAGACAGTAAATGAAGAAGCCATCAAGCCTATAATCATATTCTTCCTAGCAAAGAAGAAATGAAACCTATCAACATCACCTTTCCCCCCTCTGGAGATAGATGAATCACTGCAGCAAAGGAAGGAGGGTGAATTTGTCATTACAGGATTGGGACAGATACTTTTGTCTGGTGTGTTTGTTGGTTTTTATTACTGACAACCTTTAATTGAAATGGGATAATTTGGGTATTAGCTGTTGGCACTGCTGGAAGAGGTTGAGCAGTAAAGATTATAGAATCACAAAATACTTAACGGTAGAAAGGACCTTCAGATAATCTAGTTCCAACCTCCCTCCCATTGGTAGGAATGTCTTGTACTAGACCATGTTACCCAAGGCTCTGTCCAGCCTGGCCTTGAGCACTGCCAGGGATGGGGCAGCCACAGCTTCTCTGGGCTCCCTGTGCCAGTGCCTCAGCACCCTCACAGGGAAAAACTCCCTTATCTCCAGCCTGAACCTGCCCTGTTCCAGTCTGACCCCATCACCCCTTGTCCCATCGCTCCAGTCCCTGATGCAGGTCCCTCTCCAGCATCCTTGTACCCCCCTTCAGGCACTGGAAGCTGCTCTGAGGTCTCCACGCAGCTTCTCTGCTCCAGCCCCAATGTTCTCAGCCTGGCTCCTATGGGAGCTGCTCCAGCTCCTGAGCATCCTCGTGGCCTCCTCCACATCCTTATGTTGCAGACCCCAGAACTGCACACGGTGCTGCAAGTGGGGTCCTGCGAGAGTTGATTGATTAAACTGAGGCATGAATTAGACTCTGAATGAGTTCTTCTTGAATCCTCACGTAAGCATCTTCTTTCTGCATGCTTTGGCTTGCCCAAACTGCTTCTCCATTGCTTGGTGCGGCCAGGATAGGGCTGTGTGTTTGATAGCAGACAGACGGATGCTTTCTCTCCCTGAGGCAGGGGCTGAGCAGGGCTATGGGCAGTGCTGGAAGAATGGAGGAGGAATCCAGAACTCAAACCCCTCAGGCCTATTGGCTCTTTCTCCTGCTAATATTAGGAGTGGTTTGGGGAAGATTCTGGTTTTATGGAATCGCTATTAATATCCTACAAAGCCTGGATGGAAGTCGAAAATAACAGCGAATGAGAACACTCCTGATGACACAGCCAAAGAGGAAACGCAGGCAAGGCTTGGTGCTAGGAGAGAGAAATGGGCGGAAGGAAAAGCAAAAGAGCTGCAGTCAGATGCGAAGAAGTAAAATGCTTTGGAGAGAGCTCAAACCCACTGCTTGGCTCCCAACCAGCTCTGTTACATCAAACAGCACCCGCGTTATTGGCCCGGATGTTTCCGAGTTGGGAAAAGCCACAACGGGCAGGCACAGCTTCTCTGGGCCATCACCCTGTGCCAGCGCCTCAGCACCCTCACAGGGAACAGCTTCTGCCTTAGCTCCAACCTGAACTTGCCCTGTTTCAGGCTGAACCCATCACCCCTTGTCCTGTCACTAAGAGTATGAATCCCCAGCCAAAAGCTGTGCTGGCAGAAGCCTGCGGGCTCCATCTCCTCAGGAGCTGGAGGATTGCACTGGACCGAAACAGGTAACGTTTATCCTAGACAAGCACTTGCATGCTTCAAAGATGCCTCTTTCCTCCTTCCTTCTGCTATAAGGCAATTGCTTCGAAGCACAGACCTTTAGTGATCTGCACCAGCAGATGGCAGAGGATTTCCACCGACGAGCTGCAAGACAGGAGGCAGGATGCTTGCATGGCCACCCTCCGGCCAGGCTGGAGCCAGCAGCCCCACTTTGGCACCCATTCCCCATGGCTTCTTTTTTATTCATCCTTATTTGGATGCCAAGAGTTCCATTTGGAAAACTGGTGTTTTCCTTCGGGTGTAAAACAGGGAGGCAAAACAGACCTGCACTTAGAGAGTGTGAACAGCGTACGGAGGGCATTTCACCCTTCACAAGTGAGCCACAGAGGGCCCAAGGAAAGAGCCAGGCAGCAGGTTTCAAATGGAAAAGACAGGTTTCTTTCCCCCATATAACTTATCCTGAGAGGCTGAGTGCACCTTTGGCTCAAACAGCCTCTGCCTTGCCAAAAATGTCTGACCTCCTTGTTTGCAAAGGCTTTGAACCATACAATCAGCCAGGTTAGAAAAGCCCTTTAAGATCATCGAGTCCAAGCGTTATGTGAATGTACAGCAGCAAACAGGCTCTCTGTGCATGGGGATCAATGGGATCGATGGGGATCAATGGGGTCATGGGGGTCAATGGGATCAATGGGGTCATGGAGGTCAATGGGGATCAATGGGATCGATGGTGATCAATGGGGTCATGGGGATCAATGGGATCGATGGGGATCAATGGGGTCATGGTGATTGATGGGGATCAATGGGGTCATGGTGATTGATGGGGATCAATGGGGTCATGGGGATCAATGGGGGTCAATGGGGATCAATGGGGATCAATGGGACCCCCCCTTCCCCATGGTTCTCACCCGTGCATGGGCCCCCCCTGGGGCTCCATGAGGGAGCGGAAGGGGCCCCCCCCAAGCGGGGGTCCTGGGCGCTGGCCTCGGCCGTGCTGAAGTGGTACTGGGTGACCTTGTCCAGCAGGTCATGGGGGATGACCCGGTCCGAGATCCTGGAATCACACATCCATAGGGATACACGTCCATAGGGGTACACATAGGAATGCTCCATAGGGGTACACGTAGGAATACCCATAGAGATGCTCCATAGACATACACACAGGGATGCTCAATAGGGATACCCATAGGGATGAGCCATAGGAGCAACCATAGGGATAATGTGTGAACTCCATAAAGGATAATGTGGGAGCATCCATGGGGATGATGGGGGGGGCATCCATACGAATAATATGGGGGCAACCATAGGGATAACGTGGGAAACTCCATAGGAATAATGTGGGAGCATCCACAGGGATGGTGGAGGGACATCCATAGGGATAACATGCGGGCATCCATAGGGATAACATGTGAGCATCCACAGGGATAACCTGGGGACCAGCGATGCAGTTGCCATGGAGACCACCCCTAGGGACCTTATAGGGAGCATCCAGAGGTGCCCCATAGAGAGCCCTCAACCTGGGGCTCCTTGTGCCCCCCCCCCCCCCCCCCGGGCCCCCCCCCCCCCCCCTAAAACCCCCCCCCCCCCCCCCCCGC
>NDXB01009799.1:0-25749 GCA_002631895.1 Agapornis roseicollis
TCCTTTTGATGCAGCCCAGGATACGGCTGCTTTCTGGGCTGCAAGCGCACACTGCAGTCGGCTTATGTTCATTTTCTCATTGACCACCACCCCCTGTTGACCACCACCACTGTTTACATCTTCTGAAAAAGTCATCTACCACTGGCCTCTCTGAAATGCATGTATGCAGTGCATTAACACCACTAAACTGGCAACAGGGGTAAATAACAGCTGCTGTAAGACTTCTTTGTTTGATCCTTTTTCTGTTCATATTAATAGTCAATTTCAGTAATTGCCAGATGCTTTTTATTTCCAAAAGAAAGCTGACTTACAAAATAACCTATGTCTGCATTATTCCAAGTGAAATCAGAGACAGCAGGCTGCCATAAAGGTTCAACATTCCCTGCTTTGAAATAGAACAAATGTTCACATGGTATGAGGCATTAAGTTCCTCTTTTTTACTGCCAAAAGTTTAAATTCTTGGGTACCAACCAACATCAGCCCAACAGTTTTCTTATTAGGACCTGCTATGCAAAAACTGCAGAACAATGCTCACAATTCCAGCATGAGAAGCTGAAACTGCTTATTTCTGCAGGATCAGCCTGTACTCATCCCCAGGGAATGCTTGCCTGAACATGCTCTTATATGCAGGAATATCTCATCTCTGCCACTAAATCTCACCATTCTCTGCAGTGATATAATGACAGTCCATGAAGAATACTTTAACTGATGTTGGACCTGAAACAAGTCTCCCTTGTGTTTGTTCTGTGTATCCATTGGTCCATTGTAAAGAACAGTATTTTTGCCAACAGATATCAAACCAGCTGATAATGAAGCTTTTGATTAAAATTATTTAGAATCACCTAGGCATAATAACTAAATAGTTATTTTAGTGGTTATGATGTCTTTACTGTGAGACAACTCATCACAGAGGCAGATTGCATGAAGCAAAGTAATTGAACGTTATGAGGACTGGCAACAACAACTTGCTGCTTCCACTAGACAAACTTCTTTTGGAGCTGTTGTGTAAAATATGGAGTGAGAGAACATCTTTGCTGTGGCTAAGGCATTCTGAGTGAATATTTTCAGTGTAGCATCTTCACTTCTCCCAGCAGTTCTCCCCTCCTCAGTGACTATATCTACTGCTTCATTAAATTTAAAAACAAAAAGGCATGCTGAACATCAAAGTATGTCTTTGTATGATGTTGAAAAAAAATATAGAATAAGAACAAATCTAAGACTCTGAGCTCATAGATTCCAAAAAAGCAGTTAAACTTCTCCACTTATCATCACCTTGAAGTACATTCCCAGTTGCAGTGCAGTTGAAACCTCCTTCTCAGATTGCATAGTACAGTCAAGACATGAATTTAGCTTTGGACTGGGTCTTTCAGATCATTCAGACTCTTCTCTGTGGTGCAGGGCCTGGAAGCTCAGCAGGGTTCTTTTACAAGGTGATCTAAAGTTTGGGTACTTTACTGGAGCACAAGAAATAAAAGCATACCCACATTTCAGAAGCAGCTAGGCAAGAAATGGGGCAAGAGTCTACAGGAAATGTATAGAAATTGATCCCATTAGGTAAATCATTTTGGTGGCCTATGATTTTCTGAAGCCTTTCTTGAAGTGGTGTTTCTACAGAACTGACATCCAGGATCAGATCCCCATCCAATGGTGATAATCTATTAACCCATTACAAGCCTGATTGGTTTTCCCCTGTCCATACATTTTGCAAACTGTTGCATCAGTATATAATATAATAATATCTATCAGTGTCTATAACTTCTAGTTGGGGTTGCTAAAAAGTTAAAAATATAAAGACATTCTTGTTCTAGGTTAGATATTTTGTGCCACAGAGAGTCTTAATACAATGAGAGGCTGTAGAATCCAGCCATGAATCTAGTCTGCAGTCATCAACTAAAATAAGACCAGAAAAAAAGTAGTAAAAGTTCTCCTGAGTGATTCTTTCCTTCATTATAAGCTAATATTTTTGGAAGATGTTAATGCTCTTGTTGAACTCTGGATCAAGCACAATGTGAGTTGTACCTTTCTGAGCATTTCAGTTCCCTTTGTTAAATAATGGATCTGAGCAAACCAAACGTATCTCATGTGAAATTAGATATGGTCCCTTATGGTTCATGCTCAGGCAAACCTTAAATGCAATGTAAAGTCAATATTGAAATGAACTTAGATGAGAGTATTTTAATCTATATATTTATGATTAAGCTGATTTCCTTTGCAGCTACAGGAAAGAAAATAAGTTCTCCAGTGATGCTTTTCTTTCATTCTGAGTCTTTATATTCAAATGTCAATATACAATGTCGCAAGATGGACATTTATAATTACTCTGATTTCATTAGCTAAAAAGCCAGAATTAGATGGTAAAAATTAGGTTTTAATGAACAATTTCAACATGAGGAATTTATGAATTGGTGTCTTGAGGATATCATCATGACTTAGAAATGAGGCAAATTAGACAAGTCCAATAGGAAAAAAAAAAATTGCAAGGTTGAAAGGATATTAAAATAACTTCAAACAGAGCAGAGGGGTAGGAATAGAGAAGCACATGGAATTAGCTTTAATTCTTGTTTTAATATTGCAAAATAACTCCGAACAGTGCTGGCAGAAACTGGGGAAAAGACTTCAAGTGAAGGCAAACACCAGGCTGGGGAGAATAAAAGTACCCAGCAGAGATACACTGCTACTGCACCTATCACTGCCACCTGAACTGAAAAAAAGGATCAGTGCAGACTGCATACATAATGCCCACTTGTTCTGCAAAATAAGCCCATAGTGGCTTTGCACTTTCGGCCTGTGAATGTGTTGACTCTCATGTACAAGCAAGTCTGGGTTTGGAGAATAAGAAAAAATATATCTGGAATTAACCGTGATTAGGATGATTAGGGATAGAAATCAGCTGTTTGCACCATGTTAAATAAAACAATATAGAAAACACTTTACCATACAATCTGCAGGTGTAATGTGGATTATAACTGTACACCTCCTGCCTGTAGTGTTTATGAACTGAATGGATGAGGTTGAGAAAGAAAGGAAGGAATCAGTGGAATCATTAAGAGATCTGACTCTTTAAAAGGTCAAACACTTGGAAACAAAACTGAGATGTCCTGAATCCTAATGCAATATCATCCTCATTAAACTGTATCATGGCCTAAAGCAAATGCTCAGTATAACTGCATTTTTATTGCAGCAATTTTAAAATGATGGCTCTTATGGCATACGCATGTCTCATTTGTTATATACAGTCATGAAAGCCACGCAGATGACTGTTAATGTTACCCTCTCTCCCCCTCAACTATTAAATAAACTCAGAAATTACAATGACATTAAAAACACTTCGAGTAATTTTATGTGATCATTAAGTCAGAATACTCCACTCTGGAGGCTTCTGTTATTCAGCAGCCTTGAAATTACTTAGATCAATTAAGTGCATTATATTTTATATGGAATATAAGAATGCAGGGTTTTTTTCTACTAAGGGGAAATATAAATAATGAAACAAGGAGAATCTCCAGCAACTTCTTTGTAGTCCTGTGTTGCTTTCCTCATATCTGAATATTTTCACTTCATTGGGCTTGCTTTTTCCTTTCTTGGTGAAATACAGTGGTATATCTCTATAATCTGAATTTTTTAGCAGTAAGAAAGCCTAAAAATCTCCCTTACTGTGCCATTCTTTTTTCTTAGGTGGTAAAGAAAAGAAATAAGCATGCGTAAGCCACCAAATCATCAAAACCAAGAACCTACTCACTGTGCACCCTGAAGATCTTTTAAAGAATGCTTCATTCTTCTGTAGATCTGAGGTACCCCCTCAAAATACTCTCTGTATCCACTGACAGCCCAGAGACAATCTGAGAATCACCTTCAGGGACAGGTTTCTGCTGGGGGTGCTGGTGTCAGGATACCAACCAAAACTAAGGAAGAGAAGAGCAAGTCAGCAATTCATTGAGGTAGGTCACAGCCAGACCTGGCAAAATTACTGAGATCTTCTAATGAACAACATCTAAAGGGTCATCTCCCTTCAGAGAGATTGATGTATGACAACATCACGCTTCATCATCAAGTGAAGACTTTATTTATTTATTTATCCATGCTATTAATTAATTTTTTTTTATTGTGATACGTTCATTTATATTTTATGCAGCAAGTGGGCTGTTTGCTATTAATCATAATTTTTACTGCTGGTCATTACTAATTTAGGAGAATGTTTATAGACTTTGGTGACATCTTGGTATGTGACAAGGAAGGTCAGGAAAGGTCATTAGTCATTAGCTATTACTAATAATTAGTGTCTAAGTAGAACAGTTAGCCAATCAAGTACAATGTAAAAGTAGCTTCAGAGAAAGCATTCCTCATTGTGAAGTGAAAGGCCTAGGAGGTAGTCTTCTGTCTTACAAGAAAGCCAATTGGAAGGCAGTGTAATTAAATCCTTCATGTGCTGTGCCCATCCTGCAGAACATAAGAGGACTTACCCAGAAAATGCACCTGATAACCTGGTCCCAATGCCATGCTAATTCTCATGCTGTTTTGCAGCTCAGCCACTAAATTATAGTTATGCAGGATTAATTAGTACCATTCTCCATAAAGCTAATATTCAGTGTAAATGAAGAGGATTAGCAGGGAGTTATGCGGTGATCTATGAGAAAAGAAGCACATTTTTAAACAGGGATCTTAGAATGTATAAATTAAAAACTGAGGGATTTACTTTCAAATATCAGTGGTCCACTGCATCAGGTATGGTTTTACTTTGCTCTGGAACTGGAATATGTTTGCAGAAATAGAGTTGTGTTCCACTAGTTGCAGCTGAACATTCTTAGGTATTTCAGTGTCATCAGCTTCTGCATTATAAAATCCAGAAGGTACTGAAGAGAACTTCTAAATAACTACTTGTATAAAGTGGATATTCCAATATGCTTGAACTGCATTTTGTTTAAGCCTGTTTTAAAGAAAACATTTTTTGAAAGAAAAAAAAAATCAAGCAAAATCCATAAGCATTTGATGGTAATTGAAAATTGTTCAGTAATACTGTGAAAACTGTTCTTGCATTGTTCTAATGGTTAATATCTTCTCTATTAAATATGTATGTATATGTATGTATATGCTATTACACAGATTGTTGGTTCACAGATTGTTGTTTGGATTCTAATCCCTGAGTTTACTGTAGTTTATCAGTTTGAGTTTCAATAGTAAACTCATCCTCCCCACTGACATCTGTGTGAAATGGGATGAAGCTACTCCATGTTTTTCCTGAACTAATAGATTGAATTCATTAAATATTTGTATTTTGGGCATCATACTTTTCAGTACTTCACTCATTCTCATTTTCAAAGCAATTGGCAATATGCTTCTTGAATTGCAGACACCAGACCTGGACATAATATTCCTGCAGTGATTGCAGCATTATCAAATGCCAAGGAAATCTAGCATCTTGATCTGTACTCAGAATTCTCTTGTTTATACTGTAACACACATTTTTCACTGTAGTCTTTTGTTAACAGCATCATGTTCGCTTGATTCAAGAATGCTTATCCTTGTTTTGCATTCACCAAGCAGAATTCTATTCTTCCCCATTTATGTAGGCTGTGTCTGTGTCTAACGCTCTTCATTCCCCTTCTATCTCTGCTGGGATACATTAGTTACATAGAGACTGATTTAAGATGCAAGAACCTCTACATCAGGAATTACACTCCTATGTGATACATACATCAGGCACATTGAGTGACTCCGCAACTTGGTGAACTCCAGATAGCCCAAGCAGTGAATCTAAATGCATTTACGTGAACAGAAAATGGGTATAATATTTGCTCCCCAGAAAGGTGGAGGAATGTGCCACAGGTGGCTGAATATTTCTTCTGTTTCTTACACTCTTCCCCAAGAATCTGTAAATGGATACCACGTGAGATGATAGACTTAATCTGATACAGTACAGCAATTCTTATCTTCTTCAGGTGAGAGGAAAAGAAAGAAGAGGTAAGCTAATAGGGAGATAAGGTAAATTACAATTCTTTCTGAGAAGTAAGCAGAACAAAAAGAAATACAACTGAGCCACAGAAATACACAAGATCTTCTCAAGTGACACTGCTCAAACTCCTGTATTTTGCTAAGTCTGGGTCTTGATTGCACCCCTGCTCTCTCCAGCTGGAAGGCAGCCTGTCCATGGATGCATATGTATCTACAAGTAACGCCACCTTGGACACTGCACCTGGACTTGAAACAAACACCTACGAGGCTGGAAACTTGAGTCAGCCCTAAGACTAAATGTGACACCTGTCAGATGCAGACACTTCCTGTGGCAGTGGCAGAGAGAAGAGCATGACAACTTTTGAAGACCAAGGACTTGCACAGTGCAGTCTTATTTATGCTCCTTAGTCCCAGTAGGCTACACAGTTGGAAGACATAATTCTTCATTTTGTGAAGAAGGATGGTAGAGGTATCAGAAACAAGACAGAGCCAATAACTTAGCTGACACTGCAATCAGCTTACATTTATCTCCCTCTGTACCTTGCTCTAGCATTTTCCTGAACTGGTTCAAAGCACTTGAAACAGAATCTCCAAATAGCTCTCTTTGTCCATGCCAAGGTGTATTTAGCAATTACATTGCACAAGGTTAGTATATTTTTGTAATGAGAAGAGGTGTTATGAAAGCTTTTATGTTGTTTCTGTTTTATTTGGTTAATACACTTAGTGTGTGTGAATGTGGATCTGTGTAATGTTTTGTTAATGTGACATTTATTCTCCTTTCCTTACAGCCCCTCCTCAAGCATGTCTGCAAATCAATCTGGTTTTGTGTTTAATGCAAGTTATCAATCATCTTTTCATGAGCAAATGGTTTCATATTAAGGGCAAGGAAACATTCTAACGTATTCTTTCTATTATTGTTCCTTGGAAAAGATCCAGATTTGCAATAAACCAGTGATTGGAAATGCACAAAGTATTTTAATATCCTAATTATTTTGATTTAACTTCCTCTAGTAGTTTAAATTGATACTGAATTTATTTAGAAGCCATTACAAAGGGATTCCCACCGCCCCCCGCCAAGTAGTTCAGAAACACATACTGAAATTAAGCTGAAGACAAAATAGATTGTTCATATTCCAAGCTACCACTGGTATAAGAAGGGGAAACTTTTGTATGAGAAAGCCAGGTGAAGGGAAAAAGGGGGAAAAAAAGACAAACAAAGTTACTATATATATATATATGTATATGTCCAATTACTGTTTAAAAATTCATCTGACTTAAGAAAAAAATGTTACAATGGCAATTTTTCTGTCTTCAGGAGATGATAATCAGACACCCACTGTCTTCCTACATTGCAGGCACTCTCATAGGTTTGACTATATGAAAAGACCTACTCAAAACTTGTACGTCCCTGCCTACTTTTTTTCCCACATTATCTGCATTTTTACCCTATTGTTGCAATCACGCCTTGCAATTTTCACATAAATCTCATCCAAAGTCTTCACAGGAATGCTTTGCATATGTCATAGAAACATAGAATCATAGAATAGTCAGGGTTGGAAAGGACCTTAACATCGTCTAGTTCCAACCCCCCTATCATAAGCAGGGACACCTCACACTAAACCATGTCATCCAAGGCTCTGTCCAACACTGCCAGGGATGGAGCATTCACAACTTCCTTGGGCAACCCATTCCAGTGCCTCAGCCCCCTCGCTGTAAAGAATTTCTTCCTTATATCCAATCTAAACCTCCCCTGTTCAACTTTGACCCCGTTACCCCTTGTCCTGTCACTCCAGGCCCTAATGAAGAGTCCCTCCCCAGCATCCTTATAGGCCCCCTTCAGATACTTGAAGGCTGCTATGAGGTCTCCACGCAGCCTTCTCTTCACCAGCCTGAACAGCCCCAAATACTCAGCCTATCTTCATACAGGAGGTGGTCCAGTCCCCTGACCATCCTCATGGCTCTCCTCTGGACTTGCTCCAACAGCTCCGGGTCCTTTTTATGCTGAGGACACTAGAACTGTACACAATACTCCAAATGAGGTCCCCAGGATTTCTCAGCATCTTTGTCCTGAATGGACTGAGAAGACTTTAACGTGATAATGCTTTTCCTGAGATGAAGCCAGAAATGCAGGCACAAGGTGTGTCAATGCTAGGTTCCTTAGCCTTTTCTAGATCTTTCATGGCTCTAGAGATATTGGTGAAAGCTACAGATAGGCTCAGTGGCCTGTTGTGCTACTGACACAGTAAGAAACCATCAACCTTGGCTTGATGATCTAATGGCTCCAGTCCTGGATCCCCCCTGAACTACAGCAAGCTGAGCTGCAACTTCTACTTTTAGGAGTCTCATTCCAGTAGTGGACTGACCTGTTCAATCAAATCCTTTTTGATCTCCTTCCAATAAGTTAGTACAGTTTAATACCATTTTGATCCTAACAGAAGCAATGACAATACATTCGCATAAAATTAAAGAGGTTGAAGTCTGAAAAAAAAAAAAAATGAATAGGATCCCTATAATAAGTTGAGAATTTATGCCCCATGATAATTTTGAAAATAACTGTAGCTTGACAATAGTTATTGCCTGTAAATGAGCATCCATGGATACGACATTACTTATGAAGCAAATTCATGACAACACAAAAGTTTCTCAAAAGCTTTGGCAGAGCCTTTTTCATTAAATTAATTTGAAGTGCTAATTTGGCACCATTTTTTTTAATGCATATTAATTCTTTATATAAATTTTGACATGCTCATATTTTTAAAAAAGTTTATCTGGAATTCGAGTTTGTTTGAGAAATGTACTCCACATAAATATTACAATTAGAATCACCATGCTTTACTGCTTTCTTTAGTTGCAAGTGAAGGAATGAGTGTTAAATCATTTTATGACAACATGTGAATCATGTCCTTAACCATTTAACTGTATCATCTTGCCACATAGTTTTAGGGCAGAAATCCATACTTTCTGCATTAGCTTACCTTGATAGTGAATGGTGTGAGTGGAAGAAAGTGATTTCTGAAAAATAGTTAGGAATGTTCTCTGTGCTGAAAGAGCAGGCACTTAGAGCTGGACAGTAATAATCCTGAGGCACTACTCAAGACTTTTAGAAAGAAATCTACTGTTGTTGTATTCTTTCTTTTGAATTACCTCTGATTTTAAGTGATTACCCTGAAGATGGAGAATTTGCGTTCTGGCCCAGTAAGATTCAAAATCTTTATCCTGAATTAGCACCTAGAGTACTCAGGAAATACGGTATGCACCACCCTCTTCTTTTCGAAACAGGACCACTTTGTGTCTTGAAGTGCAAAATTTGTGGTGGGTGCAAGTAAGAGCTATGATCTAGGTTTTCTATTGCAATCCTTTTTATTCAAGTCACCAAACGTTTACTGAATCCCTCAAGGTGCTTTAACTCAGTTTCTTAATGCATATTGTTCTTTCTCAAAATAATTAGGGAGTTGGAGTGTGTCTTTGTCCCTGTGTTCAGCTCTTTATGTGACTAATAATTGCAGTATTTTCCTCTGACTGTTATAGCAATGCCTCATTCATTCCACGTTTACTTTGAAGTAATCCACCTTCACAAATGAGGTTGTTTCAGCGTTTCTTTTTTTATTCTATTGCCTATCAGAAAAGTTTGCTGGATTTTACAGGTGTCACTTTTTCATCAATACTAATGATGGAAGCCACTGGAAAGTGTCTATCCCCTGCAGAATGTGAAATAAGAGATGTCTTTAGGTATGCATGATTGAGTGAAAATTAGTAATTATTTAGTGTATAGGAGGGTTTCTTTTGAGATGCATATTTGTAACTAAACATGAGCCTTGTGGTTCTCTTTTTAGCACACCACTTTCTTGTACTTGAAGCAGTTTCCCTCCTCAGAGAAGTGAGGTTGAAGCTACTCACCAGAGCATCACTTAGAGCACTCTACCTTCAAAGCAAATGTAAGCTTCTCCAGATGGCAACAGTTATCCATTCCTGTGAAAATGAGATGTGGATTTATGGGCCTAGAACCATAGCAGATCACAGAAAATGTGTTTCACCAGTTAGTAGTGTAGCTGCACAGTATGTACATCCATAAGAGACTTCAAACTGGGTTTGGGTTTTAGCTCTTTTATACAGAAAACATTTATAATTTATTTCCAAAAAGAGTCCTTAGATGCAAGCCTAAAACAAGTTTCCAAATCCCTTCAACAAACTACTCCTCCCTCTCTCCTTTGTCTCTGCCCCCCCTTTCCCTTTAATAATAGTGGAGACAATTTGCATCATAAGACAAACACAACTTAATTTCCTTGTACATTATAAAAAGACAATAATGTTGCAAACTAAATAAAGTAAATGAATAGTGCATGAACTGGTGCCATCTCTTGGTTATATTCATCACTCCAAGCACTCTGGGTGTATTAATCTATATTAAGAATGTTAGGGCATTTCATGGTGTTATTTTTCCTTTCACCTCACATCCAACCTTGCAAACACAATTCAAGACACCATTTAATTTCTTTTATTTTTCTGATGTTGCTGCTGAAATTGTCAGTTGCAACTATTGAGGTGATGTTTAAAGGTCCTCTGTCAATATTTTTTGTGCACTTAAGCTAGTCTTTTGTCTTACTTTTCTGTAGTTTATCTTCTGGTTTATTTTAAGCTCTACTTTTGTTAAACTTCCAAGCATTCAGTTGTAATTTTTGTACTACGTTGGAATTCTGTTAGTGAAAGGCATGAGGACAAATGAAGGGCAGGTCAGTGGTGGTAAGGAATCACAACTGCTTAAGTAAATGAAACAAAATGAATTTTCAATATATTTCCATGTTTAAAGAATAACACACTAATTTTGTGCCTTATCCAGACATGTGCTCTGACTAGAAGCTCCTTGAAATTAGTGGAATAACTTCAGTGCACTTCAAGAGCATTTGGATGATTTCTGATGAAAATCATCAGATTTCTATTGAAGCTGTCAGCGGAATGACATTGGTTTCTCCACCCAATGCTGTCCACCACAATTGCTGCATGTTTAATCAGTTCATGCTGATTTCAGTAGGACATCAATTGACCTTTTATAGGTCAATTGCAATGTGTGGGTAGCTAAAATACCATGTTTGAGCAGTCATTAGAGGTCTTCTAAATGCTCATATAGATGATGAATGGGAACAAAATCCTGGCAATCTCCCAGTGATGGCCACAGAGAAAGGTTTTTTGTCTGTTCCTCCCTTTTCCCCATTCTTATTGATGTCATACTTGCTCATTAACACATATTCTTGTAGCCATACCTCATCAGGCACTATGGCTGCACCACAGCCTATCACACTAGACAGCAGCAGAGAAGGATCAACAATCTGTACTTGAAAATACAATCGCAGAATGCTTTAGAGCAACCTAATTAAACCACCCCTGAGGTAGGCCAAAGGTAACATTAACATCCAGGCTATAATGAGCAGAACCTCTCACTCTGCTGAGAGGAGGCTTCTCCACAGTCTGTCTGTTGGAGCAGAAGCAATCAGGAACCATTATCTATGTGACAAGCAGTTGCTTGTCATGTCCGATTGAAAACACCTTGTTGAATTGAGGTCTTACAAAACACTTTCTTTATCTGGAAGACCAGAAATAGCTTTGTCTTCCCCCAGCTGGCAAGACATATCCAGTTATGGCTGAAGATCTCTCCCCTATGGGATGTTTGTGACTCTGCAGTTCTGGGCCCAATGACTCTTTTATCTTTCTTTCTGTTGTCATGACTAAATAGTATAATTACATACAAACTCAGCTAAAACCTCGAGCATTAAGTTTGAAAGAACTCCTAGAAAACAACAGTATCTCCCCATGTAGTAGATTTCACTTCAGTGGTTTTTATTCATGAGCTCATTACATGACAACTCACCACAGCCTGATTCTCTTACTCACTGAAGTGATTAAAGCAGTATCACCCCAGAGACTTCTTGTTTGCCTGTACATACCAGGACAACTCTCTCAGCTTCCTCCAAAACAAGGGCAGAGCCCTGGTGTGCTGGAAATTTAGCAGGGTGAGGTCTGTTCTCATTTCATAACAGAGCCATCCTGGTTTTGCTCTCTCTTCAGCTTGCTGAAATGTCTTCCTGATGACTTGATTAAAGGATTAAAAAAAGAAATAAGCAGCATGGTAATTCTGAGTTAAAACAGCACAGTATGTCCCATGAAGAGAGCTATAGAGCAGTGCTTCACCTTCAGAATGCTTCAGACATAGGTAAATAAAGTGTTTTGGGCTGGCAGATAAACTACACTGTTCTGATGAGTGGATAGTTGCTAGAGTATGATATATAGGCATGAAAATGAGTTGAAAAGCCACTGTAGAAGCACAAGTAGAACCATCAGTGTTCAGATCCTGTTGCTTAAGCTGTGCTTTTCTCGTACTTAGTGCACTGTTACCTCCCAGAAGGAAGGATTTCTATGGCTAATTTGTGGAACGACTTATCAGTAGGCAATATGCCCAAGGATGCAGAATTTACAGTGATTATTGTAGCCTTTTCCTTCCCAATGCCTTGCTCACAAGAGATTACATGCCATTGCTCAATAAGCAGGAAAATGGCCTTCATAAGCAATAAAAAAAAAAAAAAACCAAACCAAAAAAAACCCATTTTTTCCAGTCAATATATTAATTTTTTATTTTTATTTTTTTACAAATCCTGGACATTTAAATAAAGCCCAGCCATAGAAGTGAGTGAATTCACAGTGACGGTTTTCTTCTGGATGTGAATACCTCAAGTTTAGCTTCCAAATTGCACTTCCACAGATTAGGTTTTCTTCCTAGTCTGTCATTAGACTAAATGGAAAAAAATGTTATGTCATTACCATTTGTGTTCAAACTCAGACAAGTCCTGACGGCTTCCAGACCTCCAGGGACTCATCTTTCCTGCATAGCTGTAGTGGTAGAGAAAAGGGGAGCGCTCTGCTCTTGTTCATTATCAGGTTTCTGTCATATGGAAGCTCTGCAGAACCCTGTAGAATACTTTGAATTTTCTCACATGATTTACTTTCTTCTTAAAATGAATCTTTACACCAGAAAGACACAAGTGTTTTAATTAAGAATAGATGGCTTTCTAAAAGAAATTTCCCAGCTCAATTAGACGTCACCAAGCTCAAAGCAGGAATTGGACTGGAATTTTCTAGTTTGTGGGTTTTTAGTGCTCAAGTCAGTCACTCTGTCTTCATTGTTTCTTTGCTGCTTGGAATCAGGAGCAGGTTGAGAAGGAGGATACCTTCAAGAGTTTCTACCTCATCCTCTGACTGCCCTGGTGGATAAGTCTGAATCAGGATGAGTCTGGGTTGACTACAAAGTCCTCTTGCCATAAAAGTATCTTTACAAAAAGGCTGCTCTTGAAACAACCCTGGACAATCTTTTCTGGATGATGTCTTGTGGTATAAGTGCAACAGGAGATGGAAGTTACGGAAAACAGCAAATACATAAGACAAAAACAAACATGTGGGAACCTATCTGCATTTCTCTTTGGCTCATTGCCCTGCCCATGTCATCACATTGATGCAGACATGACCCAGTGCATCCGACAGCAGCATACTGCATCTGCAGGGCTGCACAGGCTCACCTGGAGGGGCTTCCTAGCCCTAGCACCTGCAGCACTGAGTTCCAGAAGATTCTTCCTATGGTTTGTTATTTTGGAAGAGATCTCAGACTGAGAGCTAAACTGTCTTTGCTGCACTTCAGAATGGCAGGGAACAGTACAGACAGACCCACATGAGCTCTCCTGGGCTCTTTTTAACAAACTTTGCTGGCTGCTATGAACACCTCAGCAGCAGAGACAGACAGATTTGTCACTGTTCTGGTGAATAAAAAAAGTGAGGCTAAACAGAACTGTCCCATTCCAGTGAAACCAACATATTAAAAGTAAAACTGGCAGGGAAAAAAAAAAAACAACAAAACAAGCAAAGAAGAAAAAACATGGCAGAATTTCCCTCAGATGAGTGTGCAGTTTGGTTTCTCCTCTCCCCAAACCCTAGTTCTTTGGAAATTATACTATTCTTTGAAAGAGAGAGCAGCAATTTGGACTTCCAGCAATGATGGAGCATTTATGAAAAGCAAAGATAAAGATGTTGCTAATTATGACCTAGGTACATTGATGAACTCTGTGAACAGGGTTTAGCACTTGCAGTCTGAGGGTAAATGGAGGATGTTGGTTTCCAAGGTGGCCAAGTGCTGAATTCACTTTAAGAAAAATAAATTAAAATCCCATTGAAAACAATGTTTTATTTACTTTTCTTTCATAGCTGAGAAGAAAACATTTCTCTAGATAATATTATAATAACATTCAAATACAATTCCCTGAGAAATATCTTGACTAAGATATTTAATTTGAACTTAGTTAAGTGGTTATTTGCCTGAAAGGGATTTTAAAAAACAAGAGTCTTCAGGCTAAGGAAATTGTCTGGTGAATTTAATGAAGAATGGGATTCTTTACTAAATTCAATCCAGTCGTAACCTGCAGGTTTGTCTTTTGGTAATTACTGTGTCTGCTCATTAATATGATAATCATGACCACATTTGCAACAACTGAGAACTCTAATCAAACAAACAAAAAAATTGCTAGCAATCATCCTCAGTGTTCACTGAGGTTTTTTCTTGGAGGAATCTTCTGGCTGCATTTATACATATTTATAATGATGGTATTACTTAGAATCTACAAACTGATCATATGCTGGTGTTATAGGATTGAACAAGATTCAGAAGGGGAGTCTGGCAATATTTAATAGGAAATATTCTGACAAAGGGAACTGGGCTTCTATTTTTCCTCTTTAGTGTGTGTTCTAAAAGGCTTTAAGATGCTGTTTTAGAAAAAAAAAAAAAAAAAAAAAAAAAANTTGTATTAACAAGAATATCAATGTGCCCTCTGCTCTATCCAGTCTGTTAATTATATTGCCTATATCTGGAAATAAGACTTTGAGATTCTGCCTTTACAATTTAAAAAGACACACACACTTACATAAAAAAAAAAAAAAAAAAAAAAGAAAATGGGAACTATTTGACTAAAAAGAAACAGGTTCTGGTTTCTTAATAAAATAGTAAAATTTTAAAGAAGATAATGTGAAAAATTGTTTAGCTTTCTCCAATGCAACTTCATTTTTGGAAAACTCAGATATCTGGTGTTAGAATGGTGTTATTTGCAATTCATGCTGAGAGGGTTTTGCACAACACTCCTTCCTTGCTGTTTTAGCAATTAATCAGCAGAGGTGTCAGCTTGGAAAGACAGGGGTGGAGTTTTCTGGGCAGGAGCATTTGGAAACAGCTTTGTGGAGGAGACTGCAGCAGTGTGAGAAATCAGAGACACCATTTATTAGCTGATAGGATTTCTGGTAGGTGAACATGGAGTGCTGAATTCCAGGCAGCACTTCTACCAGGGAGCACATCTCTGAGTCCTCCTGGCTAAAATAGCTTTCCTGATAATCTCTTCAAGCCAAACTTGCTCAGCTGGACCTGATGATGCTCTCTGTATGATTCACTGCCTTCAACACCTTACCTTTAGCTGAAGGTTTGCTTCACTGCAATGGTAATCTAAATGGCATCAGTCCTTCTCAGAGCTATCGATTGATGCAGCTGCTGATGCTGAGATAAAGGTGAAAAGCTTCACACAGATATGTAACTCTTCAACAAAACTCTCTACTCTCACCATGTGTCTCCTTTCCCTCCCTTTTGTCCTCACAGCTAATTGTTCAGTGACAATGCCTGTGACAAAGGAGGCTGGAGAAGATATCATAGGTGCATAGGATGGGAAGAGACCACATGGACCATCACATCAGGTTCTCTGCCTCCTCAAGCCATTGCATCAGAGCAACACCTGGCAAGACAATGAGAAAAGGAGTTCCTGGGGATTACAGGAGAGAAAGGCAGCTCAGGAAACAGTCTCTTTCCCTGGAGGCCCGTTCCTTTCTGCAGATGCCTTCTGACAGTATCATGTGGTACCTCAGTAGTGGTGTTTATTCCCACAGCTTTTCCATCCTGGATTACACACACAGGATAAGGGTGTGAAGAAGGTTCAAGTGAGTGGATATATTCACAGGGTAAATACTTTAATCTTTCAGATCTGCTGCCAAATTCTGTATGACAATGGGCCTTGGTAACTCTGATGGTCTCTCAAAGCCGGGTTTATAACAAATTCATCTGTTCTTCAAGAAAAAGAAAGCCTCTTTCATTCTTTGAAATATATGACTAGAACTCACACAAGGGTCCTGTGTATGCTTCTAAAAGTCTCTTTTTAACTGTACACTTAACTTTCCATTGGAAAAGCACTGAAATAGTCAAAGATGCCAAAATCAAAGGCTAGCTAGTGTCCAGTTAGTCCAACCAGCAGGTATCTGTAGATAGCTGGTGGAAATTCTCTATAGTCATGACGCTAATGACATGTCTTTCAGACATCATCTAATAAAAAAGCTAAAAGGAGAAAAAAGAGAGCTTTCTTTTTTTAAATTATGATGATCATTATTTCCCCATGTGCTCAAGTCCTAGCTGCTCTATCATTTAATTTGTGCATGATTGTTCATGAAAACTAGGGAAAACATAGTAGGACCTGAAAATGGGAACCAACTCCAGCGCCAGAAATACTCATCACTTCTTGTGATCTATTTGTTTCTCAAGAGCTGAAGCTTTCTTCCTCTGCAAGTTTAAGAAAAATGCATGTTAGTATCTTGCCATGCACAGTGTGGATATCTAAAATTCAAAAGGGAGCCAATACAATGATATATTTTTAGAATCTCGTTCAAAGAAGTTGACAAAATAATATTAGCTGCCTTCTGCATTAGCATCTCAATTGAAAAGGATAATTATGGAAAGTATTATATAGATGAAGGAAAAGTTCAAGATAAACTAAAGATGAAAGGTGAATTTCCTCTCCCTGAAACGAGAACATTCTGTGATATTAGAAAAAAAAGCTGTCATAATTGTAGGGAAAAGAAGCACTGCTTTTAATTAATAAAAATGTTTCTATTAAGAGGAAAGCAAAATAGATAGCTAGGGATAGATCATAATTTCATTTTTCTTAAGAGCAGCTAAATGTAATCCTCCTGTATCATAACGTTAATACACTGAGTGCTTTGAGGAGTTTCAGCAACAAAGTGTTTATCTTCCCCTGAAGTAAACTCCAGTAACCCTGATTGTGCCTTAGAAGAAATGAGCTGTTCCTATAACTGTATCAAAGGGATGAGGAACCTTTAAACCCACTGTAAAATAAATGATTCAGTTTTACAGATAAAAGACAAGATCAGCAGAAGGCTGTGAGCTTTTCGGGTACCCCCACAGAATGAGAGGAAGGCCCACAGCAGGAGGCAATGCAGTAAGTTTTCAGGTCAACGTGACATTCAGACAGGGAGTGAGGAAAAATCCAGTAATGAACAATGAGTCAGTGTGGATGGGCAGATCAGCCTTTCTGATGGGGTATTGTCAGCAGCCTAACTACAAAGCTTTCCTCTGCAGCTACATCTGAGCTTAGATGAGCATGCTGGCTCTGATCCTGGTTCCGGCAATGTGATGGCAAGTGAGACTCATAACCCAACTGCTGTGTTTTAGTACTTCAAGTGAGGAAGAAAAGCCTCTGGACTGAGGAAGGGCCTCTCTCTTATCCATTAAGGAAATGTTTTTTGAAGTGTAAACATCAGCTGGGAAACTAACTGCTTTCTGTGGCTTTGAAAATCTCCTCCCTGAGCTCCAAATTATTTTGGGCACAAGCTGTTTTTCATCCTGTGACAGTTAGTAGTGCCAGGGCCTCTAGTCACTAATGGAACATAAATAATTAACCAAGCGATACTCCTGCAAGTTTATCTGTAGTGGAAAACACTTTTATCTACACAAGCAAATGCTGCAGCAGGGGAAAACCAACTCCATAAACAGCCCACTCCAAGATTTTGCCCAAGAAATCAGTGTCTCAGAGGTCAGTTTCTCTAGGCCTGAGGCTCTGCCACAGGGTCTGAAGAAGGATTTTGGTTGTATGTTTATTAGTGTTTCTTCAGGATCTCCTGAGCAAGTA
The DNA here is from genome assembly GCA_002631895.1 of Agapornis roseicollis. NCBI lineage: Eukaryota > Metazoa > Chordata > Aves > Psittaciformes > Psittacidae > Agapornis > Agapornis roseicollis. Next base: position 17,937 of record NDXB01009799.1, read on the forward strand.
TCTCCCAGAGAAACATGTAAGCTAGTTAGCGGACTGCAACGCAGACCAAACAGCTTCACCTCATGAATAAGGCCACAGAAGAAATGGAAGAAACCTCATGGCTCTACTCCAGACATGTTGTATCTTCAGGGCAGCATGAAGACTGATTAAAGTGGCTTGGCTATCACACTCCCTGGGTGGGACTAGACAGGTGTGGGAAGTGGGAGAGAAAAAAAGGGTTTTTGGGGTGAAACATCTGGTGTAAATATTGCACATGAGGTACAGTATCCACTTTTCTATAATGCTGATTCTCATCCACTCACCTGAGGTGACACCAGGCAGGAATCACTTAAAAAGGGCAATCATATGTGCTATAGAAACTTATAGAAGGTTTCCAGTTTCAGCTGAAATGCCGAGAGCAGGACTCTGCACTGACCGTGCCTTAGCCCCAGGAGGGTTTCTCAGTCTGGACTGCACCGCACATGCAGAAAAGGTGAAGACATGCTGCATCCCAGACCACCATTCTGGTGTGGGGGTAAGAGCTCAGCCTCTCAGTTCAGGCTTTCTTTGCAGTGACAGAATAAGGATGTTTCCCCGACGCAGGCTGGGTTAATAGTCAAAGGGCTTCTCCCTGAAACCACATTGTAGCACTACATTCTACATTTAAATGTGCTGCATACATTATTCATCTACTCGCAGCAAGCAGCCAGAGCTGAGGCAGCTGTCAGTCCAATTAGCATGTCAGAGCTCTACCCTCCAGCTGCCTCTGGGGGGGGCATGATAAGAAACGATGTGGTCCATGGGACCAGTGGCCCACGCTTTCGAGCTGGGGAGCAATAGTTTGCGAGGGTAGCTGCGGTCTCAGAAACACCACCAGTGTCTAGAAACACATCTAGCTCTGCCTAGGGAAGGACAGAGGAGGAATTTGTAGCAAAAGAAGGCGGGAGGAGGGAGGAGGGGGGAGGGGGGGCTGTCTTACATCTCTTTGTACTGAAAACACAGGCACGAGTCCCAACAGTTTTTCTCCTGTACCTTTATCTCTCAGGGCTTCTTCATAAAAGATTATAAAAACTACAAACCTTTAGCTTTCTTCTCTGCAGTTTACTGGATACAGCGCCTTGCATGTCACATTAATGGTTCTAGTTGGGATCTTTTATACAACTAATTTGAATATTAAGCAAAACGTAAGCAATATTTTGCCAACTCTTAGTGATAATTGTGTCCACAATGGCTGGATGTGATACAGCAGCAGCAAAATTGAGGAAATCCAACAGTTGTCTGGCTCGCATTCTGCTTACACATGTCTGTGCTATTACAGCTTGGTGGGAAATCATATAAATCGAAGCATGGTCCTATTCTCTAAGCCCTCAGGTCAAGGTTTGATATTTGACTAGATGCATTTCAGCTATGGTACTCTCTCTGCTAACAAAAGCTTATAAAATTCCTACAGAAAAACCACATAAATTAGCACAAACTTCAAATCTCCAATGTATCCCAGCAGAAAGCAAGCATTTGCACAGAAAAAACAGCATGGAGCTACTGCCCTGGAAAGCTGGCTGGTCTCCCATGCATGTCTGTGCATCTAAGAACCCAAGTCATTAATCCTGTACTGAGCTGGTCTGTTTAGATGTTGGGCTGTCCATCTCATTCAGAGCTCTCACACAGAGAGCTGAGGGTTTTTTTTCTTTATGTAGAAAAGGTCTGGTTAAGGTCCACTTGTTAAAATGGCCCAAGATTACAACGTAAGACTCAATATGCAATACAAAGGTGGTGAGAAAATTTGTTCCCTTATATTGATCACTTTATCAAGTTACAATGTCACCTCTATTGCATAGAGCACCTGGCGCTGGAGTGGCTCTATAACAATGCTAACATCTTGAAATTCTCACACTGAGAAATACGTAACACAGGTTTCCTCTATGTCCTGCTTTCAACACAGTGAACGATAATAGACAGCTATATTCCCTCAGCAAGGGAAAGGAAGAAGCTAAAGGTAAAACTGCAGATGAAACATACCTCTTAGGCTAATGAGCTGGTACGTAATAGCAGTTTGATCTTATCAATTAGAAAACAATTTGACTTCCATCTTCTCTTCCAGGTATTATGACCATATGCTCATACCAACATTCTAAACTAAAGGATTCATTCCAGCTCAAGTATTGTTTATACACATGCTTTGCTACTCTGCTTCATGGAGAAATGCAAGGGCAGCATCTCTGAAGGAAAAATAAATTTTCTTTTTTAATGCCATGAACACGGTAGCTCTGCAATCAGAGGTAATGTTTAAAACATTGACTGTGTCTAGAGACACAATGTGGCAAGGAATCTTTCCATGCATTCAATGAGAAGTAACAGAACAGATAAAATTCTAATCCCTTGTTATCAGCCCTAGGTACCAGACTAAATGCAATTGCCAGAAATTCTCAACAGAAGTTGACAGGACAAAGAAAGGGTTCATTTGGGGTCACTGGAAATTCCTGCTTCATTTGCATAACCATTTCAGCAAGTGCTCTGAGAGTCTTGCTTTCCAGCAAAAGTTTAAGCAATTAAACATAGGCACATCTTAACAATATCTGAGGCTCAGATCCCCAAAAGTATTTAAGCACTAACTCCTACTGATTTCAGGAAAAGCAATCCAGCATCTTAGCACAAATGTCCTGCTAGGCGAAGAAGCAGAAATCTCTCTGAGGCCAATACATCTTTCCCATGCATATGTCTATTTTGTGACAGTTAAGATGATGGTAGAGAATCAACAACAAATTAGAAAAATATTTATTAACTATATTTTAACTCCCCACACCTTCTGACAAAGGATGTGAAAGGGTTTTTTTATTCTCTAAAGGTATGATAATATTCTCAGAGAAAATTTATACTGGATTTTATAAGTATTTGGTATATTCTTTGTTTATTGTCTCAGTGATCAGCCATCAGCAGTGAATCTCTGTGTTGTTATACAAACCAGAAAACAACAACTACAAATAACAATCAGTCTCTGCCTCAGGACACACAAGCTGTAGAGAATGATCTGAAAATGCTTTAGAGATGCTTGCCAAATCCAGACTTACTCTTTAGGGCCAGAACAGATGCTTGCTAATTCAGGTGGGCACTTAAACTATAAAAGAAGATTATGCCTACAACACACATCTCTGAGTCACCTGCGCTATGGCCACGGCTGTGCCAGCAACACATCCAGCCTGAATGAAAGGTGGAGAAAGGTTGCCGTGTCTCCCTTAGGCTGATAATCGTGATTATGATGGGATTTGCCCAGGATGTGAAAACTACATACTCCTCCAATACGCAAACTCACTGTTCCTCGACTTGATATGCAATACCATGGCCTTGGTTGCTGATGCCTGAACCCCAGATCTTTGACTGTTTCTACATATATATTCCTATGACAAGGGTACAAAAGAAGCTAGAGAACTGAACAAGGAACCAGTTATAAGAGGTAATATGATCTGATGGTTGCATCCTGAAATGTAAAGCAGAGAAGCTATGTTTTCTTCCCTTTTCTGAGCAATATGCATCCACTGTCAACAGGCAAGCTGACAGAAACTTCCATGCTTCATTTTTTCTACATGCAGACCTGATTAATCAGTAATATGAATAATTTAAACTTTCCTCTGTCAGTGTTGGCAAATGGTAGTCAAAAAAGGTATTTTAAAGGAACCTTTAAAAGACAGCCTGTATGGGGAAGGATAACCAAGGGCAGGGAACAGAGCTGGAGCTCCAGGGAGCTGTTTAGAGCTCTACCATTGCCTCTTTGGAAAGCAGCATTGCATCTCTGCATCCCTTAGCTTCCTTAGACATAAAATGGAGATAACAGTACAAAGCTTCACTTTATAAAGCACTTTGAGGAGAAATTTACTTTCATATTGGCATCTTCCTTCTAGGAACTATGTTTCCCAAACACTATCACCACCCTCTCCCACTTTCCTTTTCCAGTCATCAGCTTAGAATCATAGAATCATAGAATAGTTAGGGTTGGAAAGGACCTTAACATCATCTAGTTCCAACCCCCTTGCCATGGGCAGGGACACCTCACACTAACCCATGTCATCCAAGGCTTTGTCCAACCTGGCCTTGAACACCACCAGGGATGGAGCATTCACAACTTATATCCAATCTAAACCTCTCCTGTTTAAGTTTGAACCCATTACCTCTTGTCCTGTCACTACAGTCCCTAATGAATAGTCCCTCCCCAGCATCTTTATAGGCCCCTTTCAGATACTGGAAGGCTGCTATGAGGTCTCCACGCAGCCTTCTCTTCCCCAGGCTGAACAGCCCCAACTTTCTCAGCTTNTGGAAGGCTGCTATCAGGTCTCCACGCAGCCTTCTCTTCCCCAGGCTGAACAGCCCCAACTTTCTCAGCTTGTCTTCATGTGGCAGATGCTCCAGCCCCCTGATTCATCCTCATGGCCTCCTCTGGACTTGTTCCAACAGCTCCATGTCCTTTTTATGCTGAGGACACCAGAGCTGTACACAATACTCCAAGTGATACTGTTTTAATGTTAGTGACCCAAGAGAAGGACAGAGACCTAAAATGAGCAACAAAACCATGGCCCTTCATTTAGAGACATTATCTGTTTAATAAATATGACTGTAAAAGCAATAAACAATAGCAATTATACATTACGCTACATTGTATTTAACGAAAGGGGAAAAGAAGATGAAAAAGTACATCAAAAAAAGTAATTTTAAAATTAGAAATAGTTCCAACACTATAAGAAAACTTTTTGATTGGCTTACTATAAAAATAAGTTGGCTAATGTTGGACTTCATTGGGGACTATTGTACAGTTGATGCCAATACTTGCCCATCTTTCATAAAGCTGTAGTTGCAAAGACAATAGGAAACGCAAACTGTTGTGTTTCTGTACCTGTTTTCAAAGAAACAACAGAAAGAGGCAGAGGACTCTTTTCAATGTTTATCCTTTAACTACAATGTGTCCAGTGTTCACTTGGTATCACTTTTGTTCTTTGCCAGCAGGTAAGTTGATTTCAGCTTATATCCAATCTGTGAAATTCAAACCCACCACCACTATGAACCTCCTGCCCAGGGACTGTGGGCAACACCAGCAACACTGCTTTCTCCTGGATTTAACTCAGTTTGATGCACACAATGTCTACTGACCAAAATCCACTCCTGTCAGAAATCAGTGTGCCTCCTATACTGATTAGGAACTGGTCTCAATTTGCCTTCACCTAACACAGTTAAGTGTACATTGGTTACTGTCTTTTTCTCTTTGCACTTCAAACCAAAGTCCTGGTGTTAGGTTTACCTGAGTTGGGTTGGAAATCAACAGCTGTAATAACCACGGAAGAGTCTGTGGACAGTCAGTGTCTTGGGAGGACTTGTTCGAGATATGCTAAACTTGTTTTCCTGCTGTTCCCTTTCATACTCTGTGTGAACATATCCTGCAACCTCATTTCTGGTTTCAGTGTAAGATACAAGCTTATTGGTAAGAAAACAGATCTTGTACAAGCGTAGTCCTGTGGTGCTGGGGCTCAACATGCACGGCAACAATCTCAGGCCAAATTCTCCCTCCTTTGCCCAGAGTGGAAGGAGTTTGTCCAGATCTCCAACCAAGGTGGGCTGCTGAGAAGGCCATAGAAAACTGTGCATAGACCTTTTCCTGCTCCCTGTTCTACGGGCAAGGTGTCTTAAAAAATGACAAGCCTTGGGGTGACTCCCAAAGGCAAGGTCTCCTGGGGTTTCCCCAGACAAATCCAAACATCAGCACTAAATTCAGTTGAGGGTCTTACTAGGGCTTTCACTTAGACAAAACCGAAGGTGTAAGGCTGGTAGAAAGTACAGTGTAAGTTCATGCTGGCAATAACCTTCTGCAACTGCAGTACGGACAGACCTCCCTCCCTGTAAAGCATGCTAGTTCTGTCCCATTCAAGGTTAGGAGGCAAAAAGTTGTCTTTCAACAGTGATATCAGTGGGATGCCTTGGTGTGAGTAGGCTAAGAAAGTTGTTTAAGAAAGAGCCTGGCCTTGTGGTTGGGATCACCCAAAAATTGCACCCAGCCTCCTCGCAGCCGTGGGGCACAGGCAGCAGCTGCAGCTAGAGGAATGAAGGGCAAAGTCCAAACGAAGACAAACCAGATTGACCAAGAATACTTTCAGTGCCTTGAATCTCCAGTGTGATTTTTCATGTGTGTCCTATGAAGGTCTGCTGAGGCGGCTAGCCCTCCCGCAGCCCAAAGTGCTAAAAGAGCAGTTAAATCTAAAGCCAAGAAGCCTAAACATCCCCTCCCACCTCCCCCAGCACTTCTCCCCCCACATCCCAGCCCACCCCTCTCCCTAAAGAAGAGACCCCCATGCATATTCTTGGCTATACCATTATGAATTTTCTACAAATTAGAGACAGATCCGAAAAAAAGAGAGTGGAAGGGTGAGGGGAAGGGCCGCAGGAGTGAATAGTGGTACCAGATCCTCTCCCCCCACCCACCCCACTAAAATTGAACACCTGTACAATGCAGTTCCACTATGGTCTCAGTATAATGTCCACATGCACAGGCTTAAAGCTAAAAACCCTTTGTCATCCGACTAATTAAAAAGTCCAAATGCAGTGAGCTCTCCCTAATTTTTTTTAGATATAGATATGTATCGGTGTCCTCAATTCAACCATTTACATAGGTAGGGATTTCTTTTGTGCTCTGGGGCTCAGCAGCTGTGGAAATACTTCCTGTGGCAAAAAAAAAAAGAGAGAGAACAAATAAAAGAGTCAGTAAATAACAAGTGTGATTAGCCAAGGAAGATGTTAGAAGGTATCACCTTGCTTGCCTTTGGGATTCAACTGTTCCAGAATGACAAGTTCTTCCCAGAAATGTTTTCTTGTCATTTAAAACACTGAAGGTGATGTCCTGTTCTTTTACTAATGAAGATGATTCACCCATTTTGAATAGAGGAGGGAGAGGCCAGAGCAGAGGGGTGGAGGGAAGGAGGGGCTGTGGTCCTCAGAGGAAACTCATTTGCAATGATAAGCTTAAGCAAAACAAGAGCCTAAACCATTCACATCAAGAAAATAGGAAACATGGGTTTTTGCTGCCAGAGTCTGGAGATAAAATTAAATGATTCAGGGACATTCATTCAAATTCTTCCAAGGAAGAATCCCTGAATGTTAGTCAAAGGAGTTCAAAAAACCTGGCTTCTGAAAAAGCATACAAAAGAGAAACACCCAATTACAGTCTTGTTTTTTTTTCCCAAAAGAAAGAAAACTCATTTAAAAAGAAATTGCTGTTTTCCAGAAACAGATGAGGTGGTTGTATAGGAGAGTGAAGAGCCTTTGCACTTCCTATTCTGTTCATACCTATGTCCAGACCTTTTCATTTTCTCAACGATCTCTGATTGTTGGACTGACTCCTTTTGATAGAGAATTGACGCCATTTATCTCACACATTTACCTTTCGCAGTCATAGGTATAAACCAAGGAGTTATAAAAGGCTAATTTCTGACTCAATAGTGTCCAGTGTCACGGCTGAGAAACAATCAAAATGCTGGCAACTGTAGGACGCCAGAAATGCTACAGTTACACCAAATGAAAACCTACCCCCACAAATGGCTTCAAGGGTTTAGTTTCCAACACCAGCAAGAGCAGTTTTGAAGGTACCTTCAGCAGAGCTAGCAGGTGACTGACTCCTGCCACTGCTGTGTCAGTGACCTGTGAAAACATGTTTCCCTACCCCTGAACAGCATGAACCATGGGCTTTTCATTCTTTTAGAAAGGGTAAGCTCAAAGCCCATCTTAATTCTAGAAAGAGGGTACCTGACCTGAAATTGGGTGTTTCTCCCTTAGCACCAATTTTGCCTTGGAGGCTTCTGGGAAA
>NDXB01009799.1:25899-44101 GCA_002631895.1 Agapornis roseicollis
AAAAAAAAAAAAAAAAAAAAAACCAAACACACACACACAAAAAAAAAAACCACCAAAAAACCAAACAAACAAACAAAAAAAGAATTGTTAAAGTTTAGGACCCACCGCTCCGGGTCTTGGCTTGAAACCTCTTGGTGATCCACAAGCCTTTTGGAAGTCCTCTGTCCAGATTACCTTGGTTGCATTTCCTTTCCTTGGGTTCTGGACTGTGGCCTGAGGTTGCTCTGTATGGGGAACACCACATGGGAAGGTTGGTCCCCTCACTCCATCCTGTATTCTGCTAAGCAGGGGTGTCCAGGTCTGCTGATAAATAGCTACTTAAAAGCTTTTAATAGCTATCAGATCTCTCCTTAGTGAACAGGTGAGATCAGTACTGACTGCAGTGGGGCTTTCAACTTAGACATCAGTTTCATCAAAAGACTTCTTCTCTTTCCTCCCAGGTTATTTCACAGGCCACAATCTTAGCACATCACATTCCCTCCTTTAGTTGCCTTTCCCCTTGCTCCCTTTAAGAAGTAGCTATGGTTCCAAGGCTGCTTTAGTGAATACTCCCGTATATTTTAGGGACATCCTCAGGTGGAATCTAAGGTTTGGTTAAGCTGATGAAATTGTGCAAACAAGGGATCTCAGCTACAACTATGCCTCACTCCTGTGTAAGTCAAAACAGCTGTAAACTTTAATTCCTCTTAAGTAGGTCCATGTTCTTATTTGCAGGGGTCCTGTACTGTACCTCTGGTCTGGTCCTGCAGAATTGTCACCCCACAGGTGAAACTGAGCCATGTCTGAGCAATGCCTAAGCAATGCCAGCTTTACCTGGTACCCAGGCTGAAACATCCCTGCTCCATCCCAACACTTTTACTGTAGTCAAGGTAACAGAAAGCGTATAAGCATGAGCGAATGTGTTACTGATCTCAGTATGCCCCCTTGAAGTCTATTCACTTTAGGTCCTGTGAAAGCCTGCTTTGCAAATTTTCAACCACAGAGGCCTGTAGTAGATATCAGCCTGAAGGCAAACCCAGCTGTCTATTGCTGAGATCCCAGGTTTTGCTTAGTTTCCCTGGGAATCAGCCAGGCTAGCATTGCTGCTGGCAACAAGGTCTGGCACAGCACAAAGGCCAGAGCAGTCAAAACATCAATGAATGCTTAGCTTTTAGATATGACTTACCAAATCACCTGCTCACCTCCATGTTCCAGGTGAGGGTGGCTGAAGTCCTCCTGGATGTGGGGTTTAGACCCGCAACTACATCAGCCCCAGCAAAATAAATTAAATTGCCTTATAGTGCAAGTTAAATGCTGGCAGGATTTTTAAGAAGGGGAAGGGATCTACACAGAGCAACTAGGAGAGAGAAAGAGCCTAAAATTGTTCCCCTCCCTTTCATCACATGGCAGTGAGGGAAAGGGAAGAGTAAGCAAAGTTTCCTGTAGCAAAACTAATGTTGCAGCAGAAGAGGACAGGGGAAGGAGTATGCAGGAATATGGGAAAAGGGGAGGCTGAGAAAAGGATTAGCCAATTATAAGTCAGAGTCTGACCAGCTGTGGGATGCTGCAAGTTATTTACCTATGGGCTGGACTTCCAACTTCTCATCTACTAGTTGCTCAGGGCTCATCAGCTCACTTTGAGGGATATTAGGGATGCTTTCCCTCTGACTGACTGGACTGACCATCTCTTGATCTTTTTCATTCTGCATCTGTGCATATATATTAAGGCCAGGAATCTTCCTAAAACATTAACAGAAACCATCATTGTGGGGTACTCTGGCATATAATGTAGTATCAGCTTTTACAAACCAAGAAACAAATCACTGCAAAAAAGAAAACCCAACAAACCCCAAATACCTCAGTGAAAGGCAGCAATGGGGAGAAGGAAATGGCTCAGGGAGGGTCCTACCTTTTGAACTTGTAGATTACAAAGACAGCTAGTCCCACAAAAACAACGGAGAGGAGCATCAGCATAGCTGAACCACTGTGACTGGGAGTGAGGTCCACAAGGGGAGCTGTAAGAGAGGGGGAGAAGGTTACAGCCACCCCTAGACTGCAGTGAAAAGTTTCTCCCCCCAGAAACATAGTTCATCCTCCCCTTATTGCACTTGTAGCATCTGCGCAGATGTCTTCAGGGCTTCTCTCTTTCTAATCCACCTGGGAAGAAACCTGGGTTCAGACAATTTGCAGTGCTCAATCTATCCCTTCAAGTGAAGTCCCATAGCTTTCTTCTTAGAGGCCTCTCTCCTCTGGCCTGAAAGGACTGACTGAAACATACTCTCCCATATTGCACAGTCCTCCAAGGTAGTTGCAAATGAGATCATTTGGGTACCAAACCCAGTATTTTCTGGACAATCCTGGAGCTACCTGTGGACTAACCTGTCATGTTGATTTTCTGTTTTGCTTAGAGTTAGTTTGGGTAGCTCCCAATGGATAGTGAATAATGAGCAACTGGTGCCTCAGTTGTACTGGAGCAACAATGCTCACCAAATTTATTGTTCTCTGCTCAGTCTTGCTCCTTCCCAAGCAGAAGTGCAGCACCCTTCACAGACACTGCCTCAGCATCCATGCGTTACCATGGGAAGCTCTTCTCACATCTCTGACATTTTAAGTTTCCTCCTTTACCTCTTTCCTATTCTTCTGAACATGTTCTACTCTTTCCCTTGGTGCCCTGCTTTCTCTTCCAGAAGTCTTCCATGCAAGAGTGTGCATAGTTTCAAGTTAAAAAAACACCACTAAAACCAAGACTAATCAAACAAAAGTCTCTCTGTGCTTCTCCTCAGTTTTGCTCATCACCATTTCATAGCTGCTTGCAAAATAAGGCCACATAAGACAGCCAGGAGCATGGTTTTCCCAGAAATACAAAGTAAATCGTATTAAAAGAGAGTTTCCATTATTCATACACACACACACACAAACTGAAAGGCATCTAGCATGCAAAAAGGACACATATAGGTCCAGTGGTCTCAGTTGTTCATGCAGTTGTTCATGACTACATTCTGTAGTCAGACATGAAGCTGCAGCCGTGCCATTATAAAGCGCTAATGTTCACAGTAGATACAGCCTCACTGTCTCTATCTGGCATCACACACAGAACAAGGGGTAGGTAGTTTCACTGCAAGGCAGTGAAAGTTAACTTGAACCACATCCATCATACACATCCTCTTTCTCTCCCCCACTTCACATGCACTGAACAGACTCATCCTAAAACAGAACCAGAAGGTACAAGAAAATGCACACACAAGAAATACTCAGCCACACACACCACATACACATTTTCAGCTGTCACACTCAGCCTGATAAAGCCAAAAGAGAAGTAAAAAGACTTCTCCTTCCCACATCAAGCAGGTTATCCTCAGGAAGGTGAGGAACTGGGATTAAATGATTTATTTATTTCTCATACACCTCTATCTCCCTTTGCATCTGTATTTTGTAGGTCTCTGAAATTCCATGGGATGACAAATTGGCCGACTCAGACTCAGCATCAATGTTCTTGTCATGATGCTGTACTGAGAGCCTGATAATAAGCAGCTATTTAACTACTTTGTGAGGAATATTAGCATATTGTACTCTGTCTTAGAATTGAGGTTGTTGTCTGTTGGGTTGGGGATGTTGTTGTTGCTTGGGTTTTTTTCATGAGAAGGAATAAACATGATGAGTGGATTGCAATCTGTTGCCCACAATTGCTGTAAATTAATCCACCCTTCAGTGTGGCTTGAACAAAGTAGTTGGAGTTGTGAAATGTGCTGAGGCCGATGCCTGCCATTCTTTTGTCCTCTAGGGAAGGCATATGCTCACATGCAACTCACACCACACAGCGTTTCATTTCTACAGGTTCTGCTTGAATATCCACACCAAGCTAGTTTAGATAACTGCACTTTTGTGCAGAGAGGCATGGGAACATAAATGTAGGCATACGTATACATACATGTGCACTTACAAAAACAAAGTTTAGTCAACTTCAGCCCATAGCTGCCCAGAGCTCAACACAGAGTCATAGTGAAAAGGCTAGGAAAGAAGGGATACCATGGATCAGAGCAGAACCTCTGCATCATGTGCTTCCCCTTGGATCACATTTTCTAGAGATTGCTTCTAGTGTTGGCTTTATTTTATTTATTTTTTATAACATTGGATTTCAAAAGGACAATTCTTCCTTATCAACCAAAACAATAGTTTTCAGTAGTGATGTAAATCTCTCTTTTGGTGTTTTGTCAAATTCTAAACTATTCCCAAGTTTTGATGCTGTGAAATTGGGCCTTTTATTTAGACGGGGAACTAAGTCATGACCTCTGCAGCTTGATAAGGACCCATATTTCCTCAAAGACCTTACAGTAGCTACTCTCTGGGCTTTTTAATATCTAGTTTGGCAGTTCAGACTCATTTTGAATTCTTACTGAATCATATTTCTGCAAGAGACAAAATCCTGTAGTGTTCCTATAGGACTTTGTGAAGCCTGTTACAGCAATCACTCATATCTCACCAGCAGCTTTGAAGAGAAGTACAACAAAGTCCACCTACACAAACATGTGTTTGCATCTGTTATGGCCAAAAAGTACTCATTCCTGGGATGTGTGTAAATACAAACAAAAATGTGCATTTCTGGTTAGCAGAAAGAGCATGTCTGAGCCAAGCACCCTCTGCAGGTAACACTGTATTTGAAGCTCACATTAAGATGATTTTAGATGTGTTTCCTTTATGAGATGGGCACTGAGCATTTTCTAAAAGTACACAGAATCACTGGTTATTGCTGAAAATTCACATGGACCAACACCACCTTGGGTGGACCTGTTCACACCATAAAAAGCCATTTTGCCAGTAGAAGGAAACTGAGGCTTTTAATTTGCAAGTTAAGAAAAGAAGATGATACCAACTGATCAGAATTATCAACAGCTCCTGGAGAAAGGAATTCCTGGGAATAGATTTGTTAGAATCACAGACTGGTCTGGGTTGGAAAGGACCTTAACAATCATCTAGTTCCAACCCCCCTGCCATTGGCAGAGGCACCTTCCACTAGACCAGGTTGCTCCAAGCCCCATCCAACCTGGCTTTGAATACTGCCAGAGATGGACATCCACATCTTCTCTGGCCAACCTGTTCCAGTGCTTCACCACCCTCCTATCTCTTGTAATAAATCCTATCTTTTGTTAAATAGGGCCTGTGCTGTTAAATGAGGGTTTACCATACAGAATAGACAGAGACTCGTGTAATTAAATATCAGGACTTTGGAGATGGTTCATTTTGATATAGGATTAGTTGCAGTCCAAACTGCCTAATCTTATGTTTGTGCAATATGTAAATTGATTCTAGTCTTTCAGATTGCTGAACAACTCCTGAAATGTGCTCAGTGGCTTAGAATGTTTGTTGACTCTAAAATATCTGAATAAATCCCAGGCTAGCTGGTAACCTTTGCACTGTGTGGTCCAGGCTGAATATGCCATGGTACTACTCAGCTGTTGAATATTTCAGAGGCAGCCCAGAAGCATGCATTTCTACTGATACTTATACTGCATTTCCATCAAGAGCAGCAAATTCTTGCACATCAGTAGACAAAAGGATTAGTTGTAAATGCAAAGACACTCTATCTTTTTGGCATGATAAAGAAAGGGGAGGTGGAGTAGGCATTTTAATGTCTGCCATGCACTGATCTGTTATTGAAACATAAAAATAAGAAATGTTTAAAATACAGCTGGTAGCATGCTACTACCATCAAGGAATATATTGCTGGCTGTGATAGATGCAACAGAGGGTGTACACGGAAAGAAGATACTGACCTGTTGTTAAATGGGCAGCATGGACAAGGATTCGAACTCCTGGCTTCAACTCAAAATGGACCAGGTTTTGGTTCAGTTTCTGGATCAGTCTTTCTGAAATCTGGAAAAAAGGAGAACACAAGAAATGCATTTGTTTCTTGATCATTGGTTTAAATTGCCAGTAGGTGGTAGGGAATGAAGCTGAAAGCAAAGCAAAGAATTTGCACAGGCACTGGACTTTCCAAGAACAATTTCCTATCACAGAGAGGGAGTTTGTGAAAGCTGAACATCTGCCAGCACTATGTCTCGAGCAGTTTGTGTACAGTTAGCAATGCCTGATAGCAGCAAGCTGCCCTGTCGCACCTCTGGAAGAATAACCCAGCAGCAAAAAGGAATTGAGTCCCAGAGGAACATTATGCCCCCAAGTACAAGTATCTGCAGGACCAGCCAGCATCAGCACATGGGTGAATTACATTTACTATTCAAGCAAAGAGGAGCATTTCAATTGGTAACACTCATTCACACATTACAAATAACATTTTAATTGTTGAATGGCCAGCTCCACGGTCTTAGAACATGTTCGTAACACATGATACACCTGAATCAAGAAGTCCTTACCCCAGCTTGCACTTTAATTTCAAGTCCTAAAACCAAGTTTAATTTCATGAAGCTGTGAGTTCAAGCCAAATGCTCCCTAATCTGTAAGTATGTACGAAACCCAGCTCAAATCTGAAAGCATTTACTGACTACATAGTGTGGCTTAAACAAAACCCATGTTCCATCTATTCTTATGGGTCATGCGCAGAGAGAACATGCTCTTACATTCTCTCTTTCATGGGAGAGACATTCCACAAAGCTTTGAGATCACTAGATTATTTTACCATAACTCTGATGACAAGAGCTTTAGCAGAAACAAAGCAGGCTACTCCTCCTTAAAGAACACAACAGAAAAGATGAGCATTTGCTGAGATATGACCCTATGAAATCTGTATTTGCACAGTGAGGAAGCCAACTTTGGTGCAATCTGTTGGTAAACATTCATTTTTTTTAAGTCAGTTTGCCACAATATTCACAGAGCCACTATCTCCATATCACTTTTAATTACATCCAAGAAGTTCTAGGCATAACCCTTAGTATGCAGTTGCTGACAACATGTTCTTATATCCATACCAAGATCAAGAGGAACTGTATTCTAGTGCTCACCACTTAATTTAATTAATTTTAAATAAATTCTTATTCCATCTTGAAGATTAATGAAAAATTGTCAGAAAAAAAAGAACCTTCCAATAATTTTTACACCATCTTTTTCATGTTCTTCATTTTTGTCTGGTTGAATTATTTCAGTAAACGCTACCCAGATATGATTCGATGTTCTCTGGCTATCATTTATCAGAGTATGAGATTTATCTGCCTTTTTTTTTTAACATTCTTAATGGCTCTTTCAATACTATTGGCTTATACACTTCATTTCTGGCTGCTGATCACTCAAATAGGTGCCTTTGGTACAATATCAATTTGGCAATAACTCTTACAGGCATTTTATTTATATTTTTAATATATCTCTTTAAAGTTTGCAATTTTTTATGGGTGCCAGAATAAGCAGTAAATATATTTCTTCCAAAAGCAAGAAAAAATACCACCTGCTTACAAAGAGCCATCTGCTGAGCTCAGAGCAGCAGGGACGGTGACACAAAGATGAGCAGTACATGAAGAAAGCCTGGGAAGCAAATTATATCCCTCTTTAAGAATTTTAGCATATTAATAACCAAGACTGATAAATATAATGAGTGCTTCATCTCTAAAACTGGAGCAACAGATGCAGATCAACATTCCATAACCCAGGTACATTAATGACTTGTGGAAATAAAGGGAAAAATATTCTGGCCATTTCCAGTCCCAAACATGGCCTCCATACCCCTGCAAGAATTATGTCCCTTTCTGCTCTGAGGTCCTGAGGCTGATGGCGGACTGAGCCTCTGAAAAAAAGCCACCACAGGACAGTAAACTGAAGAAAAGAAGCCAACCACATTGTGCCATTCCTCTTCAAAACACTGTGATAGCTAGACAAAATAGGGAAATAGTAGTGGTAATAACCATACATGATACCTTCTAGACAAAAAGAGGCTTAATGTGATCTATAACTAAAAATGCAGCTAGCAAATACTGCTATCTAGTATTGGAGAATGGTTTCATCAAGGATTTGGACAAGAAATGTAAGCATAGCAGAAGCTTGAGAAAGTGAGCATGAGAAGGAACCAGAGACTTTGTTGGGCATCAATGACACGAAGGAACACTGAGATCTCACCGTGCCTGCTAGAGGACTCCTGGAGTGCAGAGTGAAAAGGGCAAAACAATAGCACTGTTTATAGCAATGCTTTACACTGGCATAATTGCTAAGCTGCAGTGGTTACATTACAGATGAGAGGTGCTGTGGAAACCTCCCAGCAGGTGAATTGAGCATGTGAGAGAAAGCTCAACCAACATTCTTGTCTGGTGAGCTGATGAAAAAGAACAATAGAAAGGGGAGAGGCAATAATGGTAGGAAGAAAAAGGAAGAAAGGCAGAGAGAAACAATCGCAACTGAAGTTTATTATTATGGTATTGCATTGTTACCTCATCATGAATGAGGGCTTCATTGTGCTATACCCTATACAAATGCAACTCAGAATAAAATTATTTCTGCCTGAAACCATCATTATCTCATCAGAAGCCTGAAATAGCCATCACTGTTCCAGGACTATCTGCAGTGTCAAAACAGGAAGCAATTGCTCATGCTGCTGAGAGTATACAGCAGATTTCTTTGGCTCAATTAATTATATGCTCTCCTAGTGGCTTTTCTGGGTGCAGCTTTTTTGCCTGTGTCTTTATGGAATCTGAACACAGCAAAAAATGAGTAACAGACTGAGACTTTCAAAAGTGCCAGAAGTTCTTGTGAGATTCAAACATCTGCATTCCTCAGGCAGCTCTGGAGATTTCCAACACACACTTCTGAGGGAAGAACAGATGCATTCTGACATGTTTTTAAAATGTTTGCTTGCTTGGTACAATATTTTCACTTTGCTTTATGTGGAAAGTCTGATTCTCTTTGAAATAGACATATAGACAGTATAGAGACTGGGAGACAAATTCACTTCTGTACTTCTAAAACCATACACGATGATTTACAAACATTATTATTTGAAGTCAACAAGTAGGTTACACACAGCTAAAGGGCCACTGCGATTGTACACTGCTCTCCAAAGCTGAATCTGATAATGTTTCTGGTACTCGCATGGTCCTGAGGGGATCCGTGAACGTAGATCACTTATGACATGCACTTCAAAACTGGAGAAGTGCCTCTTTGGCTTTTCTTGTTGTATCAAGTTTATTTCTAACTCAGTTATCAGACCTTAACCAGGAGTGGTTCTGACTCATTTAATTTGTTTACAAAGTAAAGTGTTTCTGAAGTAAATCTCCACAAAAAGCCTGATCTTAGTCACCGAGGTAATGAAAAGGTTTCAATGGGAAACATCTTGGGTCTTGTGCCTCCCTTTATTTCTGCATTCAAAGCAGTCTCATGGATACATTTGTGTTTAAAAAGCAAGTAAGGAAATATCAAAATACTTTGGTCTGTTTAAAAAATAGCTATGCACCAAACAAACAGCTAGACCTTCAATTAGGGAGCAGGTTGGCCTCAGGCCTGTCCCTGTTTCTCTCTCACTCCTGGAGATGCAACTAACTCAGCTGAAGACTAAACTTCTCAGAATAGCAACCTCCTAATTTATAGTCTTCAAGAGTCTCCCTTGTGAAAATAATTAGCTCTCAGAATTAGTTTTGGTCCTTAACTGAGCCTCATTGACTTTATCTGCTTCATTTGCAGAATTAAGCATGATGTGCAAAAATAATTCAGTAACAGAAACCATTCTTCATGTACCATTTTTCATCAAAGGACATACAATGAATAATAATAACAGACAATTTGTGAAGGAAAAAAAAGAGAGAGATTCCAATTTAAAAATGGAACAAAATAAAAATTAATTTGGCTTCTCTTAGCATTTTGTCAGAATCAGGACTGTGAAAGAACCATGTGCACCAAGAAGCAGAATTATCACTCAGAAGGTCATTTCCCATACCCTTATTGAATTTTGAAACCTCTGGTGTAAATTGGTTTAGACTAATTGAATGTGATTAAACTGTGCCAGTATGTACCAGCTAAGAATCTAGATAATATTATAGACACTGTGCAAGGATATCAACTAATGACTGTTACACTTCAATTCATTGAGTAAATCAATAAACAACTAAGGAAAGAATTATGCATATTGATTGGTAGGAAGCAACTTGAACTGGCATTAAAAAGTGAATCAGGAGTTGGGGCAAATGTGAATTACTTTAAATTGTGCCACTCACCCTGCATAATCTTGTTTACTTTACATGAGACCTCCAGAATTTGCTTGCTTAACACTGAAAAGAGCATAATCACTGACTTGGAGGGTCCAGCAGGAATTTCTTGAGATCTTTTAAGACAGATACTAAATTCAAGTTGCCATTAGTATCCAGAGATACTTTGAGAGCACAAAGCAAAGGATGTCCCTGTGGTACTTTGGGGCAAGATCTGACCAGCAGATATCAATCTGGACATAAAAGCCAGGATCCATTTTAAATGAACAAAGGTGATCAGAAGGAGACTTGAGAAGCAAGGGCTACTCCGTACACTGAGCAAAAGATGAGAAGGCAAGAGGGCTGGTAACCATATGACAGGAGTTAAAGATATTAAGACAAGTATACAGACAGCCTCTTCTACAGCACGTAAGCAGCCGATCAAGAACAGCTGGCTAAGGAATAGATCCCTTGGTACAAGGTCTTCTAGTTTGTTCCCTAAGCACCCAGTAGAAGATGGTCTGCATACAAAGGTAGAGATGTTAAAAAAACTCTCGCTAGTAAACACTAGATGATTTACCCCTCTGCCTGGTATTTGATTTCCATGACTGATTGGCACCATTTTCTGTTAAGGCTTGAAGGTGTTTACTGTCATGATCTTGTTGCTAAAATGTTTAGATGACAGACATATCTGAAATGCATCAGAGGAAAGAAAAGTAGTGAAAGTAAATATGCTAAAATACTCAAGCTTAGGAGAGTGAGTGAAAAAAAGACATAAAAATAAAAAATAAAAAAAGACATAAAATAAAAAAAAAGACATAAAAATAAAAAAAAAAGATAGAAGCTCCATTGGCTACAATGAAGCAGAGGTGAAACTAAACCTGCTTTAAGGGAAGAATCCTAAGATGCATATTCATACAGGCTTCCTGAATGCTACTCTCCACCATGTTAAATTCACCAGAGGTATCTCATCTCAGTTCATCACTGCCCATTTGATATTCAGTTATCCATGTCATTCTCCATCTCTTTGGCTGGATACAGATACTGGCCACAGCTGCAACATCTTGAGCACAGCTGGCTACAAATCAGCTGGTATTGCTGTTTGCTAAAGACTCCATCATTCTTGCCACTTTGCTGTTAGCTCTTCCCAGAGAAAAGATTAATGGCCTCAAATGCCATTAACTAGTTGCTCTTGTATTTTGCCTGCTGCTTTTACAGTTATTTTGAATAGTAAAAGCATGTAAATGGAGAATTAAAGGGAAATGCAAGAAAACTTGGAAACCTTGTGTCATGGTTTAAGCTCAGGCCGTAAATCAGAACCACACAGTCTATTCCCCCCCATCCCTTGCTTCCTCCCTCTCCAGGAGGGATGGGAAGGAGAATTGAAAGAATGTAACTCCTATGGGTTGAGATAAGAGCAGTCCAGTAACTAAGGTATAACACAAACCGCTGCTGCTGCCACCAATAATAATAATGACAATGGAAATGACAAAGGAAGAGAATACAACCACTCACTACCCACCGACTGATACCAGACTGACCAAGCAGTGGAATACCTCTTTGGCTAGTTTGGGTCAGGNGTATAACACAAACCGCTGCTGCTGCCACCAATAATAATAATGATAAAGGAAATAACAAGTGAAGAGAACACAACACCTCAACACCTGCCGACAGATAATACCCAGCCCCCAGCAGTGCACTAGCCCTTCTGGGTAACTCTCAGTTACCTCCTGGGCATGATGTGCTGTGGTATGGAATATCCCTTTGGATAGCTGGATCAGGTGTCCTGTCTCTGCTTCCTCCTGGCTTCTCCTCCTCCCTGGCAGAGCATGAGACTGAGAAAGTCCTTGGTCAGACCAAACATTTGAGCAGTAACTAAAACCATCGGTGTTACCAGTGCTGTTCCCAGGCTGAAAGTCAAAAACACAGCACTGCACCAGCTACTAAGAAGGAGAAAAATGACTGCTACTGCTGAACCCAGGGCACCTTGATTTGGTGCAAAAGCACCACTTTAGAATTCTCATGTATCTTCTGCTCACATCTCATTTGACTAACAGCAGACATGTTCACTATGTTTGACAAAAAGTCTCCACTGAAAACCAAGAAGATAATTTGTGAAAAGTATAAATAACTTGTGAAAAGCATCTGTAAGATAGGCCTTCAGAAAGTTGGGGCTGTTCAGCCTGGAGAAGAGAAGGCTGCGTGGAGACCTCGTAGCAGCCTTCCAGCACCTGAAGAGGGGCTATAGGGATGCTGGGGATGGACTATTTATTAGGGAGTGTAGTGACAGGACAAGGTGTAATGGGTTCAAACTTAAACAGGGGAGGTTTAGATTGGATATAAGGAAGAAACTCCTTACTGTTAGAGTGGTAAGGCACTGGAATGGGTTGCCTAAGGAAGTTGTGAATGCTCTGTCCCTGGTGGTGTTGAAGGCCAGGTTGGATGAAGCCTTGTGTGGCATGGTTTAGTGTGAGGTGTCCCTGCCCATGGCAGGGGGCTGGAACTAGGTGATCTTGAGGTCCTTCCCAACCCTAACTATTCTATGATTTTATGATCTTCCTATTGAGTAAAACTATACACTGAAATAAACTGAGTATGAATCTGTGTATTTTTATCACTGCCTTCTACTGAATTTTAAGTAGAATATATTCTTACACATTAATTTTGAATTAGATTAGTACTATAAATGACTCAAAAATTGCTTGAAATGCAATTAATTAGAGGTTTGTCTTTCCCTGAAGAGAAGGAATTCAGTGCTTTTGAAGCAGTGGATCTGAATTCTGTAATCATCACATTCAACAAGCCTGTCCATAAAGATGGTGTAAGAACTGCATGCCAGCCCAGGTGGCCAATGGCAATCTGAGTAGCAGTTTCCCTAAGATTTGGTATATTTTAGTGGTGTTGCAGTCACAAAATGCAAATCAAACACCAGCACTTTACAACTGCCAATTATTTCTACATTTTTAACCAGGTAGGTACTCCGTCTTCAGTTACTGTGAAACCAAGCAGGGGAACCAAGTGTACACCACAGAGTGTCCCTTACCTCTGTTCTTGTACCTGGCGTGTGACTATGGTGGATTCAAAGCTGTACCCCTATACCCAGATCATATGATGACATGCATGCATACTGAGTTTAGGAGGCTCTAGTAAGAGGGGAAAAGAAGGAGGTGTCTATAGCATAATCCATTCTCCTGGTAAATCTGTGCCTACAGTGAGCATGGCAGGTTTTCTGTCCTTCTGTGGTATTTCATTCAGCTTAACCAACTTCTGATTTTGATAATGAGTTCAGGTTTCCTTCCCTTGGGTACTGATACAAGGGATCTTGCAGAATAGAAACATTAATTTCTGCAACTCTTTTCCACCTGATTTATTCTGACTGCATATTTTCCAGGGACAGAAACTATTTGTCACTTTGGATAGGCTCATCAGGTTTGTGTCAGATTTGGGGAGTAACTTCTACATGTGATACACCATCATGGAAAAAAAGACCTATATCATTAAGTGCTTCCTTAAGAAACCTTATTCTATTGCAGTGTTTGTGCAAACTAGTTCCATTTTTGTTCCTGTACAGTTTAAAGTTTCTCTTCCAAATTAGAAAAAATCATACAGAAATATAACTCCTTTGGGTGTGCACCTGCAATCCCACAAACTCATATACGTGCTTCTGAACAGCTTGTTGCTTGCTTATGAGCACATAACAGATTTCTGTTCCTACTGGAAGAGAGTACTACACATTATAAAGTACCTAAGAAGCAAAATAAATTGCCATCAGCAAAAGCATCTGCTCTCAGTACTCATCCCAGTGACTTCAGGCACAGGGAGAAGTTTCTCTGAAATGCTCTGTGAAAGGGATAGTGAAGGATCACAGGCCAAATGGATGACAAAACAGTGACAGTAACAGAATATGCTTCAGAGCTGAGGCCAAAGACACCTTTTGAGGCCCTCCTTAAGCCCTTACCAGTGAAAATAATGCAACTTTCTATCAAAATAATTAGGAAGTGGAAGGCAGGAACTACAGACTAGTAAGAAAAACATTCTGATCATCCTGATGGGAGCATGGGAGATATTTCTCCATAAGAAACAGTGAGCTGCAGAAGAGAAATAGTTTCTCTTCGAAGGTTACCATTTGGACCCTGCAGGGTGCCAGAGAAGTTGCTGGAGTCCCACTGAAAACTACATTTTTTTCTTGTCCATAAAAAGGATCATGAGACCACTGCCAGGGCTTCCTGTCTCCACAGCCACAGAGACTTCATTTGTACAAGGGGAAGAAAGAAAGGGGCAATGAGAGAGAATAACTGGCAAAATACAGTAAGGTGCTGAGTGCCAGAGCAGAGCTGTAAATTTGAAAGTTTATGGACAGGGTTCCTTGCCAATTTGTGATGGAGGAAAGGAGAAGGGGGGTGAAGAAGAAAAGGGAGGAAAGATTTTGCAGAGCAGAAAATCTCCTGTTTTTTTTTTTTTTGTTTAGTACATGGGTGGTGAAAATCACAGAGGAAAGTCATTTGTCAATAAAAGATAATGGCTAAGGACGCTGAGCAGGGTTACCTAGTGGTTTGAGGCCCACAGCTAAGTTAACAGGCTTTAAACCACTACGAGAGGCAGTAGCAACAGGCAGTAGCAGGTCAGGCAGATGAAAAGGCTATGAGAAGACAAGAATACAAAAAGAAGAAAATATTGTTGATACATGCACTGATGGGAAGACTTCATTGATTCACAAATTGAGGGACAAATCCAAAGAGAAATCCTACACCCCTTGCGCCATCCAGTGGAGCAGCTGGCATCCAGTAATGCTGAGGATTTCACTGTAGCACTGAGGCTGTTTATTTGTGAGCTGCTGACACCCTCTACCCCAAGACTTGTATAGTCCATACCAACATGGATACTCGGGGATAGTTATCTTTGCACCTGGAATATGAGGTAATAAACTGAGAGATATTCCATGATTTTTGCCCAGCAAAGTATTTTATTTTAAGCCATGCTTGGCCCACCTGGTGGGCAGGATCTTTTGTGTCTGCAGGGTGATATATTCCTCCAGTTGTCACAGCCTTGCACAGAGAAAACAATCTATAGTGGCTGAACCCCACTACCAGTATCATTAAGAGGGGAGGCAGATAATCCACCCCCATCCCTGTGTATTAAAGTAACAAAGTTCAATCTGCCCAGATCTACCACCCAGCTTTGCCCTTCAGTGCTTTCTAGACTCTTCACAGCTCATAAACTTGGCCTTATGAGGCTACTTCAGTTCATGTTGACAGAAGTCATGCCCTATATCCTTCCTGCCTTCTTCCTGCTTCCAGGAAGTAGAATGAAACTTCTAAGGACATGACATCATACAAATGTATACCAATTTAATATTACTAAGGGAACCCAAATAGGAGACTCACCTCCTAAATACAGCTCTAAAACCTTTTTCCAATGTTTGGGAGAAAAAATCCCTATTGAAATAATACAAAACAAAACAAAACCCTAACAAAAAGTCCCAGAGGATGGAGCATGTATCACAGTTGTTGTTTAGACCCCAGTGAATTTGTACCACAATTATTTTTTCCAGCCTTTCTTGGAAATCCCAAAAGAGGCTATTTCACAAATACATAAACACAATCCCCCCTTTGTAATAGACACAATACCTGCTCTAGGTCTGCTGATGTTCTTTTACTTTCTGCTGTGGCATCTCGATATGGTAAAATGAAGAGTTCAGCAGATGTGGGTAGACCAGGGAGCACTGCGACCAGAATATGCTTGCTTGAAATACCTGTTGCCTGATACATAGACAAATAATGGTCAGATAAACATTGGGGATGGCACTGAATGCTGAGAGCTTCTTTGCTAAGGCATCGCAGTACTCATACAAATGATGTAGGGTATATCTGGTACAACAGGGAAAATCTTGTTAAATCTACTGCAGGTAAAATGTCAGGGATTCATGATTTCCTGATCTAAGCTATTTTATCATTCTCCAGTAAAATATGCAGGGTCCTAAGGCAACAGTGATAATCAGGCATGCTATAATGAGCTCCATAATTAACAGTTGCATACCGTATGATTTGCTTTGTCTAAATTTAGCTATTTTAAAGTTACCTGAGTATACCAAGTTAGTCCCCAAGGTTGTTCATTTAGTCAGCTGTAAGAAACCATATATTATTGGGCAAGAATATATGGGCAGAGCTGCATTTTAGACGTATGATTAGCCAAAACATCTTAAAAGCTTTGCAGAGACTCAGGGAGAGAGAAGACGATGAATCAAGTTTGAATCCCAAAAGCCAAACATGTTCTTAATAGTTCACATCCTGGGTCAATTCCACAAGTTAATGAGGACCTTTTTACTATTTTTTAAGTGCTAAAGATTGTATTAATCTGCAAGTTTTCATTTTTTTCTCTTGTTGCCTGAAAATCTTAAGTAAGCAATTAAAAGTCAAAGCTCTCTTCAACACAAATTAGCTAAAATTCAGAAAAAAGTACCCCACAGGCATCCCTATCAGGGTCAGGTCTGGTTGTGTGTTTCAGCTGCTAGTACCATGACATTACACAACCAGGTACAGAAAGGAGCTAGTTTGGCCTTCAGTAAGTTTTGTGAGTTGAAAGGAGAAGAAACGGTTTGTTCAGTCTACCTCCATTGACTCTTTGTATTGTGGATTATCTGGCAACTGCATTTGAATCTCAAGATCCTTCATTAATGACAGGACAAGGGGTAACAGGTTCAAACTTAAACAGGGGAGGTTTAGATTGGATCTAAGGAAGAAATTCTTTCCTGTTAGGGTGCTGAGGCACTGGAATGGGTTGCCCAGGGAGGTTGTGAGTGCTCCATCCCAGGCAGTGTTCAAGGCCAGGTTGGATGAAGCCTTGGGTGGCATGGTTTAGTGTGAGGTGTCCCTGCCCATGGCAGGGGGGTTGGAACTAGATGATCTTAAGGTCCTTTCCAATCCTGACTATTCTATGATTTTATGATCCTCATTTAAATCATGCTTCCAAGTGCTGAATTTAGCAGGTCGCTTTTAAAGGAAAAGAAAACGTGCTCTCAGATATATGACATACCACAGCAGCTGGATGCAACACAGAGATTTCCGTGCAGTCAGGGGTTGCAGCCCTCTCAGACATTAATTGGACCTAAACCTCATGAATTCTTCTACCTCATGGTTCAAAAGCAAAGTCTTGGAGCAGCTGCTCATTGAAGGAAACAATGGATGGATGACAAGCAGGCAGCAAACCTGACTGCAAATCACTATTGCCTGAGCTGAATCTGTAGCCACCCGATGTGTGACTGCTGACAGTCCAGGGAATACCCTGTGGAGCTATGAAAAGGGAACCTTTCCCCTCCACAGCACACCAAGGAAAAGCATGTAATGTTGCTGTTGTTAGTTTGGGTTTTTTTAAATGTGGATGTAGAAGAACTATAACAACACGAAGGTCTCATATATTCTTTCCAAGTATTCTGTGAAGCCAGGGTTTGCATTATTTGTGCTCGCCTAACAGGTGGTTCTAAGATGTCAAGAAAAAAGACGCAGTAGTACCAGTTAAATAAGTCTTCCTTTCCAGAGGCTGGGAATGATTTTCACTTTTTTTTTTGTCTTTTAAGCTTTTTGGCTGATCTAATCAGTTCATGTGTGTATTCATCAAAAGTGGGAGACGAGACTCAGAAAGTCAATGATGTGAGCAAATAATAATGATCATAATACAAAATAGGATATTTTGTGATAATATGAGATCATCCCTACACACAGAGATTTTAGTAAAGAACTGTGATTTCTTATGCAGAATTATTATCCAAGTCTATGGTACTTTGTAATAAGAATGTAATACTTCAATAAAAGTTCATAAAAATTCTATAACTCACCTATAATTTCCTATTGAATTATTTATTCAACTCATTTTTATACAGTTTACTTAATTGCTGTAGAAATCTATTGGTTTTATCTTTAATTTTTACAGGAACTTCTCACAAAGGCTTGTTTAAGCTGAATCATTCAGCTATATAGAGGGATAATTAGCTATCAGTTTTATTACGTTTTTTTTACTCCAACAACAGAAAGGCTGTGTTTTCACTGCTCTGCTTTTGGAATGTAGCTTTGGGAGTGTAGTTTTATAATCTTTTTTTTTTTTTTTTACAGCTTGTTTTT
>NDXB01009799.1:44225-113408 GCA_002631895.1 Agapornis roseicollis
TTTTTTTTTTTTTTTACAGCTTGATTTTGTTTTATTGAGTTGTTTATGTTCTGAAAATTCATCCTGAAGATAGATAGATCCTTGAATACTTGATATAGACATAAATCAGTCAGAAGAAGAAGCTCCAGATTTTTTTTTCTCCTTTCTTCCTTACCTTCTGTCTTTTGGGTAAACTGAAGAGAAAAATCTCAGAAACAATCCGGATGGGTTTGTGTGCACCTGATGAGTGCACAGTGTCTTTCCAGTCTTTTTGCAGAGATAATGCCATGAACGACCATATAAGCCTTGTATCCCTTCCAAATGTGAGTATCTTTATTTTTACATAGCGGAGACCCTGTTTCAAAGAGTTCCTTTCACCATATTTTTTCCACTGAGCTGAGAAACTCCAGCTGTCTCTTCTGACATTTTTTACCCTCTCAGTTTGAAATCCAAATCTTCAGCCACATAATCCGCTGTCATTAAAAAGAACATATTGAAGGCTGACTCCGAGCAGCAGATTGTCATAGGATGGAATAATTTAACCTGCCTAAAATTTAGCATTGTGTCCTCAAACACTATCTGAGTCTCCTTTTACAGCTGGTAGAAACAGAGATGCCTTGAGCGAACAGCTGATCTAGTCATAATGTAGGCAAAAAAAAGCAGAAATTAGACTGATTGTAACACAGGTTATGCATATTGCTTACCTCCACTACAGCTCTCTTGACTACTTTACTGATGTCCCTTCTCCACTCTGGGATATCTGGGTTGTAGTCATCCAGGTTTGAAGAGAATGATAACCGCAGGGACTGAAATTGCTCTGCGGATACAATGATATGGTGGTGAGTAAAGACTGTAAAATGCCTTAGTGCCAAATGGGCAAATGAATGGGCAAAACCTAGTGAAACCTGCTGCAGCTCGTGTTTTACTTAAACAGTTTGCAGTGATGCACAGACTGTCAGCGAATCCAGCAGTGTGTCCCAGAGGTTCATTGAGAGATCTGGAGAATCTGAGAGATTCACTGCTTGAGTGTCATGAAACTGAAAAAGGTGATCACTCCTTACTTCAATGGATGAACAGCAATGGAAAGGGAACTGTGTTGGGAACATAAAGTAAATGCTACATTCTCTTTGACTTCTGAAGCAGGCAAGCCCTGTGAAAGGAAGCTGTGATTGTACTCTCATAGACATACCCCAAATACTTGAAATCTTAACTGGAATGGGACAGGGATAAAGGTGGGAGAGGACTAGCCTTAGAAAACACACTTCTTAATCTCTGTTGCTGCTAAGAGAGATTCTGCATTGATCATTATATGCTTAGTATAAAAAGCTAAAACTGAGATTCCCTGTAGTTCTTAAGCTCCATCTACACCACATATGTGTGTGCCCTGACTGCTTCTGAGGCCTGAGTACAGTATCAAATCAGTACAGATTTCTGTACAGAACTACAGCACACAGCACTGAATTATCTTTCAAGCTAAGCAGCTTTTGCATGACTTAAGAGGCCTCTGCTGGCCAAGAAGGGGGAAAACCAGCTTGCAAAACAACCTAACATTTTGACAATTATGTAAGGATGACCAAATAGTGATAGATCAGATGCAAGGGCTCTGGGAAGGAAATCAATGTTCTGCAGCCATCCCTGTCTAGACTAATGCTGGTCAGTGGCCTTTGGAGACGTTATGCTGAACTGATAACACTGGAACTAAGCTTATCATCTCACTCAAAGCATACTGGAATAAAGACTTCATGTTGCTGCCAGATAATCTTGCTCTCTACCTCTTGACTATGGAGAATCCTATGTGAAATGAAGGGGAAAGAACTCACCATACACAGCAATAGTCTTTGTGTCCTGAAGAATTGTGTTCCCTGCTGAGACCTGAACGGTGATGGTATTCATCCCTTCCACAGAAAATGTGAATGTGATGCTTCCTTCCAGTGTGATCAGTGGCTGCAAACATATCCAAAAAGGATAAATTAATTTAATATGACTTGAAATGAAAAGCAAAAATGAGTTTTTGTCTCTATCCTATTAGGATGGGATGGGGAGTTAGCTCCAGCTTGGAAACTTAAGACATAAAAGGGGTCCTGAGACTTAGAAGCCTATTTTCTGGGGAGGACCCAGAAATCCAGATGAGGATGTCCTCCTGAAATTTAAACTGAGGTACGTGTAATTTCCAAAGGAGATAAGTTTTAAGATCAGGTGCTGAGGTGTCACACTGCTTTCCCAGAATTAGCTCTAAGTCATTTATTTGTTCTGCCACAACTCAAGGATGTTGTGACAAAAGCAGGAGGCAAATTAAGATTTCTCATTTGTTACCTCCAGACATGGAGATGTCATTTTTGGTAAGTGATGGTGTTTAGAGAGGACACAGATCCCCTCACCTTGCTTCGGTATGCAACCACATACCACAGTCCTCTTGCAGCGGTCTCTGCTCTAACTTATGTTTTTGCTTATTAATGAACTAGGTGAGAACTTCAAAGCACCCAGTGCTAAGTTAAACTCTGTTGCCATTGTAGTCTGCAGTAAAACTCTCACTTCAACAAGAACAGAGTTAGATCAACTCTGATCACTTATGAGCTTAGTAGATCAGAGGGAAGGTTAAAAGGTGACAATCACAGCCTGTAAGTACCTCTAGGGGAAGATGATTTTTGATAGTACTGAGAGTTCTTTAATCTACAAACAAAGACATAACAAAATCCAACAGCTTGAAACCGAAGCTAGATACATTCTGACTACAGACGCAGGGCATGTGTTCAATGCTCAGGATAATTAGCTGTGGGGAATCGGTTGGGGAGCTGGTAAGAAAAAGAAGCAATGAATTCTGCATCATCCAAAGGGAACTATTAACACACACACAAAAAAAAAAGGAAGTCAGGTTCTTCCTTAATCACAAAGAGTTAAATAGAGCAGAATGTACTGATGAAACCCTTGGACCTGCATTATACAGAAGATAACTATGTGTGGTTAAAAGTCCATACTGGCTCTACAAAATCCATGTGAATTTCTCCCCTCAGAAACTAGTCAGGGTCTCCAGGTACTGCAGCCACAAAGGCATGTAAAATAACAGTTACACTGCCTATGCAGATTTTCCTGAACTGAAAGCATAGAGGCAGTGGAATGTGTTGCATACTTTTCTCATATCCGAGCAGAGCCCAGAGGCAGGGAGGTGTGTTTGGAACCATTTTATCCACCAGTAGCACATGATAATTTGGTCTTCTAGCATACAGTGTGGGGGGTCAGGATTGGGCTCAGCTTATTTAAGGGGAGGCATAGGGCTGATGGCAGCTTGTTAGTCACAGGGAAATGAGGTTTAAACTCTAGGGCTATGTAAAGTCACTTCCAGATATAAAACCAGCTTCAGTTTGAAAGGTTGGTTTCCTAAAATAAATAAATAAATAAGTAAATAAATAAATAAATACCAAATAAATACCAAAACCCCTGAAGATAAATACCAAAATCCCTTTGAAGAAGGAACAGTGGGGGAAAACATACTTAGAAACTCTTCTGGATTTTGGTTCACTAAATCCACCTTGATGAAAATGCAAGAAGAAAGCTATTGGCAATTTGCATGAAATGGCAGTAAATCCTACAGCTATGTCACAGCAACAAACACAAAGCAGTTCTTGCATTCCAGCATTAATATATTAAATAACCGTTAGTTTCTTGGTCTCTGGATTATAATTTTCTTTCATGACTATTTAGAAACATTCCCACATCCCTCTCTCCCTCCCTCCACAGTCAGAGAGCTCCTCCAGGATTATTCTGACTCAGTTCATAGAGAATACAAACCTCCGTGTTGTTCCCAAACCACCAGACATAAGTAAGTGTTCCCACTTGGCTCGGCCACAGTACTGCTGTGGCGTTAACCTCCTTGTTCTTTGTGGTGACAAATGGTAGAGATAAGTGAACATGTTCCAAGGGGCCTGCAGAGACAGAAGAGGTAGGTGAGTCCTTTCTCCATCTGAAATAACCTGGAGGAGAATGGAACAGGGGGAATTCCACTGGTTTAGGGAAAAGATATTCTTCTGGTCACTGTGGGGCATGGCAGTTAATGTTTCAGCTTGGTGCTGTTTCTAGAGAGGAAACATTAAATCTGTTCCTCATAGAACAGGAGCTACCCATGTATTTGGACCTGAAAAAATTGGATGAATATCATATGCTAAGAGATTTTATATATGACTTAAACAATAGGGGCAGAGGCTTGTTATGCGAATATGGCCTTCACCAGCAAGACATAAGGATGTGCAAGACAAATCACTTCAGTGATCATGAAGCATTTCTGCTGATGCAAACTGCCATGATTTGGTGAACTTCAGCAATTGTGTATCTGCTTATATCAGCTGAACTCTATCTGAAGGCAGCTATTCACTGAGTGCCTTAATTTTAATGTTACCTTGTACTCCCTCCTTTTCCTCAATGAACTCTTTTATTTCTTTAGTATAAACAGAACATAATTCTTTCGACAAGTGACATTATGCCCACGGTTACACATTTCCCATCTTCTGGAGACAGATGGGCCTTTGTTGTTACATCTTGTTCTATAGATTATTTTTTAAAATGTGTTCTGACTGTTCACTTAGAGAACAAAGCAATTGTCCTGAGTGACAGAGAAAGAGAAAGGAAGAAACCCCAGGGGATATGAGCTTCTTAAACAAATTAAGGCCACACCTACATGTCCTACATCTGCAAGCTCCTCTGTGGTGATAAGCAAAAAATACAGCCTGGGAGGATTAACTGTCCATATGGAGTTGAGATGTGCTACTAAAGGATTTTATATATTTCAGGAGAGGATTTTTCAGGACATATCCCATGCACACATCACCACTTAGACCTTGTTTTTCAACCCAAAGGAACAGTAGCTATTTTGGAGAAAGAACCCTATACCCCTATAGAGCACACACAGGTGCAGAGAGATATGAAAGCATTTTCCAAAATCAGGCTGCATAAACAATGCCAGAATAAACAAGGATCAGTGTTTCTGACTTACTACTGAAATGCACTTTACTCTGAGCTGTAGACATAGACACTGCTTAACCTGAAGCAGCCCAATTAGGAGTTATCCACTATCAGACTAACTAAAGCCTGCTATAGATCAGACCCTGGCTCATTTTCTCTTTTATAATCAGCAGCAACAGTCTTCTTGAAAATTCATGAGCAGCCAGAATTTCACCCTTATGATTTTAATGGCATTCCCCTGTTCAGATACATATCCATGAAAAGGCTGTGCCTGCTTTCAGCAATACTCTGAGACCTGAAAAACAGCACTTTGCCAGGGTAGATATTTTGCAGCTCTGGTACCCTTTGGGATGTTTGCCAAATGCCCAATGTCAGCACAGTCCTCTAAAGGAATACATTTCCTAACACCTGATGCAGTGACAGCAGTGACAATGGAGCCTGTGTGAAGTCTGATACACTTGAACATAACTGCTTTGAACGTGTCTCAAATGATCTTGCACTGCAGAGCATGCCCAGCATCTCCTTGGACCTTCGCCATGTGTCAGCTAGGGAAGAGCATGAAAGAATAGCTAAAGGCAGCCAAATCTGCCTATTTCTGCTCATAGCTGATGGGTCAAAGTGGCTGAAGTGCTGAACTATTATCTGGCCAGCAGATGGGGATAGCTCACTCTGGATAGGCCCTTAGCTTGTCAGAAGACTGCTTTCTCCCACAATCAGCTTGAAGAGAATTCATTTCTGAGCTTCATGCAGGCCTATGGAGATTACAAACCTTTTCCTGTCTCAGGAAAAAAACTGGGTACAAGTCCCAGACAACAGAGAGAAGCTTCTCAAGATGCCCACTTGGACAGGTAACATTATTCTGAAGCATTCAGGCAAATGTGTAACTAATTTTCCATGGGAAAATTTTGGCCTGTCAGGACAGTTAAGAGACAGACGATTGGCTGGAGAAGCAGTTTATGTATAATTTACTTACCAACCACCCCAAAATGCTCCTGCCTTCCAATAACCTGCATTTCTGTATCCCTGGACCAAGTGCAGCAAAGGCACTGCTGATGTGCACTGGTCCTGCAGCTGCAGCAGGATGAGGAGGGCATGGGATGGAGGCTTTACTCTTATGTTTGAGATAAGAAGCACTGTGGTTCATTGGCTGCAGCTCTCCCCTCAGCAAGGCTCTGCCCTCAGCAAGGCTGCTGGCTACAGAGAGGGAAGGGTGTCACAAGGATCAGATCTCACTCCACATACTCATGTATTAACACTGAAACAAGGTGTCATCCAGTTAGTAGCCATTCCCCTGCCCAGGCTGCACACTTCTTTTCTGTGGATCTTAGCAATACAGTGTGTCTATTGTAAGGACACATATTTTAACAAAACTCTCCAAAGGCTAAGCTTGTACACCCTAAGCAAAGAGCTGACTGGCAATGGAAACATCTAAGCAGAATTTACAAACTTTGTGGATGTAGGTGTTAGGCTTTGGAGGGGTCTGGATTTACTGTACATCTCTGCCCTCAGCCAATCTATTGCCAGTCTGAGTGACAATATGCTTGGTCTGTAACCTGTTTTGAAGTCCCTAATTCTTGTCATGTAGAGAAAGGTGAGACATAGCCCTTGGAGCAGGGGCTCAGGCACATGTAATCTGCTGCAATGATTATGCAGTATTTTAAGTCTTATGCTGGCATTACCTATTCAAAACACAAAAACATACACTATCAGCTGCTAAATCACACAAATGTGTCTCAATATTGTTTATTTCAGGTACTGCTTAAACAATCAAAATGGTTCTTAAGCTTTCAATGTCTCAAGAAAGCCACTATGAGTGAGAATGAAGGCTGGACACCCGTCAGCCGAAGGTCTTTCTGAAGGGAAGCATTCAGGGAGATCCTTGCTCCTGCTTCTCTAGTGCTCCCTCATAAACCTCCTATCTCCCACAGTTATACCTCCCACTGCTCCCATCTGTTGATATGACACTGCACTGTTAAAGATCTGCCCTCTTCCACTGAAGAGGCCGCTGCTTTCATGCTGTATAAATTAACTCCAAAACTAGAGTTAAAATATATGGAATGTGTTAAATTATCTAGACAGTACATGGAGTTAATTTGGTAGAGGGTAAGTGGCATTCCTGTTATAATAGCGTCAAGTTTTGGAATTCCCCGTCCCCCCCCCCTCTTTTTTTTTTTTGGTAAATCTGACACAGAAACACACAGTTGAAACATAAATCACTGACACCCTACCCCCCCACCCCACCACACACACACCGTGTAAGGAAAATGATGCTCCAAATGAAATCCATTAGGGATGTTACAAAATTTCAGTAATAGGTTGACCCTTTTGCATTCATAACCATGTGCTGGAATTAATATGAAAGAACACATTGCTGTTTTTATGCAAGGACTTGAGATACATTTCAGTTGTAAATCAGAGCTGAAGTAGGGAGAGGTTAAAAAGAACAGCAGAAGAGCAATGTGAAGATAATATTTTTTCTTGTAATACTCTTTAACACCATGATTTTGGTTCCTATGACAACAGAAAGACAGAAATGTACTGTTTTTCATCCCAGAGGTGGTTGTATTTCATTAGCAGGCAAAATACATGTACAAACTAAAAGTCAAGGCTTTGAAAAGTGATTCAAGATCCTCAATGTCTTTGTTTTTCCAGAAGTGTAAACATGCTAACAAAGGTGTGTCTCAGAAAGGGCTGGACACTCCTTTGAGGTGCCCTAAATTAGAATACCCCAAATTAGAAGTGGAATATAGTTTAAAAAGCAAATGTCACTTTTGCTTGTGACTCCTCCAGTCCTCTGCTGGAGGACAAACACTCATCAGATCCCACCACTCTGCTCCCAGCTGCAAAGCCCCAGATTGTCATCTGTAACAACAGCTAATAGTGAGTATGGACATACATACATGTTACATGCAAGTAGAGGACAGCATTGTCAGAACCCAGGCTGTTTTCCACCATCACAGTCACTCGGAATATGCCCACGTTCTGGTAGACGTGCTTGATCCCATCTTCTGTTGAGCTGAGATTGGCATATGACACAGCGATGCCATCTCCAAAATCCACCTGAATGAGGGATCTCTGGAGGTCTCCCTGTGGTGATAGAGAAAGGGTCAGAATCCTTTTGAGAGACTGGATCAGTGGGGTGACCTAGGCCAACCAGTGGATAGCCACAAGGTCTGCTGTTACTGGAAGAAAGGTGGTCATTCCATCAACTTGTTCAGTATTCAGAGAGAAAGTGACCCGTTCTTAAGATTGACTCAGTTGCACTGTGGACGTGTCCTCCAAGGTGTAGCCCTGGCTTTCCCAATCATCAGGGGTACTAGAGTACTTCTGGAAAATATGCTGTCTCCTTCCCCTGGGCTTCCTTACAGTGAAGAGCAGCTGTAGAGAGGAATGGTGCTCATGTCAGCAAGCACTCAGGACATGGGTAGCTATTGAGATTGCCTCGGGAGCCTTTTGAACAAACTACAATATGAGCTTTTGTATTTAAAACCATAAAAAGCAGAAAGATAAAACTGAGAAGTCTTCAGGGAAAGGTCAACTGTATCAAAGGGGTGGGGTGTCAAAAGAACTGCTTCAGCTTCACATGATAATGACAGCTTACAGCAGCTTATGACTTGCTCAGTGGCCTGATTTAAAGTGAGCTGGATTTGTATTTATTTCAGGACAGCTACCAACACTACTGACACTAAGTGGGACCCTTTGTGCCTGCCTCAGAAGGGAAAGGCTAATGAACTGACAGACCTGATTAAACTTTTCTCCTCCTGCCTAGAGATAATCCCAGCAGAGCAGGTTTGTGGTGTAACTCAGAATGTCATTTTGTGACATTATTCTCCTGGGCTGCTAATCTAGCATGTTTCAGAACTGTTACCATAAATTACAATACATACAGAAAAAATCACAGCTGGGAAACAAACAGAACAATCCTGAAACAGGCTTCTATCTTCTACTCTTGAAACAGAATTCCAGCCTGGTACATGCAGCTTCATCAAACTGTACATCAATCACCCAGCCCAAAAGGCTTTTAAAACCCCAAAGAGGGAAGCAATGCCATTTCTTTATTCTGCTTCACAAATAAAAAGTAATGTTTTAATATTTTTTTTTTGTTTTAAGCCTGTTTAAAAGACTGAAAAGTGAATCATGCTTGCATACAAAAGTCCACACACATGAAACACTTTTAACATTTTCTCGTATCACAAGGCAGTGCTATGCTTATAATAAGGGCAGTTTCTGACAGCTGAATAGTTACACAGGTGACACTGACCTGTATAACAAATGTGGCTGCTATAGACCCCTCTCGCTTTTAGGTAAGATGCTGTACCTTGTCTTAACTTTAAGCATTTTTACTTCTTGTAAATGTTGCCCTCAGTGGCTGTGCATGATGCTATGTTCATGCTTGCTGGCTGTTGCTATGGAGCAGTTCACTTCACAGCCTGGCGTGCTGAAGCAACTGCCACTGTCTGGAAGAATGCTGGTAAATTATATAGCTGAGGGCAGTTCATAGAGCTGGCTGAAAGGAGATTGAATTGATTTGATTGGCTTGATTTCTTTCTTTCTTTCTTTTTTTTTTTTAATTTTGTTTGATTTTTGGCTTTGTTTTGTTTTTCCCTTGAGAGGGAAGCAGTCCTCTGCATGCCCAATTGCTATGAAAACTACCCAAGTAAATGGTTGGCATTAGGCAGGTTTCCACATCAGAAAGGGAAATTGTGTGTGTGTGTGACTATGGGAGAGAATTGTAAACATAAGCTTTATATTCTTCCTGTTCTCTCAGTCTTTTATAACTTGGTGTGAAGGCAGAAATAGTCCTTGGCTGAATGGAAAGCAGGAAGACCAGAGCTATACCTGGGGATGGCAAGACAGGGAAATTTTCCCAGATTCTCTCTTTTCATAGGCTGAACCTGTGGTGGTTAGACTGCATGCTAACTCAGCTCCAGACTGCCCTTGGGTAGTTCTCAACTACATTTTTCTTAGTAACTAACATGGTAATATCTGGAGTTCTCAATGATGTATTGTCAAACCTACCAGAGGTACCTGAGCAATGCAAAATACTAAGGCCTCCATTCAGCAAGATTCTCCTCAAGTTCTCAATTGGATGCTTTACTGGAAGTGTAACCACCTGCTTATGTTTCTGACACAAATCACTGAGCCAAGGTCTCCTACCTGTGTTACACAGAGGATCAAATAACGGGACCAGGCAAGTCCTCATGAAGAGCCACAGGAAACAGAGGAGATGGTCTTAATTACAATTATGCCCTTCATTGAACTGAGTTATTTGAAAGAAGATATGCAATTTCAAACATGATGCAGTGGTTTGGGTACTCCTGTCTGTTTGACCAAGACAAGAGAAAGCATCAAATGGGATATGCCTCCACATAAGGAAGTGAACAAACATTAGCTTCTCAGATCTGAACCTCTTTCAGAGCAGGAATATATTCTTTTAAGCATGGTGCTGGACTCAGACCAAAGACTTCTGAAGTACTCTTAGATGCTCTCTCAATTCTTCTAGGTGCATCATCACTAGGGTTTTAGACATCTTTTCTTACTGAAAAAGAGATGATATCTTCAAAGAGTAAAGCCATACTGCTGTTCACATGGTTAAAACTGCACCACCATAGGGACCCTTCCTGGCTTTGTCCTTTCAGAGTTTATTCAAGGTCGTGCAGTTGAAGTCTGTTTCAGGTCAAAGTATATCCCTCTACATATTTGAGGTAGCAGAGGAAGATGAAAAGACTGACAGCATTTTAGAACATGCCTGAATCTGCAAGTGTCAAACTCTGTGCTCTAATGAATGGGTGTTTTTTTCTTGTCTTCATTTTGTCCATAGCCATGAAACCCCCAGTGTCCACAGGTACTGCCAGGGGAAGGAGCCATTTCTAAGGCACACAAGATTTAGATTTAAAATTTTCTTTCAAATCCCTTAGGGAGAAAAGATACTGACAGAGACATCTGAAAATCTAATTAGAGAAGAGCTTCAGCTGCCGTTCCCCCTGTCTTTTTCATTTGTCTTGGCCTTTCCTGGTTTGTGTTAAAACCCTGTGAACTGGAAATACATTTTCCATTCAGAAAGATCCAGGCTATAACACTTAACTGAAAATATCATATTTTGAAAAGCTGACATTTTAAATTCTAGTTTAGGAAGTGGGAGAAAAAAATGTCAGGAAAACAAAGAGACTGTGTTTTGATGTGTCTTAATGTTTCATCTGTGCCAGCTAAGAGCACAGGCAGAATAAGAAAGGAAAAGAAAGCAGGTGAGACAAAATAAAAACCTGTCCCATACATCCCACATCTGATCAACATCAACTACAGTGCCTCTGTCTCAGACAACTCTCCAGAGCCACTTGCAAGGGGCTGTTTTACCAAATGAGGTGATCAGGTGTTGGAACAGGCTGCCCAGGAAAGTGGTAGAATCACCATTCCTGGAAGTGATCAAAACCTGTATAAAGGAGGCCCTCAGTGACATGATTTAGTGGTGGTCTTGACAGTCTTGGCATAATGGTTAGACTTGATGACCTTAAAGATCTTTTCTGTGATTCTATGAAGAGAAGTTTTATTTTGCGACAATTTGATGCATATACATACATCTTGCAAAAAGCCTCTCTTATTGCTTTTTCCAGCTTCTCATTATCATTTTGACAAGCCAAATACTACATGATAACATTTTTCTGAAGCTTTTAGCTCAATTAGGGCAGACACAAAGTTCCCTGCATTACTTTTGCAGCCACAGTGAAGCACATTGGTGCAATCAGCATGGCGCTATGTTTAGGCAGTCTCTGTGGCCTTCATTGTAAGAGGTCTTTAATGCCAGTGCTCTTAGACGTCAAGGGAGAAATATGCCAAGCTGGCTGCTTGTGGTGCTATTTCTGCATTCAGCTCCTGTATCTTAATCACACTAAGCTAGTCAAGAACCAATTACAACTGCTGAAAAATTGAAAGAACTTCTAATGGATGTTTTATACTTTATACTAGATATATACAATATTCACAAGCTTGGATATAACCTGAAATACACTGCCATCTTGATAAAAGCTTTAGTCCAGCCAAAGACTTAAGCATATGCAGGACTTCAAGCATGAGTACTCTTTTTAGCCTGAAAAGAAACACTGGGAATCAAAAACAAGTTTCCTAAGCCCTCATATTATGTCCTTTACCTATACTTTTGTTACTAAAATGTAAATCAGGAATTTACTGTTTTCTAAGGGATATTCTCACTAAATATTGAGGGATTTCCAAGCATATACAAAAGATTACCCCCCCCCCTTTCCTACCTCAATGCACATTTTTCCTGTATCTTGCCAAAATAATAAGTCTGGAGTGTACACAGGGCCTGGATACTCAAAAAACTTCTGTGATGTTTCCTGCCTCAGGGTATATCAAGAAGAAGCCTGTACAGTTTGCAACAATACTTTTACATTTTGATTACTTTTATGCAACTCTCAGTATTTTGGTGTATGTGAGAATCACCTAGATGGATTTTCTCTCATTTTCTCTGAATCTTGCCCAGAGGGCAGTAATAATTAATTTTCCTTATTGACTTCCAATACTTGCATTTATTTAAACAGTGAAACACAGTTCAAGGTTTTAAATTTTGGTTCCCGTGTTTCAGATTTCATTTTTAAGTCTTCAATTATACACTGACTTGTGCGTCTTCCTTACACATGTTAATAGATTTAATTATCTTTTGCAAGAGATAAACACTGCTGCTGTTGGATTGTCTTAACAGATTAATGTTCTGTGCTTCCTTTCGATTAACCCTTTTTGGGATCTTCCTGTCACCACCAGGAAACATCCATCAAAGATATTGGCGTTGCAACTGAACATCTACACATGGGATAACTTTAGCCTATGTCTGTTTAAAGCATATGGTTAATTTTAAACAGATATTCAAGTCCAACTTGATCAAGTACTGGAGAACATGCCTTCCAATGTGAATTCCTGCTTTCAGAGAGATGCTTTTAACATTTTAAAATCAGAAACTGAAAAGTGCCTTTTATCAGAGCAAATACCTTGATGCTTTTCACACGTGCTTCTTTTTCTACACCAAAGCAGTTAATTTTCCTAATCAAAGCATTCACTCTGACTGCCAATAATGCTAGCTCAACTCAGCTATGAGCTTTTTCTACAGGACTAAATCTTGCACTCCACAGGAACCAATAAGTACAGCCTCTCAGGATTATGCAGAATAATTCAAGTTGTGTGACTGGAAGCACATTAG
Organism: Agapornis roseicollis; assembly: GCA_002631895.1. Lineage (NCBI taxonomy): Eukaryota > Metazoa > Chordata > Aves > Psittaciformes > Psittacidae > Agapornis > Agapornis roseicollis. The sequence goes on from NDXB01009799.1 coordinate 57,367, forward strand.
TAGACTGCAGTACTGTGTGTCATCATGAAGGAGAGGTCAATATTCACACATTTTCATGGAACTTCAGCAGTCAATTAAAAAATGCATGAAAGTATCTGATTTCTCCCAACCAGCTTCTCATAATCAGTAACACAGCAAATTGAGATATCAGGGGTAGGGCAGAGGGGATGTGCTGGTCTTTCATCTATGTGTTACTAACAGCAATGTGATGATACTAGTAGATAAACAGCCATGATTCAGCATGGGCACTGAAAGTTAGGACGACCGTTTCCTATTTCTGTAATCATTACAAACTAACTTGTGATATCAAGAGAGGGAACACAGTAGGATGCCATGAAAAAGTACAGATTATGCTTTTAAGTACTACTAGCTTTGCATCTTTAATTTGAGTACATCAACAATCAAAACAATCCTAATGCTAAATTCATCTCCAGAGACTTCAGCTGAATTGAACTGCACCAAATGACGGTGCTGAGGTGGGAGATGCTAATAGTATTGTCCCCCTGGCAAGATACCTGGGCTCATTAAATGCACCTGAGATGCACCTGAGACACAACGTACTTTAGTGGTTTTAAGTGAGAGAGAGTTCTCTGGCCTTACATGCATTCAACACATAAATGAAAGGCATGGAGGGCATGAAGGAGAAAACTAAGGTCTATTTTCAATTGACAGAATATCAAATGAGGGAATGAAAAAGCAAAAAATTTTATGTTTCTTACTCAAGGTTGTGCAGAAGGAGCTCAGAGTGTGGCTCAGGAATGAGCTTAGATTCCCTGAATTCTAGCCCATATCTTGAACTGCAGGAACAAATGAGCTTTCCTCCCACATTAGTCTAATTCAAACATCATATAGCAGCAGCAAGTAGTCAAAAGCAAGCCAAAGCCTACTCCCAGTCAAATGACTTTGTCAAGTGAGAACTGAGGCAGACCTGGAATGTCAAAGAATCTTGGTTGTCATTTTATCAAGATAAAAAAAAAAAAAAAAAAAAAAAAAAAATAGAGGTTTGAGATACTAAGTATTAGCAATATTCAAAACACCAAATTTGAATCCACACAAAATCCAACTATGCAACAGCCTCCTCTCCTTCATGAGACCACCAGATTTGNTATCAAAATAAAAAAAAAAAAAAAAAAGATAAAAAAATTGAGGAGGCAGTTTCTCTGTGACTTATCTGTAGTAAAAGAGCCAAATCCCTGAACCTTTCTACTCTGAATGTCTTTACTTTTCATCTCCTCAGCAAAGATGTATGAGCAATCAGATAAAACAAGATTGAAAGCCATTGTGCTGAGCAGTGTTGTTCTGGAGGGTGCAGCTTTCAGTGTCTCTGCTGAAAGCACAAGTGTCTGATGTTCTAACAGATAACTCAAACACACAAATAACAATTGGGTTTGTGACAGGCAAGAGACCTGCATGACCATGTGATGAGGAAAACACGCAGAAACAATACATTTAATAAAATTCCTCTATTTTCTACAACAGAGCAGCAAAATGTGTCAAGGACACCGGGTTGAAGAACTTCAGTGGGAAAAATGGCTTTGTAATTTTTGGTTTGGGAGATCTTTTGTTGCGGTGCAAAAATAAAGTAAGGATTCATGTTGCTTAGGCTGAGAACAACTCTGTTCTTGAGCTCTGTAGTGTTAGAGGTACTAACCTTGAGTCTGGGCATACAGTCCACGCCAGGGCAAAAGATTAAGATTTAAACTGGCAGGATTTTTAGCAATAGGAAAATTTGCTTTTAAGCATAACAAGTTTTCTCCTGTGTTGCCATTTAGTAATAAAGATGCTGTTACTATTCTGCTTAGCTCAATAGAAATTTAAGAAAAAAATTACCAGTTAAAGTATGGTCCTCTCCTTATTAAACACTTTTGCAATGCTTTGCAAAATGGGACATATGCTAATTATAAAAGGAAGTATTGACACTTCCTGGCTGTTGTCACACATTAAAAATATCATGATGATTATACCCAGATTAATAGGAGAACTAACCTGGAGAAACCTTCCAGTAATGAAACCAAAGATATTAAGTGTGAGGTTACATTGCAAACAGTTTTAGAAATCCTAAAAGGTGACAAAATAGTTAGACCACTTTGGAAAGCATACTTACACTCAGATCATTTATATATGAACTGTTGGTTGGTTTTCCTTTTAATGGTATTTATGGGCTACCAAATATAAATGTTTTACAGGAAAATTTTATTGTGAGTCAGGGCTAGAGAAACTGGGTCAGAAACTTAGGAATCAGCAATGCTCTATGCACTGATGGTTTTGGTACCTTCGCTTGCACAGATTCGGTAATTATTTTCCTTTTCTGCCTTCCTCAATAGCAGAACACTTCTGAATGCCTTTTGTTTCTCTTTAGACATCTTTTATTGATATTGTGTTATTGTCAGAATGACACAGTCCCGGCCTTCAACATCACTGCAGACACAAGCAAGATCTACAACAAAACCCTGCACCATGGTTCCTGCCCTGGATTCCCACACCAGAGTGACCATGAACACATCAGGTCTTTACTGCTGCTATTTGCCTCCCCCTACTCTCTTAGTAATCCATTCCACTACAGAGATGCAGTGACTTTTCAGGACCTCCTGTGAGCCTGTCTCTGTGGCTCACTATTCTTTTCAGATCAAGGTGGGTTACCTTAGATGGATCAGAAAGCCCTATAAAGATAACAGGAGTACAAATATCAAATGAACTCTTGTACCTTGGCTCAAAAGGGAGAGGGGAGGCTGCAACTCTGCAGATCTGAAGGCTTCACAGTCTCAGACGGACACAAGAGACTATGAGACAAGGAAAGGCCACTGGTTTTTTACATCCTAAAAGATATTAACTATGACACAAGCTAAAGGAAGAGTCCTCATCAGGTGTAGCACTTAAATATTAACCTTCACTCCAGATTACAAGGATTGAATAGAATCATAGAATCACAGAAGAGTTAGGGTTTGAAAGGACCTTAAGATCATCAAGTTCAAACCCCAATCCCATGGGCAGGGACACCTCACAACTAAACAATGTCACCCAAGGCTCTGACCAACGTGGCCTTGAGTACCACCAGGAATGGAGCATTCACAACCTCCCTGGGCAACCCATTCCAGTGCCTCATCACACTTACAGTAAAGGATCTCTTCCTTATATCCAATCTAAACTTCCCCTGTTTAAGTTTGAACCCATTATCCCTTGTCCTATCACTACAGTCTGTAATGAATAGTCCATCCCCAGCATCCATATAGTCCCCCTTCAGATACTGGAAGGCTGCTATGAGGTCTCCACGCAGCCTTCTCTTCTCCAGGCTCAACAGCCCCAACTCTCCCAGCCTGTCTTCATACAGGAGATGCTCCAGTCCCTTGATCATCCTCATGGCCTCTGGACTTGTTCCAACAGCTCCATGTCCTTTTTATGTTGAGGACACCAGAACTGCACACAATGCTCGAGGTGAGGTCTCACGAGAGCAGAGTAGAGGGGCAGGATCACCTCCTTTGACCTGCTGGTCATGCTCCTTTTGATGCAGTCCACCCACAGGTGTGTCAAGGTCCCTCTGGATGGCATTCCTTCTCTCCAGCGTATCAACTGAACTGAATCTTTGCAAGATTTGGTCAAATTCACCAAAAAGATATGTTGATTGCTCTTTATATTGACAAATCTAGGAGCAGGTCAAGCTTTATCTAGCAGGGAGAATAATCAGAAAGGATGGAGGTTGATCAATACTGTTTCAGCCCTCACAGCAATTCCTAACCTCTTCCTTATCAGATATAGTAAAAGAAAGCTCCCTTTTAAACCTCTTCAGAAGCTCACTCACTCATCAAAACATACTTGACATTCTTGATATACAGCATGAGAAAGACAGCATCTCCTAACAGACAAGGTGTTACTTCCAGACTCTGGTGACTACTGAAGCAGGGCATCAATAAAGATTGGAATCAACAGATAACACAGAACAACTCACAGCAGAAACCTGTATGACAGAGTGGTCAGGATATACTTACAGGATGTGTGAGCTGAAACACTCACAGAAGGAAGAGCAAGACATTTATCCTGAGCTTCTCACACTGTGGGTGATGGTCTCCCTCTGAGTACTGCCATTATTCTTTGATAGCTTTGTGTATGACTGCTCATATTACTTATCTCTTTCTCTCAATCTGTTTTAAAACTTTGCTGACACTAGAAAGGCAATGCAATGAAAACTTCATTGACTTTTTAATTCTTTTTTTTTCCCTAAAACCTAAAGACTTTGAATCTTGATTTTGACTTTTTAATCTTCATCTTCAAAAACATAGAAATCAATAATTTATCCAGCTGAAATTATATGTTTATACTGTTATGAATGCATCTACAACAGTAATGTTGTATGATTGTCAACACTGAAATAAAGTGATCACATTTTGGAGAAAATGAACATTCAGGTCAAACAACTGCTTCAGGTTAGATATGATTTATTATATGCCATTGCCTTTAAAATAAGAACACCTGTTTGCTGGGAAAAATGTCAATAATAGAGATGTAAAAACCCCAAAACACCCCTACAAAACTCAACTCCAGAGATAATCCTCATTTCGCTTTCCTGACTATAGATGACATTTACTATGGAGATGGTCAGAAGTAATTCCCATGAATGCTCTAAGCTGCAAAGAGATGTAGTGTAAAAGCATAGTTGTTTTAGGATTTACTAACCAGCTACACAGGAAAAAGGGTAGAAGCTTAAAGAGATTAAATTGCATAAGGAAAAAAGAGAAAACAGTTACTTTGTGAACGTTAGTATTTGGGCACCTACAATTGAAAATGGATGAAGAAGTGCTGAGAAACAAAAACATCCAAAAAGGTTTTAAACATCTTCTCCTAAGGATTCAAAAACAGAACAGAGGAGAACAATGACACACCAAATTAAGTTACAGATGTAACAAAAACACAGGCTCTGATCAGTCTGAGTCAGCTTCACATTTGCAATCGGTCTCAGATTTAATGCTGCTGCTGACATCTTGAGATTTCATCCACAAACACCTAAAGAATATGTATCGACTTGTGTGATGAGAACAGATCTGAACATTAGATTACAACATTAGCCATGTTTGTTTGAAAGCCAGTGTAAAATAAAAATGGAAATTCAATTTCAAACACAGCAAGAAGTCAAAAGCACAGTTAAAGGTAGGGATTGGGATTCAAACCTGTGCTCTCCAGTTTTACTGTAAAAATCCCAAACCAAACCAGTTCCCAGTTTTTATCAAGGTCTCCCTTGATATCACCCTATGTACTCCAATACTGTCACAGTCATTTCCATACATCATTTGTCACATTTTAGGGCAAACTCTACCCAGCTACACCATGGAGCTGACTAACTTTATCCCACACTTTCTCGGTTCACCTCTTCACCACTCCGCAAACTTTGTCTAGCATGAATCAGATTCAAATACACCCACAGGGCCTGGGATGCAACATAAAAATAGAGCCTACCTCCTCCAGTTGTACCAGGAAAGTGACGTTGTGCCCTTGCTCGGCTGTCAGTTTGCCATCAGATGTAATTATGCGAAGGCCCTGTGGGGCTTTGCCAGGACATTGCTGTGGTTTTGCTGTGTATCGTTCTCTCACACCATCCGTGCAGTTATTAGAAACAACTTTCCGGTACCTGAAAAGGAAGAGAGAAATCTATGGAAGATGCTGACAGAGAGCAACAGGGTTAACTGGGAATGGGGAGGAAGTTTTGAGGACTAAAAGGACTGGAAGAAAACAGATTCCTAAATATATTTTAGCATTTGTCTCAGCCAAGCACGCTTCATGTGCCTAACATACAAGTAGTTAATACTGTTCTTAATAGCATGTAATATTTTCCTGCATAACACACCTATATACCACATATTAATAAACTGTCTAAAACATAAAATTTTCTTCTCTATATTATGTGCTAAATAACTATAACATTATAAATATATGATATATGCATACAGAACAGAACTGTATTCAGTTATTATACTGTTAGGCATAGTTTAACAGCTCTTCTCACATACTCTCTAATTCAATCAGCTGATGAGGCCACTCTCTGTGGCCTCAACTTTCAAGAGCTACAAAAACAAGAGTTGAAGAAAAAAAGCAAATCCTGACTATCTTTGAGTGTAGAAAAAGCCAAAACGGCTTGGATTCCTTTGGTTGGTTCAACCATTTGCATCAGAAATTATGCCTGAGGTCAGCATCTGAACTTAAACTACATCCTTCATTGACTTCCAAGAAAGCCAAAGAATAACCAGCATTCAGGCTAGCTGCCCATCTATTACTTCGCACATTTATCAGTTAATCTCTTTCTTCTAATTGGTTTTCCACCATGTCTGTCTCACCTGATCCCACATGATTTTAAAAGGGTTTTCAGAAACTTTAATGATTTGGCCTTGGCCTTACAATTTTTTCCCCAAGTTTATTCAAGCCATTTTTCAGAAAAATCTCTGGACCATACATGATGGAAATCTGGAATTCTGACTACACCCCAACAAAATCAGTGAAGAAGAGGTCTCAAGGGCTTCAGCCAGCTTTGAGATGCCTACAGTAAGTACAATTTGTAGTTGTCATAGTGTTAAAGTCCTTATAGGTGCTCTAGCTAAATAAAGTCTGGTGTGTCACTTACCCAGTGCTGTTGAGATAACTCTGTCCAAGGCTACAGTCTTTCGACATGGAAGATGGGTTATACCAAAATGCTGGTAAACACTTCCCATTGCTGTGACGTTCATATCCATAATCACTGTTTGAGCATTAAAAGAAATGGTCACATTAAAAACAAAAAGAAAAATATAGGTGTTAGTTCATGCTATTATTGATACAAGTTTTGGGTTTACTCAACCTATTTACTAATATTTCATATTTTTTCATTCCTAGAACAGATTCTTCATCCTGCTTTAGCTTTTATGGGGGGTGGTACAGTTACCTTGCACATGTCCCAGTATAAACAAGCAGAACCAGACCAGTCAGTTTATGAGCTATTGCATTAAGTGTTCTCCATCCCCAGTCTAAGAGTGCTTCTTGGGTTCAACTGTAGACTAAAATATAATAAAAGCTAGGATCTAAGCTAAGTTCAATCACTGCTGTGTCAGTCATATCTTAGAAAATTTAAATGCTAAAAAATTAATTGTATTTGGAATCTATATCACATGAGCTGTAGAGGAAAACTTACAGCCCTGAGAAAGCTCTGAGCTGAAGGCATCAACAATATATTTGGTAATGGAAAAGAAGGCTGCAATCTTCAATTCTATTTTTATTTGGAAGAAGAAATGCTACCAAAAATTGCGTTAAAAACAATTAGTCAACTACAATCTTTTGTCCCAGTTTGGGTTTAGCTATGACTAAATCAGCTTTTGTTCCACCAAAAAACAGTTCAAATTAGTTTTGATCCCAAGTAAACAAAGACCTTATGAAAATTGTTACTGTGGATTAAATAAAAAAACAAAACCCCTCTTTAATCAGTATTCCATTCACATGTAGGTTTACTCTACAGCCATTAAGTAATGAGAACTGTTTTGTTGAAAATCACTTTTACTCCTGTTACTAAACTTTCTCCATAGCCCATAATGGAGAAGTTAAGGGGATATGGGACCTATAAGGATGCTGGGGAGGGACTCTTCTTTAGGGATTGTAGTGATAGGACAAGGGGTGATGGGTTAAAACTTAAACAGGGGAAGTTTAGATTGGATATAAGGAAGAAATCATTTACTGTAAGGGTGGTGAGGCACTGGAATGGGTTGTCCAAGGTTGCTGTGAATGCTCCATCCCTGGCGGTGTTCAAGGCCAGGTTGGACAGAGCCTTGGGTGACATGGTTTAGTGTGAGGTGTCCCCTGCCCATGGCAGGGGGATTGGAACTAGATGATCTTAAGGTCCTTTCCAACCCTAACTATTCTATAATTCTATGATTCTATGTCATTTCTGAGAACTGCTATACAGAGTCCAGCAAATCCATTCCAATATTCCAGTTGCAACATGATCCTTGGTCTTTAAAGTTCTACTTCTCTGTAAAGCACTTTTCCTGCTTATTATCTGTAATGTTTTGGTATGAAGTACCCTGATGCTCTATGAAATGAAGATGAGGGCAGCATTAGATTATGTAATTAAAGGCTCATCTCTGTATATGCAAAGAAGCAGAGAGAAAAACTGGAGGTGGAAAAAGCACAATAACTTGATCAGAGTCAGTGAAGCCCCTACCCCAACTCCTCCCAAGCCTGTCATAGGACAGCCATCAGCCCATGGCCAGTGTGAGCCCTACCAGATCATCAATGGGAGATGCCAGTGAGTAAGATAAAAGATGTGGGAGCTAGTTGCTGCTGGGGTCATAAGAAATGGCCGTTTATTGAACTAGTAATTGAAGAGACCAAGAAGTCTGAGGGAATTGCTACTGGTATAAAGCCATATACATCTGGACCTGCTTATGAGACCTGTTACATGTGCGTATGTTCTGTTTTGCCGTGAAACAACTGGAGCTATCCAGTTTTCAGCAAATGAGGAGACAAAGCATCCAGGGGCTAGATACTGGACAGACCTGGGTGCCTAAGACCAGGTAATGGTGGAATCAATATTGCGTATATTGTGCACATATTTTCCACAAATGGGATTTCATCCTGATGAACCTGAGAGGAGAACAGGATGAGGCAACTGGTGTTTGAGTGCTGTGTTTTGTTTGTGCTAGTCTGTGTCACCAGATGTGTATAATTGCATATATGTACTGTAAGTGCGTGCACATGTGTGCCTATCAAGAACAAACATTCAACCTTACTACTGCTTGGATCAGAGGACAATGTTACTTCAGTAAAAGTTGCAGCTGCATACCAAGCTGCCATGTGTTGGAGGGTCCCAAGTGAATTTTTCAGTCATTTGGAGTGGCTTTCTCAAAACAGTCAGACTGAAAATTGTCTTTCAGCTTTAAACTTCATTCATGCTATAAAAATGTCATCATTCAAGGACTGATATGGTTCTGGGCAATCTGATCTAGTTGAAGATGTCCCTGCCCATGGCAGGGGGTTGGAGTAGATGACCTCTGAGGGTCCCTTCCAACCCAAACCATTAGATAAATCTATGAATCTATGAAGCTGTAGCAGCCTCTCCTCTATCAGGCTACTAGATTCAGCATCTCCTAATAAGCAGCAGTGTGATCAATTATATTTGTAGAATAATATTAATAACAGTGAGAATGTTTAACATAATGAAGACTTTCTTCAAGTACCTTTCTGGACTAAAGCATAATGATCTAAGACAAAAATTTAATGAATAATTATTAAACAACTTTAGGAAGTCTGGTACTGACCTAAGGTACGAGACCAAGAAGAAACATGAGAGAATATTTTGCAGTTTATTTTTGTTACATTTCATACATTTGTTATCAAAAGCAGGACATTGAGAAGAATTTTGTCATCTTTTTTTACTCCTGCCTGTTTTCCTTCTGAACTAAGGAAAAAAACGTTTTGAGGCAATCTAGAAAAAGGGGAAATAAAAAGATGACATTAAGCAAAAGAAAATTAAAGCTGCACGTCCTTTGGGAAAATTCCTAAACATCTATTAGACTGCACAGTGCTCCAAAAGAACATTTTAGCAGCTGTGGTTCTTGGAATATCTACAACCAGTAATTGAGAACATAGTGTAGGAAACAGCAATGAGGAGGCTGACCTAAATGGTCTTTTCTTCATTTTTTTAACTGAATTTTCATCAATCTATTTACTCATATGCTAGTGACTGAATGTTGCTTAATTGTTTTGCAAGCATCAGCCAACGTATTGTCCCACTGCCATGTGCTTCTCCAATCATCTTTGTTGGAATAAGAACACTATAGCTTCAGAATACACTTTATAATGAAGAATAATACGATTCTGATTTACTTAGAGAAAACAAGTATTTACATACAAGTGGGACTTCTGTATTTTTGTAATTAGTCAACACTCTGCAGCACTATATTCTGAAGTCATCATTTGTCACTGATTAAAAAGCTGTAACACTCTACACACACAGTGTTCTGTGATCAATCAGGTGACAACAAAACAAAATAATACAGTGAAATCTGGCTCAGAGGTGATCAGTGCCTACAGTCCAATTTGATGCAATATATTGCTCTGGGATTTTTTACTATGCATGTATCTAGACGTGTCATAATTTTGTTTTCTATTAGTACCTGCACATCTGGACAAGCCAAGTTTGACTTAGCTATGCTTGACTATACTCGGACCATAATTCTCAAAGTCAAGAGAATGAAATAATAGGAATTTTCACAGCAGACATAGTTCTAAGCACAGAAGTTTCACAGTGTTGTTTTCAGGCTTGCAAATTGTCTGGCTCATTACGGCCCCACAGAAATATCATCCCAGTAAACGACATCAATTGCTGTTCCGTATCTCTTTGCAGATGCACCAGCCGCCCTTTACCTCCAGTCTCGGAATCGAATTAATTCCTTGGCTACAGGCTGGTGCACGTAGAACACTGATGCTGACAACAAATTGCTGCTTACAATTTGGCACAACAGGCTTTGTAGTAATCAACAAGCATTAGCATCAGTTGGATTGCCATAGTATAGCAAAATCTGGAGACAGAGAAGGCATCAGCTTTAGACCACAATCAGCTAGCCAAGTCATTGCCTGGTGACTGGGAACTGGAATTTGCATATAGTGATGATATTTTGTGCCTGCCTGAAAAGAAGTCAGGTGAAATAGATAATGTGCCTATAAGAAAAGAGTGGAACATTTACCAGCAGGGATTGTTTTTCAGTATAAAGCAGACTATCTTGTGGCTCTCACTGATGATGGTTTTACCCTGGGCACAGGTTTAAACAGGTTTAAACTGGAATCCTACTTGTTTTAGTCAAGTAGGATTGTAAGTCCTTCTCTGTAATTAGAGACAGATATAAATTAATTCCATAAGTTCTGTGTCCTTGCTCAAAGTTCACAGCAAATTCTCTTATCTAAGATTATGGAGACCTCATAGCAGCCTTCCAGTATCTGAAGGGGGCCTATAAGAATACTGGGGAAGGACTCTTTGCTAGGGACTGTAGTGATAGGACAAGGGGTAATGGGTTAAAACTTAAACAGGGGAACTTTAGATTGGGTACAAGGAGAAAATTCTTGACTGTGCGGGTGGTGAGGCACTGGAACAGATTGCCCACAGAAGTTGTAAATGCTTCATCCCTGGCAGTGTTCAAGGCTGGGTTGAACAAAGCTTTGGGTGGCATGGTTTAGTGTGGAGTGTCCCGGCCCGTGGCAGGGGGGTTGAAAATGGATGATCCTTTCCAACCCTAACAATTCTATGATTCTATGATCTGCAGCACAGGTAATAATCAAAGGAAAAGAAATCCCTTAAGGAAAACTGCACTTTGAATACAGACCTGACAAGCATAATGTCATAGAAGAACTGTAAATCCATGTGAAATTATTAAAATACCACTATTTTAAGATGCAGAAATAGCAAGTCAAGTCAGATCAGTGACTGCCACGCTCATACCTTCTAAAACTCAAGACATGACTAAACATGCAACCGCAGGACTTACTTGATGCTAACAGCTTCACCTTAATGTCAGCTATGCCAGAAACTGAAAATGCTGCTTGCTATTTTGTATGCTGTGCTTTCTGAACTTTTCAGACACTGAATGGGGTGAATTGAGGTATTTGTGATTACAGTCACCTTTGTTCTGCACTCTCCAAAAGCACTTGTGGAAAAAAATATCTCTGTCCAGAGCTGTGGAAAAGTCTTACAACCTTTTTATTCTTTTAATACCATTTTCTAATACTGAACTATGATGCGAGTGTATACTTGGGGAGCTGTGCTTGCTTTCCAGTTCTACAGAATCTGACATGGGATTTATCACAGAGAAGGATGGAGTCAGCTGCAGTTTGAATTATGGATTGATGAAGACATATGATTATATTTGCATCAAAGTATTTGGAGTCAACCTGTAGCATCTCATGTTAATGAGGAACCTAAAATCCCCAGAAACTTTCCAGTAAGTCCATGCCTGGTAGAAAACTAGGACCCAAAAGATGCAGATACACCGTAGGCTTTGAATGGTGAATTTACGTTTTCCACAAGCATTCAAAATGAACTAAAAATTCATTCCAAATTGCTATTTGTTAGCTAACCAAGCCTACCTCGGCGATAAAACAAAGTTAGTTAACTTGAGAGTGTAAATGTATGTGTATTTCAGAACTGGTGCCTGACCTACCTGATGAGTGGCAACACATGAAGCCAAGAAAACCTGATCACATTCTGCCTTCTGCATCCCCATGGTTTGTCAGGACGGTTTCTCATAGTGCAGGGCTCCAGTGTTTTAGCATGAAAACTAAATCTATTAGGCAGACCTCATTTAAGTGTCTCATTTATTTAATACAATAGAAAAAGAGCTAGCTAGATCCTTACTGATATCATCAGTGAAATAAATAGGCCTGATTCTCAATTGCACTAAGGATCCTTCGTGCCTCTGTGGCTATACAAAGTCACTAGATCCAGTATCAAAAGGCTTATACTTCCCACAAAGGTGAGATATGGGAATACTGATAGAAGAAGTCCTCAGCATTAACGACAGTGGGTTCAGAGAAAAGGCTGGTAGTGAGACTACCACTACTGAAAGTTTCTATTAAAGGACCTGGGAGACAGTTAGCTGAAGGATGAACACCACGAAACAAGTGTTTCTATTGAAGAGATATTGCCGTAATAACGCTCAAATGGTGGGAAGGATCACAATGTAAAGAAACCTGGTAAATTAATGCTTTAATAACACACAAGTAATGGTGTCATCCATTTACCCAGATCAATTTAATGAAGAAGGACATTCTCGTTTCTAGGCCGTTGCTAGGACAGATTTGCGGAGGGCTTCTGCAAGTGCCACTCCACCCTATTCCTGAGGCAATATTGCCCTCTGGCTGCGAGTCTCAGCCCTGCACGGAGAATAGATACCTGCGGTTCAGCCCTGTCCCCACTCTAGTTTTGGTTCTAGCCCGTGATAAGAGATGTCTACTGTCAGAAGAGTTCAGGTTCCCAAGGCTGGAGAAAGTACAGTGATTTCTAATGTCACTCAGTTTTGTTGCCATGCCCTTTTATCTGAGAGAGAACTACCGTGGAATATAGATTAGAAATGAATCCTGGAGTTTTATGGCAAGGAGAAAAACCTTATAAAATCTTTATATATTTCATAACCATCAATTTTCCCCCCTGAACTGATAAAAAAAAAGCACTTGCAGGATTAACAGGACTAATACTGTTGTTTTGGGGTTGTTTTCTTTTTTTCCACTTTACCTGACCACACAGACATCTTTTTTTCTCCAAGCTCTGACAAGCTTAGATAATTTCCTCCATACAAATTTAGTGTTTAAAAAGCAAAGAAAGTCCTGCTCTGATAGAGGCAGGGACTATTGTCATCTTTGATTCTTTATACAATGCCAGGTCCTGTAACCACTGATGTTAATATAAAAAGCTGCCCAGTTTATTTCAAGATTGCAAAATCAAGCACAGTCATCTAAGGGGCTTCTCCCTGCCTGGCGGATACATGTCTCCTTCCATCTCCTTCAGTTAAAAGCCCTGTCCAGGAAAAAAACAAAGAGAACTAGAGACTTCAAAGGCAGTGCTGAAATGTCATGAGTAAGGATGAGAAAGTACTTCTTCCTTTTGCAGGATGAAGCTCATAGAGGACATCCTTCCACAGCAAAAATTCTTTCACTGATTTTTGTACAAATGCCTCTTTGGACCATATTCTGCAGGGTGCACTGGCAGTGAATCCTAGTGCAGAGTTCAACAAGGCAGGCACTGAGTGCTACAGTACAGCAGCAGCTTTGCATTTCTTAGCACAATAAAACTGGGCTGATAACCAGAATTGCTTTTTTCTTGCCATTTCTTTTCTCCTTCCTTGGCAAACCCCTGTGTTCTGTTCCCTGTGGCTTTTCTGTCCTTCTCAGGCAAAGCTAAGTCAAAATAGCTCCTGAGTTTGTTAAGTAGATAAATAAGTGATGAATACTGCTGGTAAATATTTCTGACCTGGATGCTTAAAGCAAGGTTTCAGTCTTTTTTTTTCCCTCAGATGTGGTGGGGAAGGAAGTTGAAATGGATAAAGTAAAAATCCAGATTCAAGGACTGCAGGAATAACAGAGCTCAGACAGAATTGGAGGGGATCACTACAGTCTGCTCTAAACCAAACCTGGTTCCATCAGAAGGAGGAAAGCCCTCCCCGGTCAGTAAGGTTTTCTGTCGGTCTGGACAGCACAGAAACCTGCAGTATTTGTGCAGATATTTTTCTCAGGCAAATCTTTAGCAAGATTACTTTCATCACAAACTCCTAATTCTGCTGCTTACAACAGATTTGAGGGGTCTTGTTGGTGCATGTAAACTGTGAGAATCTGCCATACAGCCCCAACTATCCAAGCTTTCTGTTAGAGATTCTCTCACAACTCAGAAGGCCTTTTGGAGAAAGTTTCCTTAAAGTGAATGTAAAAGGCAGAAAACCATGTTTCCCCCAGTAAATGTCACCGTGGTACTTTTGCTCTGTACTGAGCAACAAAGGTTTGTAGTAACAAAGCACAGAGTCAATTTTAATTAAATAAAAATTAAATTAAACAAAAATTTCTGGAAGGAACTTCTTTTTATCAGAAGTGTTTCATCAGTGTGTCCCCCTTACAAGTGTAACGGGTTTAACCATCATGAGTCAGTCCCATCAGTTATTTTATTGAGCCTGGGCATGAACTTGGCACAGCTTTGTACTGTATTCTCTACAGAAGGGTCAAAATCTTTAAGGAATGTTATTCCTGTTCATGTGGGTTATTTTCTGGTTGGCTGCTATAATTTTTACATTGCTAGAGGTATGTTATACAGTCAAAATCCAGGACCTTTGGGCACCTAAATGGTGAACTATACCCAGAACTGAGGTGTCTTCTGCCTAACAAAGAATGCAGGGAAGATGAGAAAATCATCAGGAAACCATATTCAGAGAATCAGTGCCCAAGTATACACATTTTTTATTCTTTGGTGCAAGAAGATTTACTCTCTTTGTCACATGGAAAAGCCTCTTGTGATTCTGTGTTTTTATACAGAAAATTTGATATAACTACAATTATGGGAGGGTAAGAAGGGAAACACTGTAGATTGCCATGGTCATGGAGCGGACTCATATAGCAAGAAACAACATATTTATGAGATGAATCTCTTCAGGGTGAATGCTACAGATTCTGGGTTTAATTAATAACATGGCATAGATCTAGCTGGGTGAGGAACAAGGGGTTTACCAGCGCTGCCAAAGAGACACCATTTCTCTCTTCTGAGATACTCAGGACTGTCTCAGCCTTGGAGAAAGCAGCTGGTAGAAAGATTTCAATAATGTGGTTCCTGTCCTGCCATTTTTGTGCAAATTGCTCCAACTCGGCAGGAATCTTGAAACGAAACTAGAAGCTGAACATTTCATCACACCATTCATGGCTCACCAATGGACTTCATTTCCCACAGCATACAGCAGAGAAGAAAATGCTTCAGGAGGAGATTAACCCAAATCATACTATCAAAAATGGCGGACCAAGTATAACAAATTACCCTGGAATTACTTAATACTTGATTTCCAGCAGCTGAAGGCCTACTTTGCATATGCACGTATTTACTTTTACACATATATACATATATATGTGCGCATGCATGAAAAATTACTTTCATTTTTTACACACACTATATATGTCACGTCTTGCAGACTGCTTTCACAGCCACCCCTGGTCATTGCTGAGGTTAGATGTGCTAAATGGACCTTTTACCTTATGGCTGCACAGAGCTCCGATGTGACCTTGAAAATGGTGTGTTCAGAATCAGTTTTGTGGGAGCCTTCACACATTACAAGTATCTATTCTACCTTTCCTTCTTTTGACATGCTTGCACCAATAGGAAGCAACCTATTTGGCCAGTTATACATTTGCTATTTTCTACTCTCTGCAAGCCTATAGCCTCTCTAGTGAGTGCTGCATCACTGTGGGATAAGGCACACAGTTCTTGTGCCCATTGCTCACCAGTCAAAATCTGCCTCTGTGCACACACATGGCTCCGAGGTCATAGCCCCAGCATATTTTCCTTGCATGCATTTCTTCTCTGACTTGCGCTTCCTGTAGATCCTTTTTGCTCCCATGATGCAAGCTTCTCCCTGGAAACAAACCAAAAATATCTCTCTGACACCCACCAGGCTATTTGTATCAGCCCATTTTGCCAAGCCTGTGCAATGGGAGCTGTGACTCAAGGGAAGAGGATGGGAAGTCAAATGCCATGTCAGTACATGGCACCTAATTAAAGCTACTGAAGCTTTAACTGAAATTAAAACAGCTTTTCCAATGCACACTAAGAAATGATCTGAGGTTACTTACGTATCTGATTCAGTTCTGAATTTACTCCAAAGCCAATGAGCAATTGATCCAGGCCCATTTCTCATTTATAGATTAGGTTTCACAGCAACTGAAAACAGGGTATGATCCCTCTGCAATCTGAGACACAGAGCAGGTCTATTTCCTTGGCCTGATCTCTGGTAATAATTCTGCTCAGCAGAAACTAGTTATATGTGTAAATACTTTCCATGGACTATGAGTTCAGTTGATCAGGGTATGATTTGCTATGTGGATAGAGTGATGACTTTTCACTCTTATCCTCAGTTCTCTGCTAAATATTTCCATCTAGGGAACAATGCTCAGGCTAGCAATCTCAATGGAAAGGAAATTAAAAGGCCTGAGTCCACAGAAGCCTTCCTAAAAATAGGTCTGTAAACTGAAAAGCCAACATCCTCAAAACCATACTGCAAAATCCTTGGCATTTTTACTTATGCAAGCACAAGAAAGCAAAGAACAAAATACAGTGGAGTCTCACTTGTTACCTTTCAGGCTGTTAAAATTGCTGTAGGAAAGAGAAACTTTTCATGGGTTTGATTTGCCCATGAAACAGAAGGGCCCAAATGGCAACTGGTGTAAAAAGCTGTGCCTCCTTGAGTTTCAAGGAAGCTGTACTGATTTTTAAAACCTAAAGATCTAAGTCATAACTGGTATTTTTAGTGTGGAGTTGTGCCTAGTGTGAGCAGCTAGTTTGAGTCAAGCTACTTTCATTTCATATTCATTATTAAATTCTTGCCCAGCAAGATATATACACAAAGATAACCTTTGATGATATAAATGGATGTTTTGCTTTAGACTTCAGTGGAGCCTTTGGTGTTTATATAACCACAGAATTTTAGCTATATTTTCTTCTAACCTGATATAACACAGGCTGTTGTGTCAAACTTAGGGGAGCTCTGAAGGTGCCCCAAGGCACTGTGCAGAGCAAATTACCTTGCTGGGCACTTAAAAAATGGTTCTGGGAGTGATGTTGAAGCTGTATCCAGGGTGCAAAGGACAGGGCAACAGAATGATGGAGGGAAGAGCAAGGAGGTAAGGATGGGGAAATTGCATGACAGATGTAGGTATGAAGGAGTTCAGGACTCTTTCAGTGGCAGTGCTTCTGCTGTTGCATTCTTCAACTCTGGACAAGTTTGAGCTAATTGCCTGCATTGAGAACAAAACCCAGAAGACAGGTGTTCATCCTTCAGGGCTCAGAGAGTACAATCTGAGGCCAACACACATACAAAACGAAAGAGACCCATTCGATAGGGGACAATCTGATACACCAAACAGGAAAAAACATTGGATCTTCTTATCTTTAACTGTAGGATCATTAGCTACTTCATGTCAGATCCCATCCTCCTCTCTTCTTACCTGGCTATGGAGCTGCCAAGGCCTGTAGTCCTCTTCTTCACATCTCCGATCAAAAATGGACTTGTAGTCTACTTTCACCAGCTGCCACTCTGAGCGGTGGCTGAAATGTCCAAACACTCTGCAGAACACAGCAGAAACAGCATACAGTAAAAGGCAGCACCAGATGGAATCTGACACTGACAGAGGTACAGTCACCCACAAATTTCTAACAGAGACTAATTGCTTTAGGAGTGCCACTGATTTTCCTTGACTGATAGAGGGAAACTTAGGCTGCTAAATATCTACAAGCCTCTTAAAAATTGCATATAGCTTCTACTCTGGATCAAGATCCTCCCACTTATGTCAAGACCCAGAACGACCATACAGAGAAGACTTGGTGTGGGGCTGAACATAGTTATAGGAGTCTGACATCTCAGTTATAAGCATTGTGAATCCCTTCCACACAAATTACATTCAGAACCTGAAGGGAAAATTCTTCATACATTTCTATGAACCCAGGTTGGTTTCTGAGCCACATATTCTGTTTATTTGTGCTTGGTCCATTTTTTACAGACAGAAACTGAATTTTCCTCCTGTTTTTGCAAGCCTGATCTCAGGTAAAATGTCACAGTTTCTGGCAGAGAGAATTCAGCTTTATTCAGCATGCAGAACTCAGCATACCACACTGAAACTAAACATAATTTTTCATGAGTTGCTCCAGGCAACATTTTGTCATTCATTTTTACAAAAGAATGTCTTCATTTTTTCTGTGTCTCAGGTTTTGGTTTGTTTTTTTTTTTTTTTTTTAAAAAAGTAGCAGCAAAAACATAGTTATAAAAATATCCCACAGTTTCTCTTTCAAATATTCATCTGTCAAGAGTAACTCTGCTTTAAATCATATTCAATATGAGGAGTCAGGTTTCATGCTGATAAGCTAAATGATAATGTTTTGCAGCTTGCAAGGAACCACGTTGTCATTCCTTCAATCATACCACAGATAAACACTGATGATTTAGCAACAGAAGACTGCATGCTCCTGGCTTCCGAATGTACTTGGTTTGGTCCCTAACCAAAAATTCTATTATGTTACAAGAAACCCTCATAAGATATTTATGATGCACTTCCAATCAACAGCAGCACAATGGCATGCTCACTTACGTCATGATGAGAGTTTCCTCTCCAGGTTCCCCTAAAACTCCATCTACAAACAGTGGGAGGGATGTGAAACTGTACTTGCTCCAAGATCTCCCTTCATCAAAACTTAACCTAGTGGAGAAAGCAGAATTAATGTCGTCTTTTCTTATTCTCCTTCTGCTTTACTTGAGGAGACTTCTCTAGACTATGACAGCTGCTATGGAGAAGTAGAAAACAGCTTCTATTCTTGGATACTGTATTTTTAGTCCTTTAAAAAACTATGGGTTTGGGAAGCATCATAAATCAAAGCATTGATGCTTTTAGGGCAAAATGTAGCCTAGGGATAATAGACATATATATTTAAATAAACCAAGTGATTTTGAACATCTTATTTTTGGGTTCCCAACATAAGACATTTTAAGGAGGTTAGATTACTGGAGCACAAGATCTTTGCCTCTTTTGATCAGCAGTCTTCCCGGTGGTAGGTCTAAGTGAAAGCCTAGAAGTACTCATCACTTCTTAAGATTTGGGTCTGTGTGTTTCAGATATTGATATGACACCAACTGTAGCAGTAGTAAATAATGCCTAAAAGCACAAAACTGTGTTTACTTACCGCAGTAACTCCAGTGCTAACTAGTGGGGACACTTTAGTGTTTTTGGCTATATAACCCTGAATCTATTCAACGAAATTCTGATTCTTAAGTGCTGCCTGCCACGTAGAAGACAACTTCATCACTGATTTTGAAAATAATGAGTTCTTTGGTAGCGTACAAAGAGACAAAGACATAATCCAGATACATATAACATAACCAAACTCAAGAAGCCAAGTTGTGGTAAACCAGGGAAGTTGCAGAATTACACTGATAATATCTCAGATCTGGCTGAGCTGAATTTGGAATTGTTGGGATTTCTTAGCTTTGTCTGTGCTTGGTAGTATCTTAACTGACGTCTTCTAGATTGTAGCTACAGGGAACTCTGAATACAGTCTAACTGCCTACTTCCTGGCACCTGAAAAGAGGGACAGCAGACATTCAGCACACATGAAATCATTACCAGAGATGTCTGATAGGCAGAGACGTGTGTTTCATGGCAACCAACACTCCACCTTGATCCAGGTACAGAACACTGTGCTCTTCCTCAAAGATCTGGGGAAAAAAAACTTGTAGTTGAACCTATTTTCTTTAGTGCCAAGAAAATGTTCTTTAAATACAATCATGATGAAGGACAGGTAAGTGATAAGAAAATTACAAAGCAGAAGAAGACATTCTGTATAGAGACAGTTCCTGGGTTTTGTTTTTTATTGTTTGGGTTTGTTTTTTTTTTTTTTTTACCTCTCTGCTTCACAGAAAGTGAGAAAAATGAATTTTTGAAAGGATCAACAATTCCCTTTCTTTCAGTGACAGATTTTTGTTTGAAGAACCTCATGTGTTTACACATATCTGGCCTTATCTCATGTAAGTGCTGTAGATGGAAAAATGAGGGTTGGACAAACACTAAAATAATGAGATTTTTGGCATATCAAACATTCAAAAAGATCTGGTTCTCCATGTGTCTTTTCTGAACTGACTTTCTGCAAACATCTGCTCTAGTTTATATAGCAGCATTTGTCTGAGAAAGTCACTCTTTCTTTCCATGACTTGACATCCCATCCAGAAAATATGAATCACAGAACTTCCTGTTCGAAGGATAAACACATTAAAGAGTAGCATTGCTTTGCTACACAGGTGTTATTCCACTAAATATTAGGATTTGATTTAACTTCATCATCCAGTCTTTTTCCACAATTAATGGATGTAGCTTCAGAACAAGAGGAACTGAATTCTGTCTTTTCCTCCATTAGCTTAAAAGCAAGGCAACATAATCTGTTTATACAGACACTGAACTTTGGACAACACAATTTAGGTGGCCCATCTAAAGTGAGCTGTCCAAAGAAACACAGAGTGGAGGAAGGTAGACCAGGGCAACTGCTGACCTCAGGAAAGTATAATAATGGACAAAGAGAAAAATGGTTTGATAGGTACAAGGGATGTACAACTGTAAAAGTAAGCACATTCTCCCTCCTTAGTATTCATATTTCAACCAGTTCTTTTAGCTAGAGTGTTAAACTGAAGTCAAATTCTGAGAATTATAAAAATACTTTTCAGTTATATGAAGTCTAACAACGTATCCAGTCTTTTTCTTTGAGCACCTCTCTACCTCTCAGAAGGGAAGTTTACCCTTTTGCAAAGATTCGCAAAAAACTATTCTGAACTAAAAGAAATAAAAATTAGGGAAAAAAATTTAAAAAAGAAATAAAAATTAGTTTGAACCTACTTCATAGAATGATAGAATAGTTAGGGTTGGAAAGGACCTTAAGATCATCTAGTTCCAATCCCCCTGCCATAACCAGGGACACCTCACACTAAACCATGCCACCCAAGGCTTCATTCAACCTGGCCTTGAACACTGCCAGGGATGGAGCACTCACAACCTCCCTGGCCAGCCCATTCCAGTGTCTCACCACCCTAACAGGAAAGAATTTCTTCCTTAGATCCAATCTAAACCTCTCCTGTTTAAGTTTGAACCTGTTACCCCTTGTTCTATCACTGCAGTCCCTAATGAAGAGCCCCTCCCCTGCATCCCTATAGGCCCCCTTCAGATACTGGAAGGTTGCTATGAGGTCTCCACGCAGCCTTCTCTTCTTCGATGACAATTTCCTATGCTTATGATTTAAATCTGTGATTCTGTACCACTTACCTGTCTCCAAGTGTTCCCAGCATCAGAAGAGACAAACATGCTGATGTCCTTGTCTGATAGTTCAGTGCCAATATTACCTGTAAGATGAACATTGATTAGTAATACTACACTCTAAGAAACACTAAAATTAGCAGTTATGGGAGTATATGTATTTATTTACCTTTAGCAGTTACAGCACTTCTACTTTGGGGAAGTGAAGGGAGCGGGGGGAAGTGAAGAGAAGGAAAGGGAAAGGCTTTCATCTTGAAGATAAAATATGTATGTAAAAGATCCATTTGGTAGCCTGCCTTCCTTCCAAGTACCTGTGGTGTGACACCCCTAGAGCCACTCAAAACCTTCTACACCCATCACAAACAAAAGATTTTGTCAGTGTTTGCACATTATACCAGGCAATCTTTAAACATTTCATACCTGATGCTACAATAATACTGGGGGCAGTGTCTCGGCTGGCAATGTTTCCTGAGGTATAGGGATTCTCTGAGACCTTCAGGTGAAGATGAAGGGAGCAATAGGGCTATGGAGAAAGGGGAAATAAAAGTAAAAAACAGACACAACATGAAATGCATGCCCATATTTCTACAGGCTTAGAAATATAGTGTCTTTCTGTATTACTTCGTAATTACTGCATTCACCTTTAGAAAGATAAAACCACTGTCCCGGTTCTGTTGCAAGAGCTTTGCTATCATTTTCTGATGCACCCCATTCCCGCTGGGAAACTGATTCACCAGGCTGAAACTCTATCACAAAGACAAAATCTTTGAGGCCAAATGAGCAAGGGAGGCAATGGTAATGACTACCTAGCTCTCCAGGTCTCTAGCTCTCTTGAGAAGCAAGCAAACCTACAGATACAATCGAGTGGCTCTCAGAGCAGCAGTGCTCAAGGTATCTATGCAACAAAAAGCAACCTAACCCTATCGGTGTGGTGTTGTGTGACCACTAATTAGCCGTAAGAAACAACTTAATGTGGGCAGTGTCATTCCATTTCCTGACTCTGAGTATTTTTGACACATGACTTCTGCACTGCACTACGAATAAATACCAGGACTAGAAAGCGTTAGTTTAAAAGTTGTTTGAAACAATGCTTCATCACCCCATTGGGATGTGACCTTTGAGATTTCAGAACAAATACATGCATGGAAACCTCACCTATCTGTTACTGATTTGGTATGTCAGATACTAGATAACAAGAATGGTATAGAATAAATGAGCTGAGCAAGAAGGTAAGACAGACAGGAAGATTTCCATTACAATTCCCTCCAGATTTGTAATATGATAATTTCTGAAAATTTCTGATAATTTTTGCCTTCTCTTGGGTTTTACTTTGAGCATTTTTTTCTTATAAACCTCATGAAAAGCTTTTCATGAAACATGCTAAGCGAAAGGAGGTGGAAAAATACTAACAAAAACCCTGAAACAAACTGACCCAGATGAGGGGGACATCAGACAGGAACACAAGCACAGCAAAGCCCATTCTTCACCTTGCACATCTCTCCCACATAAGCAGGAAACGCTATGCAGCATGACCCACAGGCTCTATGGGGGCAGGTCTTTTTAATACTAGCTGCCCAAAGGCTAAATCTGCAGCACCTGAAGTTTTGTAAGTTTCCTCTGTAGGAGACCAAGCCCCACAGACCACTCGAAGAAGACCACTTATCCATCCCATGTCAAAGAAGGTGTCTATGAATATGAAACAAAAATCCCCAGTGGAGAATGGCAGGACTTTGTTTTAGCAAAGGCAAATGAGGGTGGTGAGGAGGGATGGAAGTTCTCACTTATGTGAGACAGGAAAACGGGACACGGTTTGTGCAGAAGGGAGTGCAACCTGCCAAGTGGAATGTACTGAGCAGCCTAACTCTAACTGACAGCCTTGCGAGGGCAGCCGCTAGAGCAGCCCAGGGGTGCAGGGAGGGAGTGGGATCCAAATCGACCTGACATGCATGCAAAAACTGGAAAAGCATGGCAAGAGCATGAATTCTTCCTTTTTACATTTTAATACATTGTGAAAAGACTAAATACAGAACATATTTCTAAGGCTAACATATTCCAAGTTCAGTTCAGCATTTTGAAGACTGTAGCTAATGGCAGCAACTCAGCCAATTCCTCACTCTGACAGAGATTAGACCTTGCTCGACTCAAATTTCTGTGCTACCAGAAGTTTTCTTTCGAATTTGTCTCATTTTGCAGGCATAGTACACAGAAATGGAATACATATCTCAAGTATTAGGAGCCATGTCACCTGTCTAAACAGAGATAGTATTTTTAGTGGTGTGACTTCTTATTGGTTGTAATGCAGTTTACAGTCTCTAGTGACAAGTGGGTATGGTGTAAAAATAAACCACTCTAGCCAAACACCTAAAGTTACTGTGGAAGTATTCTTATTGCCATCCCTGATGTACACCTTCTTCATCTGTATCCCTAAATGGTTCACCAACAAATAGTTTTCCAGACTAGTTTGTGTTCCTCCTTTAGCTCCCAGCTTAACTAATATACAGATACTCAGCTTTGTTTTCTAGTATTTCCATGAATTGTCTCTATCCCCTTTGTTGTTACCAACAGGCTACTGAAATCATTATCATCAGAATCACCAATTTTGGGTGTTCCTGTCATTGTCCAGCACCCAGATGTGCTACCTGATGCACAGACACCAAGGGAAAGACAACCACTGCCATGGAGCATTTAAAATCTAGGTAGAAGGTAAAGCATGAATGTCATAGCTCATTGCTCTGCTCACTGGCATAATTCTTACAATCATGCTGGCTTCATTACTTGCTTTCTAGTATTTTCAGGCCAGCACTTTTATGCTCCACTCTCTGGAGGCTCATCAGTCCTCAGTAAAATTCCTCATAAACACCCACTTCTTTGCTGCTCTGCAAAGGGCACCTGAACTGTCTCCAGTGGTGAGACATATACAGAAAGGCTATTAGTGACTGTACCTGATTAGGAATGGGGCAAAGCATTAGAACACAAGAATGATGCTAGACACCATTCCTAAACCTAAGGGTAGTCACAGTATTTTCTCACCTGCAATAGCAGGGAGCAATGATGAGAGATAAACACTTTCAGGACTGATATTCAAACCACCTCACTTAGACGTTTAAATTATTATACGGCAGATGGCATGAATGCCCCCCTCCTTATGAGAAATGGGTCTTTGTCCTGAAATCCTTGTAATCCAAATAGACAAGAATAACAAAAAGTGGGAAGGAATAAACAGATGCCTGAAGAAGGGAGGCACACAGAAAATAAGTGTCTTGCCCAAGGTTCGCATAGGAGATTTGAGACAGGCCTAAAAACTGAACCAAGATTCTTCTGAGATTCAGCCCTATGTTTTAATCACAAGACCACCCCTGAAAGCTAATTGATTCTATCCCCTAGAGAGATGCCCATAACTTTTAAGATAGAGCTATTCCTCAGAAAACCACATCACAATACAAGTAGGAAAGAAAACCAGCATCTTTGGTGTATAATACCTTGGCAGCTATTTTATGATGATTAAGTTTATTCAGCATAGAAAATAAGTGGTATAAACTTATATATATAAAAGAATAAAAGAAAAAAAACCACTTTGGGATTATGTAGAATATCATTTTTTCCCTCTAACCTTGCTATTCATAGCCATCTCACAAAAAATGCAAAGAAATTCTTTGAGTTGCTTTGAAAAAGCACCTCAAGCATACTGTCAGTAGAGGGATGGTTCCGTCTGGCTTGCCTTGTGTTTCAACCAGATTCTCTCTTAACCTCTTTAGCTGCCAGCTTAGCTGCTATGTACTTATTTCCGCATTAACTCTCCCTTACTTTAAGTTTAAAGACCAGATGCACAGAGGACACAGCATTACACTAGCAGGCTGGGGACCATACTGTCACTTTGGCAGATCCCATTCTGCCAACAAGCTGGAACATATGTCACTGCTGGGTCCCAAGCTATTGCTAGAGACAATTATGCTGAAAGCCAGCAGTGTGTGAGAGCATTAGTTTCTGCCATGGAATAAGGTTGGGAACTAAGCTAGATGTACGATGGATTATTAAGAATTCACTTAGCTATGCCATAAGGAACAGCAATAAGTAGTAGATAAAGGAGCTGACACAAAGAGGTAAAATTTCTGGTGATGCAGGGGAGACAGAATGTGACTAAAGAGGTAAGCGAACTTTGTGAACTGTTTAAATATTACATCTGTGTCAGACCAACAAGAAACAGAACTGCTCCAGAGCAGGTGACAATTCCTCAGCAAAACACTGTTATGGATCCCTGGCTTATTTCCAGGACTTATTTCCTGACATACATTTCCAGTGCTTTTGCTTAAAAAATTGCCCTACTAGTCCCAATTTCCTTGTTCTCTATCATTTCTTGAATTCTCACGTTCCATATTCTGCCTTCATATTCTCCCACTATTGGGTGTGAAACTCAAATCAGATTTTTAATTAGCTTGGCTCTCTTTTGCAAGGCTGTTATTTTGCTTTGTGGTTTTGATGTATTTTCTGTACCAGTATCCTCCTTTTCTCTTGCCAGTAGATCGCCTGTTCCTGTAAAAGACCTACCAAGTCAGTTTAGTTCAGATTTATCTATTTGCTTTCTTGCAAATACTCTCATACTGGAAAACCTGTATGCTCAACTGATGATCCCTGCTCTATTAACATTCCACCAGTTTGTGACAACCTAAGCAGCAAGGAGTGCTCAGACAGGCTCAGATCATGAAAGAGGCTTCTTGCCTCCTTTATCTGATGTTAAGGGAACAGGAAAAATAAACAGGGCTATACATTCCTCTGGCCTTATCACAAGGAAGGGCTAAGTTCCTTTACACTCTCCTTCTGGAAGGGCAAAAGCTGAGCTACACATTTCAAGTCCACTGATGATTTTTGCCTTACCACTTTGAAATCACAGACCCATTTCTACAGATCCCCACAGTTCTGTGATGCCCACCCCATCCCAAGTCACTGAACATTTAAGAAGTGGTCACTTTCCAGTGCAAACAGGATGGAAAGTCTACATTGGGCTTGCACAAGTGGAAGCAATTCTCAGAGCACAGAGTGCAACATAAAAACAAGCCAGTGTTTAAATAGCGGTTTGTGCACAGTGGAACTACAAGGATGTAAAAAACAATACACAGAGAACCAAGAGCTTCTCTGGGTCAGTTCTCACTGTGTCCCTACACGTGTCCACACTTCTGCCACTGGTCATGACTCCTTGCCTGGGTTGTTCAAGTTTACCACCCTTAAGGGAATGCCAGCTTGTCCAGACATATGTAACTTGGAATGAAATGAACTGTGTTCTTAGGTGCCCAAGAGTATAGTAGCAGATACAGTATGGATAGGAAGGCTTAAAGGAGCTGTAATCCCTTCTCTACATAAGAGCCATCCAGTCCTGGTTTATACACAGTTATACAACCACTTCCACTACACCACGGATAACCACAGTGGGAACATACCTTGTTCATAAAATATGCAGTACCTGCAAATGACTGGTCCATAAGGACCCCACAGAACAGTACCTTTGGCCCATTTCTAACTACAAGGGCCAGTCATAGCTCTCTTGATCAGTGCACAATAATACAAAGAAAGGCCATTTCTCAGAACTCAAACTTCAAATATACAGAAAAAGAATAAAGTTTATTTTACCTGCTTGCACAGTTTTTATATCATCTGCCCTGCCAGCTCCCTAAAATATTACACTATCATAATACATAATAAAAATCTTGGGTTTCTGACAAAATTGGTCATAATTTGATAAAGTCAAGGTGTGGGGTTTAAATATGTTCACTTGAGTCAAACTAGATCACAGTCTATTTGAAGCACAGCAGCTTCTATACATAGGCCCTTCCAAAACAAATCAATTTTTTATGTGTGCAAAGTTTTTGAATGTCATCTTTTTGGTTTTCAACTCTCAGGTTTAATTTTAAAAAGTTCTTTCTTACAATTTTTAAAGACTTGGCAGAAGAAAACAAACCCAGACAAATTTAGTCATGTTCTGAAATAACTTCTGTTTGACCTGCAGTCCTCCCTATTTATTTTTTCATACTGGACAGAAAATGAAAGGTGTGCATCTTGGTTCAATCAAAAATCAACTATTTGAACAGCTTCAAATATCATAGAATCATAGAATAGTTAGGGTTGGAAAGGACCTTAAGATCATCTAGTTCCAACCCCCCTGCCATAACCAGGGACACCTCACACTAAACCATGCCACCCAAGGCTTCATCCAATCTGGCCTTGAACGCTGCCAGGGATGGAGCACTCACAACCTCTCTGGGCAACCTGTTCCAGCATCTCACCACCCTAACAGGAAAGAATTTCTTCCTTAGATCCAATCTAAACCTCTTCTGTTTAAGTTTGAACCCGTTACCCCTTGTCCTATCACTGCAGTCCCTAATGAAGAGCCCCTCCCCTGCATCCCTATAGGCCCCCTTCAGATACTGGAAAGCTGCTATGAGGTCTCCACGCAACCTTCTCTTCCCCAGGCTGAACAGCCCCAACTCTCTCAGCCTGTCTTTGTATGGGAGATGCTCCAGTCCCCTGATCATCTTCATGACCCTCAAGTTATTTATTTGTTGCTCTTACAATAATGCATGGGGTTCAGTTAAGAGATTAATGTAGCATTCAGCTACTCGTCACAATGCACAAAACATAATGCTGATTCAGATTCTAACAAGCTTACAGCCTCAACATGAGAAACATCTTTTTGGGGTTTGTTTATCTCTTTTCTGATGGAGAACAACATGCAGGTACAGGACTGCAGGAGAAAGAGCAGTCTCAATAGTGCCCCTGATTCTGCCTGAAATCATGTTAGAATTTGTGTAACATAAAAGCTATTGAGAATCCCAAAGTCTTGAGTTCTATTATCCCACTAATGTGTACAGATTATATCTGCTGAAAAACATGTCGAGATCAATCTAAGCTTTCTAATTTGACAGATATCTCTAATCCTATTCACACTGCTTATATTTCATTTTCACTCTTGGAAACTGTTTGCATATAATGATGATTAAAGGCTCGTCTATATGTGGATCTATATTAATAAGTACAGATATAGATACAATATACACCCAACGCTCACTTCTGAGCTCAGAGAAAATGATTGATATTGCCAACGGAGTGGCCTGAAAGAAATCAGAGCTCTTCTTTTATTTGAGCCTGCCTCAAGCTATTAGGTCCCTGAAAGTTGCTGAGCTACAACAGCTCACTCCTCCCATCTAGTGTCCAGAGAATCAACTGCGCAGAAACAGCATCCAGCTTCACCTGCTGTTTAAGGGGAGACCATCCCCTGTGCAGAAGGAAGCTGACCTACGATGCTTCCAGAAATTTAATTAAATTCAACTAAATTACAATGCCAGCTCTTGCAATATCACCTGGCAGCCCAAACCTGATGCACTGCACTTTTAATATGCAGTATTCGTACCATGAGATACACTGCTGCCCTCTTCTTCTTGTGTTACTCTGTTGAAAAGGATTGTTTTGGGATGTTGCCACCACCCAAGTTCCCCCCTCGGTACTTACCAGGAGACAGTGAACAGGGTTTCCTCTCAGATCAGTGTTTGGAGCCTGCAACAAACTCCAGTCTCTCCCTTTATTGTAGGTGATGAAAGTTTTCACTTGGTTGTCAATCTTCTTGTTAGCCAAGAACATTCCCTTTATCCCTGCTACCTAGGAAAAATTGACATGGCTGAAAAATACATCAAGCCTTTGCAGGTTCTGTGCACATCTCTTTTGCCCTGTCAAACCCAACAGGGACCTGATGACTGTGTCTGTGTGGTGGATATCAGGGCAAGAATTTCCAAGGAACATCAAAGGAAGGTGCTAGGGACAAGATAAGACTATCACAGGTGGAAAGTTGACAAATGGAAAAGAAAGCTTGTATTTCAGAATAAGCATGAAACATGGTAAGGTGTCGATAGCATTATCTGTAAAGTGACAATCTCTCAACTGTGTAGGCATCCTTTCCCCTGAAAGACACAATATGCACAGGGCAACTATTTGTGTCTTGCACTGCCACAGGAGGAAACAGCAGCAATTTTGGCCTTGCAAAAAAATGTGACACACACATAAACTTGAAGTTCAGTGCTTCTATTCTCATACAGCCTGCTTAAGATATTTCATCTAAGGATCCCAATGTATTTCTTAATTACCAGTGTTTCAACGGGATAACTAGGGGCACAGAGGTATTTGTATTACTGCTTCATATTTTGAGGAAGCCAAAGCACTGGTGACTCAAGCAAGGCCACCCAGAATGATAGTGATAGAGCTAGCAATGAGATTTATTTTTCCTGGTGTTTTACCCAACAGCTTTAATCCACAGACCTGCAGGAGGATTTTGTAAAGATGTGATGCTAACAGACTAACATTGGAACCAAGCCCAGAAGTGTCATAGTGGGGAGAAAAGAAAAGTCAGCCCCATACCACAACTCACACTGCAGAATGTTCCTATCTTCTCAGCACACTGAAAATCAATAGCCCAATAGCTACTGCAGCTTGTGAATGAATTTGTTGGGCTGTCATTCTGCAATCTGAGTGCTGCAACAAAAAGGGAAGCAAAATTGGGAGGAGGAGGGGGGAATCAAGAATTTTTTTTGTTTCCAACAAGTCTGTTCAGTCATCCACGTGGAACTAGTGCACCAAATTATTCATTAAGACTTCTTATCTATACACAGTCTTACTTAAATGGCATTACATGGCAAATGGTTACACAGCAAATTTGAGCTTGTTCCAGCTCAGCTAATATAATTATGTGTCTGATTCGGATGCTACAGCTCCCGGTGAATAGAACCTTATTGGTCTTCAAGTCACAAGCTGTGGGACTACCAGTGTACAGTGCATTGCTACAGTATACTGGTGTACTAAGTTATTCTGAATAGCACTTTCCTGCTTGAGCAATGGCACTGAATTTCATTTGAAGTTATTTAAAGTCTTAGACATCACTTGCTATAATGGGCAGTAGTCTTTAAATTAAGCAGTTAACTAATTTATTGTTATTATTAGCATAAAATGATAATAATTTCAATTTCTTAGCTGGATTTGTCCCACCCAACCAAGTATTCAGGCTTTACTGTAGTTGAAAGGCACCCTAAAATGATAAGGACATTTTGTCTTCAAGTGGTACTGCATGATAAGACAGGGCTGGAAAAATAACATAGTTCTGCCTTTACTACCAGAGGCCAGAGCCTATAGCTCCATTTGTACTTCGGTTTGGTGTTGTCCTGAAATAGTTGTATTATTTCCTGTGAAATGCTGGCCATAAATGATTAAAGAGCATTTCATATATCAGGTGATAAATGTGTTGTGAAATCCTGTGAATCTTTCTTTTTATGATTCTAGTCATGGGCTGCAACTCAGATTCCTTTCTCAAGAAAGCAAAATGTAAGTTACACTGTCAGTCTTGGACAGCTTTATCTTAAAAAAAAAGACCACACACACTATATGTGTTTATGTGCCCTCAGGTGGAGGAGATATTCCTATTGTATATACGTAACCATGATGCACACAATGATCTGTTTATCCTTGTTGTTTTGTACAATCACAAGAAAGGAAGACTTATGCAAGTAAGTACCTGACCACCAGTGGTCAGAAAGAAAAATACTCCATCAGCTCCCACAGAGACATTGTAGACAGTCCTCACTGTCTCGAATCCATTGTGTGTGGATACAAATGCTGTTGACAGTTTTAGAAAGATTCATAAAAGACACTCGAGGACACAACTTGAAACACATTCTTCACTCTCCATCATCAACTTCGCACTTCAAACATATAATTCTTATCCAAGAGGTATACTTCTAAGAAAATAAGTCCTAGAGTGATGGGTTTATATATCATAGCTATAGACACATCTTCTCACAGTGTGTTATCATTTCAGGCATGGATTCCCATAGGCGGGATTGTCTTGTTGCAGACCAGTCCAAATAAAGAGCCAAGAAGAGCCATAGCACATCACTAGAGAGGTGCAGGAACTAGAAAGGGCACTCAGACCCAATGGACAGTGATTCTTGCTCTTCCCTTTCTCTAGCAGGTCATTTTTAGGATAGCCCTTTTGTGACTACAGCCCCACTTAATGCTGTGTCTAGTGTGCTACTCATTCAGTATTACTGCAAGGTGGTGGAGAGAAGAGCTATTCTCATACTCTGGTCTGTCCAACATGCAGAGGGAGAATAGTGTCCCTCTACGAGTGGCCTCCTCATTCTCTACAAGGTCCAGCAACAGAAGAGCTCACACACTGACATAGCAACTTCTGGGTGAAAGGCTCCTGAAAACTTACAAGAGAAGGAAGAAAACTGATGAAGCAACATGAAAGAGTCTCTATTTTCTTTTCATGCCCAGTGCAATTCCCTGAGCAGCATTGATCAGATATTTTTTCACTGGATCATCTAGTCCAACCTCCCCACTCAAGCAGGATCACCTAGAGCACATTATTCAGAATTGTGTCCAGATGGCTCTTGACTATCTCCACAATCTCTCTGGACAACCTATTTCAGTGCTCAGTCACCCTCACAGTAAAGAAGTCTTTCCCCATGTTCAGGTATAACTTCCTGTGGTTTTAGTTTGTGCCCATTGCCTCTCATCCTGTTGCCTAATACCACCAAGAAGAATCTGGCCCCATCTTCTTGTATCGTATTTCTGCATACTCTGACAATATCCCTATATTCGTCCCAACTAGTCTGTCTGTGCTTCCACCTACTGTATATCTTCCGGTTGTGCTTGAGTTTTGACAGGAGTTCCTAGTTTATTCATGAAGGTCTCCTGGTCCCTTTGCTTGGTTTCTTGCCCATGGAGATGCACCATTCTTGAGCCTGGACAACTGAGCCTTGAAAATTAACCAGCTCTCTTGGACTCCTCTTCCCCCTAGAGCTTGTTCCCATGAGATTCTTCCAAGAAATTCCCTAAAGAGGCTAGAGTTAGCTCTCCTGAAGTCCAGGGTTGCAATCTTACTTATAGCCCTGCTTCTTCCTAACAGGATACTGAACTCCATGATCTCATAGTTATTGTAGCTCAGGCTGTCCTCAACTTTCACATCACCAACCAGTCTTTCCTTGTTTGTTAGTATATGTTCCGGCAGCACACCTCTCCTTGTTGGGTTCTCTATCACTTGTCTCAGAAAGTAACCATCAGTGTCTTCCAGGAACTTCCTGGACTGTTTGTTCCTCCAGCAGATGCCAGGGTGGTTGAAGTCCTCCATGAGAACCAGGGCCTTTAATTGTGGGCCTACTTCCAGCTGTCTGTAAAAGGCTCTCATCTCCAGGCTGAACAGCCCCAATTTTATCAGGCTGTTTTTCTCTGGCATCTCATCAATCTTCCTGTTCTAAATATACCCCTGTCACTATAGAAGGACTAATTTTGTAGCCTCTCAATTTTGTTTTAATTTATCTATTTTTTTTTTTCTTTCAACTTCATCTCCACTTACTCCTAGAGCATTCATCATTTGCAGCAATACTACTTGGAGAATCACGCTGGCTGGCTTTCTGTTCCCTTCCAGATAGAACATCAAATTTAAAGGAAGGTTTGTGCCAGGTTCAGTGTCAGCCAATATCTTTCTACCTATATAATCAGCAAATATGATGCTACAAGTCCAACTCCATCAATTTCAATCCAGGTTATCGTGTGGTGTCATCTTAATAAAACAAAACAAAGGTGGTAATTTCTCCCCCACCCTCAGATGCAGGACACCCTTACATCATGCAGTAAAACTGATTCTCAAGCTGACAGTAGTAAGAGGTAACAGTTTTTTTCATGGGCTGCCAGTGCTGCGGAGAGATTAATAGTAAAAATCTCCTAAAATTACAGCGCCCATCCTCCTACAGTTCATCTGCATTTATGTGTAATACCTGGGCTTTCTGAACAATTCAAGGTGTTTCCAAGTAAAGGGCATCTGAAGGCAAAACTATACAGAAGAGCTAATACTCAGATGGTGATGGGGAAATGTTTTATTTTCAAAGGAACTCAGATCTGGTTCATGGCCCTTTTCATGGTCAGAAAACTCTGTGGAGGAGACCTCAAAAGAGAAGCTGACCCTCAAAACAGCAGCTGAGGATTGAGTTTCTACTTAGCTGAGTGCCATCTCCAGAAATAAAACAGGCAGCAGAGCAAGAGAAGTACAAGGACACATTAAAAATCTTAGGATCAGCTGTCATAAAAACAATGTATATTGTCCTGCTCATAGGTGAGTTCAAGAAACACATACTTGCTCAGCAAAAGGCTCAGGGGTAAAATGGACATCAAAATGCAGTAGGAGAGATTCCATGCTCATGGGATAGCCCAAAAGGGTGTATCTAAAAATCACTTCAGTTACCAGAACAGTCCAAGCTGAGGAAGGTGATGGAGTCAGCTGAAAACTGCTGTCTCTCCTTACTTCTAAACCAAGAGGTGAGGCTGTCAGAAGTGCCACAAAAATTGGAGAATGATGCTATTCAGAGTGTTGGGATTTTGGCTATGAAAATTAAAGAGCTCCTCTTAGGCACTGAATGAACTATTCCACTACATCTTCACATACAATATATATTCCATTGCATGACAGAGCCATGAGCTCTTCCTCATCTGAGAATCTACAGGAGAGTACAGTAGTTAATCTGTTTGCAATATTAGGCTGGGCCTAAATTGAACACCTGTGTAAAATCTGGCCTTGAAACTCAGCAGACAGCACTGTGGCCCTAAAGTAAAAGGAGGGTAAAACTATGTATTTAGTCGCTTTTCGGCTCTGCTGTTCACATGCATGTTACAAGAGTGATGTGCATGAAGGAAATGGTACTGGCATCACATGAGCTCCTGAAATAGGAATGAGATGTTTGGAGTCATGACATACCTCATAGAGGTCAATCATCACATTTCCCTCCAGCCCCTGACTACTCTTGACATTTTCCAAGGCCAGGGTGAAGTACACCCCTCGGGTGTCTGAGATATACAGATTGTATGTGTCGTTCTGGTTCCACTCTTGAACAGCTGCAAACACCTGATTTTCATCTGTGCTGATAACATGCATGTCCTGGAGAAAGAAAAAGAGAGGAAGGTTATTAGAAGGAGCTCTGTCCTGTCATTTGCAAGGGCACCAAAGTAATTGTGGAGGAGCAAGGGATATATATAGGCTAGTTTAATCAGAAACTGTAGACAACAATCCTGTAAGCACATAATTCCATCCAGGAATATTTTACACCAGCTCTCTTCTGCCAGTTTTCAAAGTGATAATTAATGATGAGGTGTTAACTGAACATTTACATTGGCAATACAAGTGGTACAAAGCAGCACTCCCCCCACCAACACTTTCATTTTAATGAATACTTTGCTGGGGGGTGGTGATGATGTTTATTTGTTGGTCATTTTGGTGGGTTTTTCTGGCACCTGAGTGATTCCACTTGTGGCTGTGGAATCATAGATGTTAAAATATATTTTGTTTGGTTTGGTTTTGTTGGTGTTTTGTAATTAGAAAAAACAGCATCTGAAACATTTGCTTCTTGTCTAGCATTCAGAAACCAAGTATGCTTTGGAACTGATACAAGGAAGATCTAATGGGTCAATGTCTGCAGCCAGTGCTGCTGTTATTTCTAATGACGGTATTGACTCTGCTAAATACACTACACACCGCAAACATCCCGAACCCCCAAGAAAGGTAACAGCAAGACAGCCCAAATCCTTGCTAGATGTAGAGAGCAGATTTTTAGTTAGATCACTAGCGTGAGTAAGGTTTTGTTTTACTCTGTTTGATCTGTGTGCTCCAGCAGGCAGGAAGTGATGAAAAGATTGTATAATTAAGGAAAACCCAGAAACTATTAAACCAAATTCCCTCTTTTAATGTCTGAAGAAATTGCTATCCAGTGGAAAAAGCCATTAAGAGAGAATTTTCTATAATAAAATTCCTAGGTTCTATCTGCCTAGCATAGGCATTCTGAGTTCTTTGGTGCTACAAAAATCTGAGGAGGTAGGAAAATAAATGCAGGGGTTTTTGCACTAGGTGGTTCTCAGAAGACTCAGTTATTCTGTCTGCTTTGGGCAGATATCCCAGAGTTATTCTGCTTCCATGAATCTCAGCCAGAGCTTTCTATATGCAAAACTGGGAACTTTATCAGAAAATATGCTCTTTGGAATCTGATGATATTTCTTTCTTCTGTTAATAATATCCTTGGCAATTGACTTTCTGGTGGTTTTGTAGGAGAAATTAACACCCTTGCAACAAAAAGATGAAAAATAATATAAAGAAGAAATCTGATCTATAAATGAAAGTGAAGTTAAGATTCAGAACAGTTGTGTGCTCATCCAGATCCACATCTAAGTATGCAGTGGATGAATATTCACTCGATTTACTTGTTTCTTTGCACTGAAGAAAAATACATCCCAGAATATGGTCTGGTTTTATGGAGGAACAGATTGGCTTAAATCCTGAGGCATCATGAAAGGCAGTATAAGTCCCACTGCCTTCTACTGATTGTGATTCTAAATAGATATCTTCTCTTAGTTCCAGCTGTTCTAGTAGAAGTTAGTGCCACAGCTGTTTGTCAGCAGCTCCTTATTTCAAACTGTCACCCTGTATCATGTAGATCTACCCTGATGGTAGATCTACATGAGTAGGTGTTCCCAGTGTGCTTCAGGCAATGTTGGATAGTGGAGCTCTAATCTCAAATTTAGCGGAGCTCTAATCTCAAGTTTAAACTTCTGAATATGTCAATAAACACATGGGCAGCCCTCTCTATTTAAGCATAGATAGAGATTATATGTAATACTTACTTTGTCTGGTGAATGTACAGTTTCATTAACTTACCATTTTAATAAATTTTGTAATAACTAGAATAGAGAGGTAAAACATATTTTGATCAACACCAGGGAAAACTAAAAGCAATTACATGAATGCTTAAGAAACAAATAATTTATTCACTAGATGTTTCCTGAGTTTGATCACATCATGCTGTAAGATTTAAGTCTAAAGAAGATCCCAGTAAGGCTGAAGGAATTTAAGCCTGGAGAAGCAGAGATTGAGACAGAATTAGCATATATTTTATTATATATTGCATAGCATAAATATTATTAGTGCAGAAAATAAATAAAAATAATAATAATAAAAAAAAAGACAGAATTCCAACTGTTTGCATTTGGGGATCACTTAACTTTTCTTTTTAATATTCTTTTTAATGTTCAATAGATGCAGTAAAAATGCAAAGCTTTAAGAGGAAGGGATCAGTATATGGGCATCAAAGAGATCTTTGACCAACATCAGGAATTTTCTGATTTCCAAATTGGAAAAATGAAAATCAATCTGCAAATCACATTCACTACTATTTTTTTTTTTTTTTTTTCCATGGTGAGGGCTGGTTTTTTTAGGGGGAGGAATAATAATTAAAAAATCCCTTGATATGGAGCAAAAGATGCACTGAGCCTTCCACTACTACAGGAAATGTACATTACACCTCCCTGCAGAAAGGGAAGAGGACAGAAATGTGAAGCAAGCCACCTTTCTCAGTCATGAACTTCAGGGGTTCCCCTTGCATTTGCTTCGTAAGAGGCCGAGTTTTTCTCTCTCTGTTCCAACACATGGTGGAAATACATTAATATGCAATACTACTACCTGTCCCTCTTGCCTTTCCAAAGACAAAAGTAAGAGCTCAAATCTACACATGGTTTGATCAGGTGCATATTCAAATTACTAAAGGCTTTCTGAACTAAGAAACATACTGCAATTGCTCTTTTTGAAATTGGTCAAGGAACTTTCCTTCCTGGCAAGTTAATAGCAGGAATGTGTAATGCCTGTATTAACCTGTCAATTACTGAGACTGCCAGCTAGTTTTAAGGTCTGTATTTAAGGACTGTTTTTTGTGGTTATTGCTTCTTCCATCAGGATGTATATCCTGTGATTGAAAGAAGGTGATAAATTTAAAACAGAGGCGCGCATGCACCCGTTCCATCAGTATTCAGCCAAGCATCAGTTAAGGACAGGTATTTTTAACAGAGAAATTGGTTGGCTTGCTTCAGTATTTACAGATGTCTGCACAGGACATTTGTCTAAAATGGAATTAAAATATCCTGTGTGTACATTTAAGGAGATTACCATGAGCGACATAGCAGGGTTTGTGACAGAGCCCAAACTGTCCTGCTGTGGGGCAGAATAGGTAGTACTGAACCACAGATTAATATCACTGCAGAAATTAACAGGCCTCAGAATGACCATTTACACAGTTATCCAATATAGACATATGTAGGGAACTTCTTGCATAGGATAGAGTTTCAAGTTCATTTAGGCTTTTAATCAAACTGGCTACCAGGCTATCAATACCAACAAGAATATTTTAGTTTTGGTTTGCTGTAGGCTATTCCTGCCTGAGCAGCAGTATCGCCTGCCAAAGCTGCCTGCCTTCATACCCCTTCAGCTTAGGAAGAGTAACATGGAGAGACAAAAAGCTTGATATTTCCACCTCCAATTCCAGAAGTCGCTTAGTACTGTTTACTATATTTGGCCCCTCTCTCTTAGTTGAAGGAGATAAAAGGGAATTTAAGCATAAGAGAAACTCTATGTTTCAATTTCTTGAATAGTATAAAGCTTTGTGCATTTTTAATAAAAGCAGCTCTCTTGCTTTGATAGCAGCCTTCTAGACAGCCACAGCTCCACTGTAGCTTCTTCCAAGCCAAATGTAGCTCTTCAGTCTTTGAAGATATCCTGAGACTGTGACAAAGCGTCTTATCTCCTTATATATCTGCCTTTTTCTTTGGGTCAAATAACATCATTGTACTGCTTCAGTTTCTATTCTCTGAGAACACACTGCAAATTAATTGTAGTGCATTTTCCCTGGCTCTCTAGAGATCTCTTTGGGAAGGTGAACATTTGGAAAAGCATGGGCTAAAGCAGATTACTGGTTCAAAGCAAGCAGCTTCTTTACAGGTGATCTGAATCAGCTGTAAATGACAATATTGATGTGTGTGTTAGAATAATCATGCTAAAAATGCAACTCCTTTGCAAAGGGCTACTTCAAATAACAATTGTTTAAATTTGATCTGAGTAATTCCTTCCTTCTTGGACAGGAAGTTTCAAACCAACCTATCTTTAAATGCGAATGAAGATTTTGGGGCAGACCACAAATCTCCTGTGTCAGAGCCAAGAAGATCCATCCCTTCCAGTAGTGTCCTCAATGTCCTGTAAGCTAGGTTTTCAGGTGATGTAAACAGAAGCAAAGGGTACAACAGCAAAGTAAGCAAAGTAGAGCACTGAAGGTCAAGGTTTCAGTTGCAGTGTGGTTATAAGAAGGTCACCCAGCCAATCTACTATAAACAGATCAGCTGGTTTGAGAAATCAAAGACAGCCTGCTATGATATTAACCAAATTATCCCTTTGAATATTTCCACCTACAAATCTGATACACTTTCAACTACTAGGAACAGGCTGACCTTGCACTTTCTCCTCTTCCTTTTGACATTCTTCGTTTGCCTTCTGGGAATGCATTTGTCTCCAGATAGATGTTAGACCTCAAACAGAATCCAAAAGATCTTTTGCTACCTTTGAGCTTAAATTTCTTTGAAGCCAGACTATACCAAGAATGAAAAGGCCTAAAAAAAGCCTCCTCTGTCTTTGTTAGCAGTTAGGAGCGTTAGAAGCCCAGCTGATTTCTTCAAAATGGAGCTAATATTTCAGATAGGTCTTTAAGAAAAATCAGCTCTAGAAGGCAGCAATAGCCTTTCAAGCTCCAATGCTAATTCACCATTGTTCTTAATGAGGGAAGATATG
This sequence comes from Agapornis roseicollis, assembly GCA_002631895.1. NCBI lineage: Eukaryota > Metazoa > Chordata > Aves > Psittaciformes > Psittacidae > Agapornis > Agapornis roseicollis. The sequence continues at coordinate 96,575 of NDXB01009799.1, forward strand.
GAGCAGACACACAAAGACATCTCTTTGCTTGGTTCCCATTAAAATCTGCTAATGAGGCAGAGCACAAAAAGCAACCCACAGGCTAGGGATAGGAGAAGGGAATTTTAAGACCAAAAAAAAAAAAAGGCATCCCCTCTAAAACTTAATTAATTAACCATAAAGAAATGGTAATTAACATGGGCTGTGGTATCCATCTACATTTCATGCTCATGTCCTTGACTAACCATAGAGCTGACTTTGTTTCCAGTCCTTTCTTGCTTGCAAATGTTCTATTAAAGAACATTCTGTTAAAGTTTTCACTCATCACATGTCATCTTGTAGTTAATGGTGTTGGATTCAAGACTTTCTGTACAATCAAAGTAACTGTAGGTTCATATGGGCATTTCAGCAACAGCAACTTACCTTGGGTAAGGAGTACTTTGGCAGCTTCATCTGTGTAAATGCATTCCTCCTATAAGAAACGTAATAATGCGGTCTCCCTCCTGATGTCAGCTATGAAAGAAGCAGGCAAGTTATCATCAGGATTTTATAAAATATTTTTTTACTATCAGGGAAAATATCAAGCTGGATCTGTCAAGGGAAATACCATTGTGTTGATGGCAATGGCTTAAAACTGCAGCACTATTACAGTTGAATAAACATTGATCTGACCGACAGCGGCTGAAAAAGAAAGTAAAACTTAGTATCTGCAAAGGGAGACAAAGGACAGAATTTCAGGTACAAGACTGGAGAAAGTGAAGTCCTGGCTTCACATAGACCATTATGTCACCTGCTAATACCATAGCTCTCTTCTGCTTTACCACAATACAGTCTCTTTGCTATCTGCAGAGCTGCTGCAGATATTGGTTGCATTAGCAGATTTGCAGACATGAAGATTGATTTCTATTTCTGCCTCCAGCTTTGGTTCCTGTGTGGCCCCACACAAGCCACCAGATGTATCTGTTACAAGATCAGCTAAGTATTCACAGCTCAGTTGATTTAGTATTTCTGTGAATCTGGCCATTTATTTGAGTCTTTCAATACTGATGACAAGACCTTGAAAATGCTGGGTTGGAGCAATATGAGGTTGCATTTCCTATCACATATTAAAGGGGTGTGAAATTGAAAGAAAAAAGTCATCAATGTTATCTGGCTTCAAGGGCTGCTGAGGTATAATCAATGTTTGTAAAGTGCTTTGAAATCTTTGGATGAAAGATACTGAAGAACAAATATTCCAATATCTGTATGTAGATATTTGCTTTAATTGCCTGATATCTGGGTTTATCAAGACTTTTCTTTAGTAGTAAGTGTTTTAAAATGCACTGCAGTAGTTTAAAGTGCAAGATAGACAGAGGCTGGGTTCACACCAGATGAAGTAAAATAATAACTATTTCTTATTTTAAATCTCTTTAACATTTTTTTTTTTTAAGGGAATTGGGCAAAAGTCATGGGGAGGAAGTCCAGAAGCGTTGTTTCCGAGAGTGTGAGTTTATAAATAAAATACAGTGTAGTGGGAGAAATAAACTCACATTCCCCTATTCTCATGCTTTTCAGCCTACTAATTTGCATTCCAAATAAGAATGCAGCCTTACTGCAGAAAAGCTAGATAGAGATCAAGGAAAGTAAAGAAGGCTTGGAGAGGATGCTCAGGGTGTTCATCTATTTTTCCAAGCTTTTACAGTCTGGTAGGTTTAGGGACTATTCATCCTCTGCAGAACAGTGCCTGGGATAAGGCAGAGTCCAACATCAGCCACAGCGCATTATTTAGCTGCTCCTTGCCAGATACATCCCAATAAATATGTAAGCACCTGAAGAATCTCATTTTAAATTACCTGCCAACAGTAAATTCACTGTCTACTTTGAACAAAGCATAGGTTGTATCCAGGGATTACGGTACTCTTGTTTCATACCTGTAAGTATCAACTATTGATTGGCAAGTACTGTCTCTTTGACTTGTTATATTTAAGAATCTTAAGATGTCTAAGAATTAAAATGGGAGCTTTCAAAATCCAAATATTACATGATATCCTCTCAAACTGCATTATGAACATGAATGTATAAAGTTGTGCAAAGTCCCACTGGGCATTAAGGGGAACATCATAAAAGGCTGCTTCTACTCGTATGCTCCTTCATCCTTGCACCATGCAGCTAACACAAAGGTGGAAGAAAGCTGAAAACTGACAGCACTGGGAACACTATACAGCAGTTTATATGCACAGAAAGAAAAATGCATCAAAATACAAGGGCTATACAGAAAGGCAGACAATCTTCCCAGTATTAACTTTAGATGAGGAAAAGAGGTTGATTCTTTACAGTGTGTAACATCAGGTCAGAACAGAGAAGACTAACAATCTTGAAGACCACAAAATCAAGTGATGGAGCAATGAATCAATTCACATATGAAGAGAAATTACCCAGCTCAGGACACAAACACAGAGTGATTCTGAAATGAGAGAGCATGGATGAACAGTGATGCGTGCCCCTGTTTTTCTTACCACAGAAACATTTCTTTTATGCTTCAGACACACTAGGAACAAAAGCTATTCTGAAATGTATGTCCCCCAGAATTATTAGTGAATTATTTAGACTAGAGTTTATGACTGAGTTCATTAACTTCAAGTAATTAGCAATCAACACACACAATTTAAAATATCAGTCCTCTCTCTTCCCTCCACTCCCAAGCATAGCAGAATATAAACTGCCTGGAAAACCTGTTTAGTCCTAATGATTTCCAGTTCACCTCTATGTTCCCTGCAATTCTGTTGTTATTTTTGTCCTCTGCAACTGCTATTAAATGGACACTGGTGGCAGCCTAATGAAACCCATAGTAGTTATGTATTCACAAGGTCCCACCTGGAACACAGCTTGGCTGAGTACATCTCATCTTCATCCTTTTCACTGTAATCACAAGTGAGGCATAACAATAAAGCCTGATTACTCCTTCTTTGGTTCTTCCTCTGACTCCCTCCCTCCTTTTCTACTTCTCTCTCATGCTTAAAAACGTTCTGGTCTATTCCCTTTAACAAAAGATGACTGACACATCACTTCAAGCTGGGAGGTTAGAGCAGTAACCATAGAGTGCTGACAGCGTTGTAGGGAATGGTACAGAGCACTCCAGTACATAGGGTGGATGCTCCAAGCAGGAACTCTATGACCCTAGAGTGACAAGTTACTGAAAGTAAAAGGAAGACTATTAGCATTGTAATGAACTTCTACAATTCACTCGGTGCCTTTATTATTTAGATCCAGTGTTGTCTGATTAGTTGGGAACTAACACACAAGCACACATATGCAAATGAATGGAAGAGAAAATAATATAATATAGAATAATAGAATGCAAAATAGAATAAAGAAGAGGGTGTTCTGCACCTGAACAAAGACATAATCATCCTGGACAATCAGGGAGTTATGGTCAATATAGCCTGGAAATGGTTTGCCTTGAGTGGCTTCACTGCAGTTCTGCATCTTGCAGGTGATGTACTGGGCATCTGAAAGGAAAAGAACAAAACCAAGACACGTGAGATCCTGAGCTAAGATTCTTCCTACTGTCACAAACCTATTAGCTGAGGCACCCCAAGTACTTTGACTCACAAAGGAACTTTGGATCTAAAGATATGAGTCTATTCTGCAGGACAGATGCTCTCTGTACTGAAGCTCTACAGTTTCTCTGTCATCCCCATGGTGTAGGATTTTCTGTAGAGCATGATGGCTTCTCCATGGTCACATCCTGACTTTATTCAGATCATTGCCAAGGTCTGGAGCATGCATAGGTATGTGGAAACCTGTCCCATAGCGTCACCACTGAGAACCCCTTCCATGGTGTACTTCTGTATTCCCTACAGCAGTTACACTCTGCAGAGGTCACCTTGGAATGTAATTCAGACCACCTCCATTTCAGAGGTTTTACCTAGTTCCCCATTGACAGTGTAGGTAGGTGCACTATGGCAACCCGGGCAATCATTCCACACTCTCTTGAAACTAGAAGCCTTAGCAGTTTCAATCAATCATATGTTTCAAAGTAGATGGCCTAAATGCAGCCCTAAAGCCATCTCTTCCACTGTCACTGTATGAGATGCCCTCATCTCCTATTCTGAAGGCCCGCAGGGTGCTCATGTCATAATCCATCACCTGAAGAAAAAACAATTCTAATTTCTTCATGGTGTTAGTTTATCCTAGAATACAGAACCAGATTCTCAGTATTAAATCTGTCCTCTTTCAGATCAAGTAAGAAGTTGCACTTTGCTTAATAACAAAGCCGATTTACAGGAAGAAGGATTCTGGCATTTTAGCATTTAGCATGTATATGACAGAAACACTACGTGGTATTTAATGTTAGAACTACTTCTGATCTTTTTTCTTGGAGAAGCACACCCCCTTTTTTATATAATTACCACCTTCTGATCAGAGAAGCAGCATTTTACACTGAAATAGAAATGGCTGGATTTTTACCATCTCATATTTAATCTTGGTTTTAATTAAAATCTATCATTTGACATTTCTTTCCTTCCTTCTAAGGGCTGTTGACTTCTGCTTGAAACAGACATGCAGGGTAATGAACCATCAGGAAAGTTTGGTGAGGGATGATTTTCCCCCAGCATTTGCAGAGGTCTTGGAATATATAACATGCTAGTCACTGCAGTTTATAACATTTTATGCTTTTGCAGCTCACTGCAAAACATTAATTAATACACCCTGGACAGCATGATCGAAATGCATTTTCCTTCAGAGGGACATGATTTTTCTCACATTAGCCACGAGAGGGCAGGGAACGACATAACTCCCAGCCTGCTCATTCCAGTGAGCTCAGAAAAGTTCTCTTTCTAAGCTGTTCACCCCTCTGTCCCTCTTCTTCCAGGAAGGAGAGTGACAAGGGGGCCAGAGACTCTTTCACCACTCAGTAGTACAGTGTGGTGCAGCATGTCCCCTCGTTGTCATTAGATGGAGAACAGGCATGCATCTCTTCACCTGAAACACAAACAATTCCCACTCCTGTTTAATTCAGTCCATCGTATCATGAAGGACAGCTCCCCATACCTACCCTCACATTCATAGAATTGAAGAATGGTGTGGGTTGCAAGGGGTACATTCAAAGGCCATCTAGTTTCAACACTCCTGCAATGACCATCTTCAACTACACCAGGTTTCTCAAAGCCCCATCCAGCCTGACCTCAAACACTTCCGGGATGGGGGCATCTACCACCACTCAGGGCAATCTGCTCCAGTGTTTACACCACCCTCACTGGGGCTCTAGATCTGGACACAGTACTGGAGATAGGGTCTCCATTCTCTCTCAATAAGATTCCTGAGCGAAACTTCTGGCAATCCTGAGCTTAAACAAAGCAGCATCACAGTTGAAATGTCTGACTTCATCCCCTGAGTTTTTGGCAAGACTGCGTGGCTTTTCACACATGGGATCGAATCAGCCCAGCATAGAGCTATATAGCATCAGATCTCCATTTCCCACTCTGTTTCCTTTTTTGCCCTCAACATCATTCTTTCCTTTTACTTCCACAAGGCACACCAGCTGTCTGGGAAACACAGACTGCGGTGCCATTGGGTTATCTCTCCTGAGCGCACAGGGAGGTAGCATGATGGGTGCTGCTGGGACCAGCCAGCAAAGAAGATTAAGGGATCTCCTCCACAAGAGATTTTAAAGAGCAGGCCAGGCTGACATCCATCAGAGGTGACTTTAAGTTTTTTTGATCCTATTTTAACAGAGGAATGGGGACTATGTCTATTTCTGCTGTGATCTCAGGAGTCTGTGCAGCAGTGATTGCACCACTGATGAAGATTTACTAAGGCAATTCTTGTGAATTTTTACAGTGCAATTCTCCACAGCTTCAATTCTAAAATGCCAGTAATAACTACTAAAGGGCAGAGCACTGAAACTGCTTACGCTAACATCCCAAACAGCCAAACCCGGAGATGGCCACACTGAGAAAAGCTCCCTCTGCTATGGGAGACAGAAAGAAGGAAAACCAGTCTTCTCGTGGTGCCTGGATCCCTCCTTTTTCCTAAGGGAAGTTTTGCTGGGGGGGGGGAGGGGGGGGAAGAGTGATTCTTGTGGACATTTTATGTGATTCCACTGGCAGAGCTTTGTAATTTAGCATTAATTAATGTCAATTAATGTATTCAGTTGCTAGGCTCTGGAATTAATTTCAGTAGTTTTCCCGCACAGATGTTTTTCCTGCAATAGGTAATTAGTACATTATGCTTTTCATTTCCAGAACCCTCACCTCCAACAACAGCTGCTGTTTTTAATATACAACAAAAAAGTCACTCTGTGCCTGGAGAGAAGAACATAGCAACTCCCAGCTCTTACACCCCCAGACACTTTGATTTTGACAGGTTTAGACACCTAGGGTAGAATTCTTCTTGGGGAACAGCAGCTATTTCTGAAGCGGAAGCAAGAAGTCACAAGAACACAAGAATGAAGGAGACATCTTGTAAGGGAAACCTCTGACAAAATTAATCTTTCAGTGGTGAAAGAGAATTGCAAATGCTAACACACAGCAAAAGCTGAGACCCAGAGGGACACTGTGCCATGAAATATTTTAGTCTTTTCTGTTTAGCTCAATCTTCATATTAATATGTTCCCAAGGGAAATGCATCCCATCTAACCCTGAGACATTTCCTGGCTCAGATGGTGGAGATGGATGGTTGTAGGTTGTTACTGGAGGTTGGTGAGCCTCTGCAAATGTACACAGTAGAGTTTCAAACCACTTCCTAAAGCAGAGTAGGACTTTCTTCAGGATACTTGTTGCTGAGTGCTATTTTGGACAGTATATCAAACCTAATACTCACTGCTTTCTAGTCTATGCTTGCATGTAGATCTTTTGAAAACCTGATTTGATCACAAGGAGAATCAGAGAAAATATTTACTGTACTCACTGAAAATACATCAATTTTATTTTTCTTGTCTTTAATGTATTGGGGAATGTATTATCTTTACAAATAAATTCATTAAGAACAAATCAGGAGTTTATGCAAAAAACATCCACCTAATCTATGACTTGTTTGTCTTCCAGATTTTCTATGGAGTATCCCAGTTCATAACTGAGTAGCTTAGACATTAAAGATAGTTTCAGTTTTTGAACGATGACTAACATCCTGAACCACAAGAACACAGTAGCAACATATGTCACTGAAAGACCCAGGCCTGTAACCTGTCTCCAACAATGACTAATAACAGAAGCCTAGAAAAGGTCATAAGAATTTGTCCAATTGTCTTGGTAGTCCAAGTACACCTTCAGCATTTGCAACCTCCCCTGGCAATGAGTTCCACAATTTAATTAAATGTTCTCCCATAATTTATTCTTTCTACTCCTTTTTTGAGAAGCACACAAAGTAACTGTTCTTTATCCATTTCCATCTGGTCTGAATGTCTATTTGTGAAACGTTTGTAATATGGAAATATATTCAGGACTCTTCAGGACTGAGCAACTGCAAAGCAATCAACCACTAATGAGGATCAGTGAAATAAAGCCATCCCATTTACTAACTACTCACACATCTGGTTTTGTCCTGCTGCTACTCTTTCTTCCTTGCATGTCATAGTCAGGAATTTTTCTTTACATGGGGAAGTATATCCTCTGCCATTTACGGCATAAGCCTATAATTAGAGAAGCTAACAGATGTTATTCTCCAGGACAAATACTAATCATGATCAAGAAAAAGTACTACTCAGAACCAGAACAAATAAATAAATAGATAGATAGATAGATAGATAGATAGATAAATAAATAAATCTCTGCCCAGGTTTAGGGCACTATGGGAATTAATTCACCACTCTAGCTATGTTAGCAAAAGATTGCCAGGCCAGGCTGCCTACTTGTTTTTTTCCACAGCAGTGATTATTCTTCCTAGCAACCTTCTGTGAAAACAGAAATTAAAGTCTTAGCACAACTTTGTGATTCAGACACTATTGGCCAGATGTTCAGTCCCTCTTGATCAGCAAGCAGAGTATGCCTGCTGACCTCAGGTGAGGCTTTGGTCTTACTTGCAATCACAGCAGCACCTAAATTACCTTTCCATATGAAAAGTTGCCGTGTAAATCAGAGCCACAGAAGAAAAGCAAAGGAATCAAAAGTACTTTTCAAATATCAGGAGTTCTCTACATTTTTCCCAGCATATTAGAAAACCCTCTAGCTTCTTTCACCTATATTTAAGAACAAAAATAATTTATAAGTTAAAACCTCAAAATCAGTCAGCATCTATCTACATAAGTGAATACATATCTCATACATGTAACAGTTGGCTTTCTTGACATGCACCTATAGAAACTGTCACTCAGACATCCTCTGAGTCAGCTTTGCCATTCTCTCGAGGGCCAGTGGGTACCCAGTTAGTCTCCAAATGCCTTGTAGGAATCCATCCTTCTAACTCTCACCAACAGCCTGGATTATTTTCAAGGCATCACCTGATTAAAATTACCTCCCATTTCCATTAGCTTGAATACTGGGATAACCTTCTCTAGCTCAAATGAGATAAGCCCGTAAGTAAGGATCTTTCAGGACTTGTATATTCTTTAAAAACCTAACCCCCACATGTCATTAATTAATGGACAGTGAAGAAAGCAATTCAAGCTGCATTTTAGCAAACCTAGATTTAACTTCCACCAGTCACTCTGCTTGCTGTGTACAGTGGTGAACGCAACAAAGAGAAGCTTATCGTGTGGTTAAGAATGGTAAGGGATTAATGTCTTACTGGGATGTTGACCTGAAAACAGGCAAAAAATTATCCACTATTCCTGCTGACTTTGCTGGCTTGTCTTTGATCCTGTTCCAAAATCAAAGTGGAACATGAGGGACACCCAAGTGTACAAATGGAAATGCAAGATAAGGTTCATCTGAACTTCTTCCAACCAGAAAAATCAGTTTTACCACTTTGTTCTCAGCCCCAGCTTGACACAGATTAGGCCTGAAGCCTTTAAAAATTAAAAAAAAAAAAATATACATCACATTTGAGAAGATAAAATTTGCCCAGTACTCTCCAAAAATTACACAGCAGGATTGAAAACATAAATGGCAATGTTTAGCCCTGAAAATCTATCTCAGTCAATACAGCAAAATTGCAGAATCCATACTCATTTTGTTCATTACTACTTGCACCCTAGTTTAATCAGACACACTGTGTTCAGGAGTCCAGAGGTTTTCTGGTGCTGAAGAAAGAAAAAATAGTAGTGAGAACATGTGTTCAGGTACAATATTGTTAGCCAGATCCTGAGCAGGTGTAAATCATGCCACTGAAGGTGTACTGATTTATGCCTGCTAAGACACTCCTACTTTGGGCCTTGTAAACCTTTTACATTATGTATATAAACACAATAAATAAAATGCACAGACAGATCATAATCATGAAGCAGAGATAGAGAGTTATTGGTTTTCTAGCAGGGAAAGCCCAACCAAATACTAAGGTTGTTGCTGACAGATGTTCTCGAACAACCATGCCAGGGAGATGGGCTAACATCATATTCTGCTGACATTTCTACTTCTTCCCACCTAAAGCTGAAGTTGTACTCAGCCTGTATTGGACAAGATACCGGCACAAGAATGAGGTGTTTTTTTCTTATTTGTCCTGAGTTCAGGAGGTTTTTGCTTAGCCCTTATTTTTCCATTTCAGGATCTTTTATTTTATTGTACAGATTGTGTGGCTGTTTCCACACAGTTCCCTTTTCTTCCCTTCTTTCTCCCTGCTTTGTTTTGGCAAGTCTACCTGCGCAGATTCAATCTCTTTATTGGATTTTCACACTTGGTTAACTCTCAAAAGAGATATTCCAAACAAAGTATAAATAAGTAAATGCATGAAGAGAAAAATAAAAACCAAACCCTAAACCAAAAGCCAACACAAAAAAAACCCACAAAAAATTACTTGCCAATTACACTCAGCTTGATAAAAATGTAACTTTCTCACTTCAGCACACTTCCGCCAATCAGCCCAGTGGCAGTCACACACCTTCATGCCAGAGGACAAACATTCGTTCATCCATTGCAGGGTCATGGTTACTTTATCCAGGAAAAGGAAACTGATTTAGTTCTTAGAAGAAGGCTTTAGTAGCTACCAGACCTATATACAAGAAGTATATGAAGAATATATACTCATGATTCATGACTAGAAGTATCAGCTGAATGAGTGGTTTGCAAGAGGGGTCACACTGGCTGAAAGTTTGGCACCACCGCTGTATTTACATCAGTAGATCTGTCACAGCCTCACTAATAGAAAAACTTCAGCTATGCTGCCTCACAACTAAGCCAATATAAGTGCACAGAATCAGTTACTAGAGTTCAGTTGATAAGCAATATTTTTTTATTCCATAATTCCTTACTAATATGCCTGAGTCTTCAGTGAGGCCAGTTTCATCTACCTGTTTTTTGGTTTCCACCTTAAAAGCTGTCATAAAGCTTACTAATCTGTTAAGCAGTCGAGAAGTCTTTTGCAGAAATATGCAACATTTGTGCAAAATTTGTGCATATTACAGCCTAAGAACTCAAACAAGCTCATTCAAGGTATTTGGAGCATGGCACTTTCTGTGCCCACTATGAGCTGAACATCCCTTGAAAGCAGCACAAGAATATAGATCCTTAAACATCAGCTGTAGTGCTTCATCTCAATGACCTCAAATTCTTAATGCCTTAAGTCATTAATATTTTGTGCTGAAACAGACAGCTCTGTTGGAATATTTCATTCTCATTTAGCATGTTCAGAGAAAACCTCACGTTCCCAGTCTTGTTGCCATGTCCAGGTAAGTGAATTTGACAGGAGAAATAATAAGAATCAGAGATCATAAAGGATAAGAAATAGATAATACATTCTTTCACTTTTACTTATCTTGAATATCTTGAAATGGAAAGACTTTTTAAACTTTACGGTTTATATTGCAACTATTTCTTGTCAAAATTCATCTTCCAAAAAATTCTCTTTCATGCTAAATTTCAGTGAGCTAACCCCAGGTTACCTTACAGATACTTTTTCAGTCAGCTTCCAATAACAAAATGCTCATTTTAAGTAATATCACTGCATTTGGAGGTCCAATTTAGGGGAGAATTTCATCAGTTTTAAAGGCATTAATTCACTGCCATCATTAATACCTATATATTGCAAATGGTAAAAATTTGCTTGTTCTGTTGCTGCAAAGCTGCTATTTACAGAGGAAACAATATGGAATTACAACAACAAGCTCTACAGCAGTAAGGCTTTTGGTCTGACGCCTTCCTGAAGCAATGCAGTGTTGTGGAAAATAAATCCATGGAGGAAGATCTGCAAAAGCAGTGGAGCTCAAAGATAAACCTTGAAGAAGCATGGGTAGGAGGAGAAAAGGCCAGTGGGAGGTTTAAGGTGCCTGAGAGAATTTACAGCCAATTAGGAGAATATTTTGGAGTTGCAGGTAAAGAAGGTTCCTGGAATGGAGAAAAACACAAGAGGCTAAGCAAGGAGGGAGAGGAGCTGATGAAAGTGAAGGACAATGACAGGACAAGCAACAACAGTAAAGAATACACTTAAGATGAGCATTAAAAGGTTTCTAAAGTTAGATAAATTACATATTTTCAAAGGTAGTACCTAAGGCAGAGTATCCCTGGTCTGTTAAAACTCTAAAGCTATGAACAAGGTGATATTATGCACTGTGTGAAACAACAGCAGCTAGACTCTGTGACCCAGGAACTCCTCTCCAATGCCATGTTCCCATGAACAAAATCATGTAGGAAGAAGGAAAGTGCTATATACACTAATGCCAATTACTGCTTATCATCTGCTCTTCCTTACTGTGTTCTCAGCTCCTTTCACAGCCTGTCCCAACTTCCAGTCTTGCTGTAAAAACTTCTCTTCTGGCAAACCTGCCCTGGATCAGCCAAACCCCTCATATTAAATGAGTGAATCACTAAATATAAGCCAGATTTCCACCATGATACTGACTGGTTACAAGAATGTAAGGGCAGTCCAGAATCACAGAATCATAGAATCAACCTGGTTGGAAAAGACCTTTGAGATCATCAAGTCCAACCCTTACCCCAGCACTGCCAAGGCCACCACTAACCCGTGGCACTGAGGGCCTTATCTGCATGGTGTGTGAACACTTCCAGAGATGGTGACTCCAGCTCTGCCCTGGGCAGTCTGTTCCAATGCCTGAGCACCCTTTGGGGAAGCAATTGATCCTCAGCTCCATCTACACCTCCCCTAGTGCAGATTGAGGTCATTTCCTCTTGTCCTATGCCTTGTTCCTTGGGAGCAGAGACCAGCCCCCTCCTGGCTCCATCCAGGCAGTTGTAGAGAGCAATATGGTCCCCCCTGAGCCTTCTCTTCTCCAGACTGAACAACTCCAGGTCTCTCACCCGTTCTCCATCACACTTGTGCTCTGCCCTGCATCAGCTCTGTTGCCCTTCTCTGGCCCTGCGCCAGCAAATCAATGTCTCTCCTGCAGTGAGGGGCCCAGAGCTGAACACAGGATTAGAGGTGCAGCCTCACCAGTGCCCAGTGCAGAGGCACAATCCCTGCCCTGGCCCTGCTGCCACACTGCTGCTGATAGAGGCCATACCGCAATATTTGAATGCTGATGTACTTACGACCATCCACTGTCTTTGCCTCCAGGTGAACGAGATCAGGCTCTCTACCAGACCCCACCATAGACCTGTAAAAGACAAATTGATACAAAGGCATTAAAAACAATAGATACGACGAATGTCTGAGATTAATTCCACAGGAGGTCCTATTTAGCTGGACTTAAACTCATACTCACAAGTAAGAGCTGATCATGTTGAAAGCACTTTGGAGTTTCCCTAAAATGAACCTGAAAATTTGAAAAAAAAAATCTACCATTGTATCAAGTCAATGCTTATGAATTCTTTATTTCTGATCCCAGTACTTTACTTATTACCGCCCGGAAACTTGTTTCTGTTCTTGTTGGTGCCTGACATACTTATGTGTCTTCTGGTTTGGTCAGAATGATGCATTTCATTTCTGGGTGGGATAAAGAAGACTTTAATTGATGGGATAATAGTGTTTGCCAGCATACTAATTATAGCTGTTCCTTTATATTGGACATTTTATGTACATTTGCTTAATTGACACTCTTAATGATCAATGTTCCCTCATTAATTAAGATATTTTAAAAGCCCACTTCATCTCAGGACATTTTATCACTTCTGATCTAATAAAAACAATGTTCCATTAATAAAAGAAATTTTAGATTGACTCAAAAAATGACTCTTCATTCACTCTGAATTAACAAGCAACAACATAAAGTCAATGAGCACTGCAAATAAGGGGTTCTTGGACTCAATCTTTGCCTCCATTTTTAGGTTCCCCTGCACTGCCACTGCTGGCTTCTACAACTCCCTGGGACAGTTCAAATGGCCTGTGGTTTGTTAGACAATCTGAATTATGGCAGTACAGGCTGCAAGTGTGTGCTGATCCCATTAAAAGGCAGCCTCAGCAGCATCTCTGACAATCAGTCTTGTTTCTGGTCTTGGTCCTATCATCCAGGTCATAATCCTAGATTATGGCTAAAGGTTAAACAACCAGTTTCTTGTTAGCTGCCTGACCTCCAAGTTACTAGCTGAATGAGGGAAGAGAAACATTCATTTCTAGTGATAAATTAGATGTTGTTCTGTTCAAAACCTCATTATTTTTCAGAAAATCAAAAGTGAAGTTCAAACAGCAATTTAGACCTTCACACTGACTGCAATCAGAGGCAGCTCAAGCCCTTAATCATCATGCACATTACCTAATAACCATTATAAAAATGTTAACAAGACTATTTGTGTCCTGATTAATCCTTAGCTATGCTTGACAAAATCTGTAGCAATTCTCTAGCTCAAAAAGGTTTGGATATTTTTGTTCTCCTTTGCTGTGGAATGTAAGTTTCAAAAGAGACTCTGAGCCAGCATTGCTTTCACCTCTTCTCCATTTTTAATAGCGTTTATGGCAAGGTCTTTTTCTCCTTTCTCCTGTCAACTTACATTTGAAATATCTGCTTCCTGATAATTGATGCTACATGGGTGGGAAGGGAGTAGCTTCCTAAAGCATTCTTCCTTCACTTGCCAACTTCAACACATTTACGGCCAAAATGCTGGACCTGCTAGTTACAATTCAGTTCAAGGTAGATAGATGCCAGTGACAAACACCTCCTATAAACTGCAGAAGGCCTAAGTTTGTAATTCAGCATGTCTCCTTTCTATTCTTGTTTATTCAAGCTGGCTTTAAGAACACCTGGAACTGGGCTATTATAGAAGACACAGAACAGCTTTGCAGCACATTCCTCCTCCTGACCTCACACAGCCCCATGGGGATGTGAACTCTCCAAAGAAAGAAGGATTATATTCCATGGATTTAAGCACAATGTCTCTTCAGAAAGATGCAACAATGGTATTCATCCAGCAAAGAACTTGCTGCCCTAATAAAAGCCTGTGAGTCTGCAGTCAAGTTCTTTGTGAGTTTCCCCCTCATAGTGCTATTCTGACGTTCCTCTATTGCATCTTCTTAGGGGAAGTCAGCTAATTCAGAATGAGATGCCTCACAGATGGATGGGATGTGATTGCTGTTTTCACTTGTGATATGAGCTAGAATTTGCATCAAAATTTTAAATGTCTTAAAAGCAGCATATGAATATCTGGACCCACTAAGCCCTGAAAGCTAGAAGGCTACAGCTGTAGTGACTTGCATATTTATTACTTTCACATTGTGACAGTCATTTACTGGGACTGCAGAAGCTTCAACTCAAGGAAGAATTAAGCCATCAGTTGTCTCAAGGATGTACAAAACAAGGATGGCTGAAACATAACTGGTGATAAACATTATTCATCTATTCAATGGCTTGCTTTCTTTTCAGATCTCCTAACCTCTGTAAATTGGTAAAGTGATGACAAATGATGAAAACTAAGGTGCAGAGAATCTAAGAGTTCCTAAAGTCAAACAGGACATCTGAGGTAGAGGGAAGAACCATATCTAGGTCTTCCTATCTGCTAGATCTTTCTTCGTCCCATGGAAAAATACACATTTCATTGGTTTGATATATAATAGGCTTAATTTACTTGTGACAACACAAGGTCACACTCAGACCCATAATATGAGTAACACAAACAACCAGTCGCAAAGGGCAGGCAAAATACAAATACATATCTGCTGAACTCAGGATTAGCTGTACACAGCTGACATCCAGAACCATATTACTCCCATCTGGGTTCAGCTGAGAATTTTCTGACCAAGACTTTTTAATGTCTTATTTTCTTGTATCATGCTGTCTTGTTCCATGGTAGCCCTGTGGTATTTCTATATCCATCCCTCCGTAACACCTGAAAAGCCATATAAAGTAATGTTCATCTTAGCCAGTTATATGCTAGAGATATTTAACTCTGAGCTAATCACACACAACTCTTTTTGCAGGCAGTGAGGAGAAACAGACAGTTTTGCACTGTGGTTCATCTAAACAGTGTTAATATGACTTCATGAGAACACAAGCTTTATCCTAGAAAGGGCTGTTTCTCTCCATTGAATATAAGATGCTATGCTACAGTCAATCACACGTGATCACATAAAAGTCCTGAAGCAGATAACACAACAGACCTGAAATATGTTTACCTATATTTCAAAACATGAATTACAGATAAATTATGGATTGTAAGTAAAGGAGAAATAGAATATCCTGGGCTGCCTTCTCTGAGAGTTTTATATATTTTATATAGCTCACCTCAGCTTTATTATTTACTATATGAATGTAAAAGCCTACGAGACATTCAGAATGCAATACTGACTACAGTGACATGTACAGGAGATAAATATCATCCTCTTAGTTACACTGCACCTGAGAATATGCACCCAATAGGACAGGAACATCCTTTTACATGCATAGGAAGATCACTTCTTAAAGTACCTACTGGAAACAAGGAGTTAGAAACTGTGGAATATATATCAGAAATCTTCAACCAGATATGTCAACCAGATCTATCACACCACCACTGAGCATGCAGTTACACTATTAGTGAATTTTCCTGGCTTTTTCATTTGGTTGGGGAAAAAAAAAACAATCATCCCTAGAAGCTTAGGAAGACACTGGGCATCTACAAGTTTAGTATTATTAAATAACAGTGTTAAGCCCATAACATCAGTATAAAACAAAATGAATAAACCTGATTACAAAGAAATTCCAGTCCTGACTGATGACTGGGTTCAAAGGTTCTTATACCAAAACTACAGTGATAAATAAATACAAGTTTCACATACAGAAGAGGAAACTACATGCTGGATTTGACCTAGGTAACACCAAAGCCCCAAACTCAGTGAATCTAACATGATACAACTGCTCTACTTCATTATCTTCTGTGCACATAGAAAAAGCAACCTGGTCAAGCCACACTTCACAAGCTAAGCAAGGAAAGGTACTGTGCTTTTGATAGCTTGTAAACCAAATATCCTACAAAGATCAAGGGTATGGATGAATAACACTCTGGGACCCATGGAGTTTCTGATTTCTCTCAGAAATTCCTCTAAAAATACAGCAGTCCAAAACTTGGCCATGTCCTATTCTGAGCAATTTTTGTTAACTAAGCTGGCAGCACTTTCTTCTCATATTTCTCAATTCTATTCTTTCCTTTCAGCATTCATTTTCAAAGACCAATCACTTATATATCCACAAACTTTTCTCTTGCTGTGGTCTACATTTTCATTTTATGGTAAAATGCCAGCATGCCCTTTGTCCGTCCCTTTAATGTCAGGCTTTCTGTAATACTCCTGAAACTTCACTACACCAGGGATATGCTTGCAACAGGTTTTGCTGAATGCTGCCTATTGTATTTTGGGGATTAGCTTTTTGAGTTTTGCTGGTATAATTGTCTGGGTGTTTTGAAAAAAAAAAAAAAAAAAAAAA
>NDXB01009799.1:113522-133922 GCA_002631895.1 Agapornis roseicollis
TTTTGAAAAAAAAAAAAAAAGAAAAAAGAAAGAAAAAAGACATTAAAAAAAATCTTTGAGGAAAATGAGGATTTAAAAAAATGAGGATTTGAAAAGCCAAGAGCAGAGCAAGGCAGTGACCCCGCTGCCTTTATGCAGAAGATGCTCACAATATGAAAAACGGAGGACCCCCACAGTCTTATCACAAAGTTGCTTTCTAAAATTTTAATCATGATCAAATAGTCATCTGCACTTGAGAGCTCCACAAATCAATAGCACTGGCTGCAGTGCAGTAATTGCTCAATGCAGATTCTACATCCACCGTGAGAAGCAGCACAGTGAAAAGACCCCGAATCATCCTCTGGTTTAGAACTAGTCTAAACAAAACAAAAGCAGCCTGGCACTTCCCATTGCACAGCAAATGCTAGTTGGCATATTTCTGTAGTGACCAACCCCTTGCCATCTCTCTGTCTGAAACATTTCTAAAACCTTGGCTTCCTTGGCCTGTCAGCTCTTGTGAGCCAAGGAAATTCAATAGGGACCCTGTTATCCTGGGGTTTCCACCTCTTCTATCTTTTTTCACTTCTAGGGACAAAAGCAATTGTTTATGGATGCTGGGAACTGATGAGGTTTGCAAGGCAGTCATACCACTCTGAACTGCAAAAAGGCATCATTGTGAAGACAACTACAGCTTCCACTTGGTGTACTTAACTTCAAAGCACCATTTTTAATAAACAAAGAACTTGAAGCACCAGACAATCAGGGCTCCATCTCAAGGGCTTGCGCATTCTGGCAGAGTGCCCTTGGTTTTGGATACTTGACTTCAGACACAGTCTGGGACTACATGCACAAGAAAACTGATGGCAAACACTTCATACGTATTCCTTGTACCATATATGATCACAGCAGCCAAGATCAAAGGTCTTTTAAGCTAGGCAATAAATGACAATGTTATTTTACAGACTCTCCAATGCAAATGGCCCAGAATGAAAGCTGGAAGAACAGAAATGCTATGCCCTTTTCACAGACAGAACCAGTGTGAATGTCATTTGTTCTTTATATGAGAACAGAGCTCTTATGCTGCTTTCCCACATCTCAGAGGAAATGAACAAATGCAGAATCAGGACTCCTACAACCATCCCTCACCTTCTTTTGAAGAGAATAAGGTATGATTTGTTCATGCAGCAAAGGATGGCAAATAAATAACAGATAACAGCACGATTCTAGTAAGGTGGGTGGAATGAGATTCACCTAGCTCTGGGCATTTTGAGCTTATTGACACTGACTCAGAGTAGGTCAGAAGTGGCTGCAACACAACACCAAACAGAAAAGAAGCACATCACTTCAAAAATCCTGACTGACCCCTCATCATTTGCTTCTGTGCCCTCTATTCGCTTCCTGAAACCTGTCCTGATTCTCTTTCTGGACTTTAGCTGCATTCTGAAGGTGACTTTGTGCTTACTGTGTTATTTCTTTTAAGATGTCTCCTGACCTTCAGCATTCCTTCTTCTCAACCCCAATTTGAGCACACCTCCATCTCTACATATACTACATTACACAGAAAGGCTAATTAGCTGCAACAGACAGGGGGAAGAGAGAACATACTCTCAAAGATCTTTATGCCAA
The DNA here is from genome assembly GCA_002631895.1 of Agapornis roseicollis. Lineage (NCBI taxonomy): Eukaryota > Metazoa > Chordata > Aves > Psittaciformes > Psittacidae > Agapornis > Agapornis roseicollis. The sequence continues at coordinate 115,128 of NDXB01009799.1, forward strand.
AGTTGTCCTATGAACATAAATATTCTAACAAGCTTTATCCTGTCACAACAGAGCCATAAAGTTGCTCTGTTCAGCACATGATAATGGCTTTGTAATTCAATTATTGGTAAAATTTGCCTTTGGGGATTTATCTTCCTTTAGCCTCAGCACTCATGAGAATCCCTTATCGTAAATCTTGCCAAGGAAAATCAGCTCCCCCACTGCCTCTGGGACACATCGTACTACTTCATGTTAAAAAAATTGACAGGTTATTCCAACTTATTGAATAGCAGGTTTTTGTTTCAAAGGACAGTGTGCAAACTACAACAGTGGATGACGTCCACGGAGTCCTCAGTAGCATCATTTTTTTCATTCCACTGATGCTTCTGTAACACTCTAAATCCTAATTGCCATTCATAAAAATAGTAACGCATGGCACTGAACAAGAAGCTTTTTGTCCAAAGATACAAAAGTACTTGACAATCAACCTCTAAGTAACCTTCGCTGCATGCTACTGATTTGTTCAAGACCTATGGAAAAGTACAAGACCAGCAGACCAAGTTAGAAAGCAGGGCTGAGGAAAAATTTTGTTCTCAGCTATATAGATAAACTCCACTGATTAGTCAAGAGCACAGGGACCTCATTGATTTGACCAAGATCACACAGTTTTTATGTGGCAAAGACAAAAATAGAGCATGAGAGTCCTCCAGGCCCCTTTTTGTTTTACTACTATATTGACTCCATGACGACTTTGCAGATACTCTCTGTTCCTTTTTCTTTGCTTGCAGAGGTCAGTGAATCTGCCCCCAGGGAGCTTAGTGTGAGAAGGAATTCTTGTGGTTTGTTTAGTCCCTATTATGTGAAATTTTACACATTTTACTATTCCTGGAACACACTGTAAAGATCCCTATCTAGCTTAACATCTCTTAACAATACTATCTAGACATGTTTTAGGAACAAAGGACCAGATTCCAGACAGGCATAAATCAGCATTTCATTTCTTTATATCTGGCCAATAAATCTCCCCTGGCAATAATCTAATTAGTTTTTCCCTGCTACATCTCTGCATTATCCTTTCCCACATTGTCCAATTAGATGAAATGATACAATTTTGTGCAATTCAACTGGCAGCCACTGGGCCAAATCCATCCTGTGCTATATTTTATGCAGTTTGTCACCTTTTTTCTAGAACTGATGAAAAAATAGCAGTGCAGTGAGTAAAGCCCAACTTCTAGTTGTGCCACCTCACAACACTGACCCAGAATAACTGGTGGCTGTTCATATTAACACTAAAACAGATAAGTAGGTAAACAGGTGATGTGATTTCCAGGACATGGGTAGTAACTTTTACTCTCACCATAACTTTTTAAGCCTAGAGTGGGATTATCCACAGCCTTCCACCACATTATATTCAGATACCCTACAGCTTTGAGGCCAGTAGCAAACCAAGCCTTCTCCCCCACTGCAGTAACACCACAGCCCTTCGTGGGATGCTCCAGAGAGGAAACTTCCTAAAACTCTGACATAGATTGATGCAAATTCTCAGGGAGATAGATATCTATTGCTGGCAATGCTGGCTGGGAGGAATTTCTTAAAATGAGGATCTCAAGTAAGTGGATAGAATTCAGTTACCAGGATTAGATCCTGATTTTAAGATAGCTCTCATGTCCTGTATCTCTTTTTCATATATTGCAGGAAACTTAAGACATCCTACTGGGTTGAAAGGAGAGAAGGAGGAAGGCACCCTCTAGTTATAGCCCCTGAACTCAGCTACCTGATGTAGTGGACCAAGCCTACCTTATTTACTGCTTCTCTGCTGTTACAGTCTAATAGGATCATGGTTTCCCACTGTGTTAAGATGCATGTTTCTGGCCTTTTGTAGTGCTGTGGCCCAGTCAGTATGCGCTGGAGGAGGCCAGGAAGTCAATTACAGCAAGAATGCCAAGTCAGCTCTGGTAACACAGTATGCTGCTCATTAAACATACAACAGATAACAGCAGTGACAAATCCAGAGGTAACTATACCATGCAACTGCCTCAAGGTCTGACCTTTATATGTGCATATGGAGAAACCAGCTGCTTAGTCCAATGCCTTCTGCAGAGTGACATGTTCCATGCTCCAGACATACTCCATAGCACTGCAGCTTCTGCTATGGACTAGCCCTCAAATCAAGATTTTGAACGTGGTATCCAGATGCTCGCCTACTTCTGCAGATCTTAAATGGGGGGAAGTAGATGAGATTGATGTTGAAGCTCATGGGAGTTTGTACTTATTTATGAAGTATCTCTGCATGAGTTTTTTTAAGATAAATCTAGTGAATAGGGAAAACCAAACACACCAACTTATGCATCCATCAGGGTAGGGTCTCTCAGTACAGAATGGCTTATTTAAGTGAATCATAGAATGTTTTGGTTTGTAAGGGACCTTAAAGATCACCTAGTTCAAATCCCCCTGCCATGGGTAGGGACACAATTTAGTCAACATAAACAGGATGGAAGCATTTGACAAATTCTATACACATGCAATGTATAAACAAAAAAAATTATTGTCACACCTTTACTTTTATTTCAATGCCAACATTGTCTCTGCAATTACCTCAAGAATCTAACCCTTTTGTTATAAAAATTTGTTTTGCACTGCAAAGCTCATTTTGGTCAAACTTGTTTTTCCTGTCTACCTAAACCTTTCAGAAAATGCTAAGAGCAAAATCTGTGGATATGCAAAACTAGAGCACCCACTGCATTAAGGTTTGAGGATACAGCGAGGTAAGAGTCATTTTTGTCCCATTCAGACTAATACACTGCAAAAGAGTCCCAAGCCAGCACAGACTCCAGCCAGTCATTCCATGCAGCACAGGATACTGCAATTGCATTTATAAACAATACAGATCTAAATAGCCAAAAGTCAGCTCTATTGTTTACAAGCAGCAAGCTTGGGTAAGATTGTACTGGGATCATCACCAGTTGCCCTGTGCCAGAATAAGTACAGGGAAAGACAGGTTTTATCAGGTCTTTGCAGTGTTTCTGTAACATGTTATTGGAGGATAGGACTCTAAGGGGATAAGGGGGGAGAGCCATGTAAATGGTCAAGATTGTATTATGACCTCTAGGAGAACATTCAAGTTACTATTCTGTCACCAACTTTAGTCCCCATGATAACCTAACAAGGTTAAGGAGGTTTATTCTCATGCATGGTGGAATCCTGCCAAGCTAAGGATTTGGGACTGAGGAGTTATATTTTGTTGTGACAAATCTTGATTTGACAGTCTGTAACATGCTCTCTCAAGGGACTACCGGGATCAGAGGATCTGGTTATTACAGAGGACCAGAGGGCTATCAGCCTCTGCTGTGTGACATTGGGCAGTTTTCTCATCCTTGTCCAGGGAATAAAGATGTGTATTTTGGATTTCAATTTCTTAAGAACTAAAACTTATCACAAATCCAAAGATTCTAAACAAGTTTTTAATAGCAACAGAAAGAGGATGCTGCAAGTGCTTTTTCTGTCCCTGCTGACCCACATGGGGCTGGCAAGTTTGTATCTCTGGAAGCCAGTCAGGCATAAAATCTTAATTCCCAAGATAAACCTGAGAGATTTCAGCCTTTGTTTTTACCAAACAGGTAGAGCTACATCAGGGTCCAGCTGAGAACTGTGAGCAGAGGTTTTCACTAAATCCATTGACAAGCCAGTGGGATATTTAGTTAACACCGGCAACTGAGAGTATGCTTTCTTGCACCCTGGCTGGGCAGGATGTAGCACTGACCTTTCTGGTACGAAAACAGTAAATGTCAGAGCACTGACTAGTGGCAAAGTGCTCTAATATATGTTACTCACCATCAGAAATGTTAACAGTAGCAGCATGGTAAGGGCCAAGGAAAGGCACAGTTGTAGATCTGCTCTTCACTCTGGTCCCTGGCAGCATTGCTTGCTGCAGTTCATTTGTATCTTTAAGCTGGCAGCCATGAAGATGCCTAAATATATTAGCAAGATAATAGCAGCCTGTGTTATAGAGGCTCAGACCTTCAGTCTTTCTCCCAGAGCCAAACCGGAAGCAAATGTGGTGTTCAATTCAGAAAAAAAATTGATATGGAAAACAAGCAAAATTCACTACTTTTGCTATTCCCTATCAGTCAGCTGCTTAATTCAGATCTCCTGAAAACTGTCCTGGGTCCCCCTGTGATGTGCCCACCTTCACCCTACTTAAGCTATGTAATGCATATATTTTAATTACATTTCTAGTACACTTCAGAGCATTGGGTATGCCTTGTGTTTTAGATCAAGTGGATGATTTTCTGGACAGGCTGTCACAATGTTCTTTGATTGACATCTTCCCCATCAGCCTCCAGCAGTTGCCCTACAGTGATTAAAAGGTCTTCAGCAATACACAACATCATTTGTAAACAACCCAGATACAATGCCAAATAAATTGCCTCAGCCCACCTGGGTGGGCATGCAAATCTCATCAAGTCAAGATGTGACAAAAACACTGAGAGGGTTCACCCAGATCACTCCAACTGCTTGAATACAATGAAGTTTTTAACAGGGCTTTGACACTTTTTTCCTTTGATTTTCAGCTCTTTCCCCTGCTTCAATGAACACAGTTGGGGTTTTAAAATATGGTCTCTAGTATACCCTGGAAAAGAAAAGCTATATACTCTATAATTCTACGCTGAAGATTAACTTTCTTTGCCATTGCCCATAAAAGTAACACAAATACCTATTCATCTGTCCTTCCAGCTGCTTAACAGTTTATCTTTTTCTCCTTTTCAGTGTGTGTGTGTATATATGTATTGTTTGAGAGGAAAAGTTGGTCGTCTGCTTTTTTAAAATGCTTGCACCCATTTTCTTCTCCTTGTACTCAGTAAAAAAGAACAAAAGTCAAAGTGGATACTTAGCAACATGTCTTACCAAACAGACATATCTCCTGTAATTCCTTCAGGAAATCATTAACATCATCTACACATGACCCTATCAGAAACGAGATATACTATGATATGGTTTTACTTCTAATCAGCCTATTACACTATGTTGCACATGAAAGCCCTGAACTGTACATTTCATCTAATCAAGACAGTCATCTTAAAATCATAAAATGGTTTTGCTTGGAAGGGACCTCTAAAGATAATCTAGTCCAACCCCCTGCCATGGGCTGGGACATCTTTCACTACATCTGGTTGTTCAAAGCCCTATCCACCTTAACTTTGAACACTTTCAACCATGGGGTAGTTCTCTGGGCAAGTATCTCACCAACCCTTCACAGTAAGAATTTCTTCCTTATATCTAACATAAACCTACCCACTTTAAGTTTAAAAATATTACCCTCATCCTATGACTACAGTCTTCACACCAGTGGAGTCTCTCTGTTTCTCTCGTAGATCCCCCATTGGTAGTGGAAGCTGCTCTAAAGTCTCCCTGAAGCCTTCTCTCCTCCAGGCTGAACAACCCCAACTCTTTCAGCCTGTCCTTATTGGAGAGGTGCTCCAGCCCTCTGAGCATTACAGCTCTCTGATCTTCTCGAAGTATGGAGTGGTATTTATTTTGTATTTCTCCTCCTCACTTGAAATAAGTAACAACAACAAGAAAATAAATAGCACTGATACAGTTAATGATTACAGTTTGGTGACAATATTTACTGGCTGGGCTTTTCTTTAAAACTGTGCTAGTTTCTAAGACATTTTTATCATTTGGCTTTATTCCCCCCCAGGTTTTTCAAGGCTAGGTTATGATTAGAATTAGCTCAGTATCTTTTCAGAAAATGTCTCCTTTTCACTAACACCCTCCCTCCCCCATAATATTTTGCAGACATTTTAATGGGCTTTTTAACCTTTTATTTTTATTTTCTTTAGGGCCTGCTCTAACTGTGACACGTTGACTTACTGACCACCAGAAAATAATTTGTGTTTCAAGGCATGACTTCATCTGAGGACCGGAATAAAAATCTACATTTTAATGAGCATTTCCTGCATACGTACTTTGACTGCATTGAACTATATGCACTTTGAATAGTTTTTTGGTACTACTGGTCATGAATGCTTGGATTTGCAAGTCAGAAGGGTATCACTGTTGAACTTTGACTAGACAGCTGGACCCCTTTAACAAAGAAAGAAAAAGTAAAGTAATTCCCAATACAACTGATTCACCAATTGTGTTCACATTTGTATTTGCTGCAAATCAGCATCTTTGCAAGCAAATACCACCATAATATATGCAGAGAATTACCAAGTATCACAAAAATAAAATCAGAAGTATTTAGATAAAGCATTTATCCAACTCTTCTAACTAACATCTATTTCATTCTCTTCCCCTAACACCAACTACATTAGTAAATATTGTGCTATCAGCATAACCCATGTTAACTTGCTGCTTCCATCCTACCCTGCTGAACTAATACTGCTTGGAATGGTCCTTCCTAGTAATTAGGGTATTTTCATAGAGCCCAGTTCCAGAATTACTAAGTACCTTGATAATTTTCACACATTTTCCTGTCACAGTACATTTAACAGCAAAATCTCCAGAACCTGCCAAAGAAATAATAAAACCCATGAAAACTGTTGATACAGTGCAGAACTGCAGTGCCTTGGAGCTGTATGCAATGTGGATTCTCTTATGTTTCCATCAGATACATAACATATAACTGACCCTTTGAGTGGCTTATGCTTTCCTGGGTATAACACTTACATATACCTAGTTTACGCAAAATGGTGTGGTAGAGAACCTGAACTATAACAATTAGAAGTCTCAAGTGTATACAGTAGCCCATCACTAAAACCTGCCAAGCATACATGTTCTTACAACCTCTTAATGAAGTAGAGAATTATGGATCCTTTTTCCCTCCCTCCTTTCGTTTTGTTTTTGCTTTGGTTTGGGGTTTTGTTTTGTTGGGGTTTTTTGTGGATTTTTTTAGATAAGAAAACTGTATTTAAAAAAACTTTATTTAAAAGGTTGATCTGCTCGTTACCCATCTGATATCCTCCTCCACAAAGTGGCATTACTATCATTTTCATCACAACTGTGGATGTCAGGACATCACTTAGAGCTCAAGAAGAATGAATGAATGAGGTGGAAGAATGAAAAGGGAGTAACAGGGAAGCGCTCAATAAACAAATACTCTATTTTCATACTAATGAATCCTCTTGATGAAACAGAGATATAAAAAAGTACAAAATACATATTAGCTATAAGGAGCTGTGTTACTTCTACACAGAATATTTTCTCAGAGTTATGCAGTAAGCATCAACAGATTGCTTTAATGTTGTTCTTTAGGGGTTTAAATTTCCCTGGGGTGGTAGCAGGAATGTGTGTTTCACAAAGCAGCGAAAAATAAATGAGTAAAGAAGAAAATTATCTTGGAAACAAATACAAGAAATGCAGCTGTAAAAGACACTACAGCTTCTCAGACAGCATTTCTAGGCAGAGCCCTGCATGGTGACCTCAGCAGCCTTCCAGTATCTGAAGGGGGCCTATAGGGATGCTGGGGAGGGACTCTTCATTAGGGACTGTAGTGACAGGACAAGGGGTAAAGGGTTCAAACTTAAACAGGGGAAGTTTAGATTGGATATAAGGAAGAAATTCTTTACTGTTAGGGTGGTGAGGCATTGGAATGGGTTGCTCAAGGAAATTGTGAGTGCTCCATCCCTGGCAGTGTTCAAGGCCAGGCTGGACAAAGCCTTCCATGGCATGGTTTAATGTGGGGTGTCCCTGCTTATGGCAGGGGGGTTGGAGCTGGATGATCTTAAGGTCCTTTCCAACCCTAACTATTCTGTGATACTATGATTCTAAGACTAAAACTGGCAAGTTCAGTGGTATTTATTTGCAAACTGAAAAGTGACCCACAAACTATTTACAAGACCACATGACAGAGTAAAAATGCAATTAAAATACTAGCGAGCAATTGGGAAAATGCATCTTTGCTTTCATCAGCCATTCAAATCCATTTAAAAGTTTTTAAAGTCTTTCAGATGTTCCTTCCTGTCAAAAGAAGCAGCATTAAGTAAATGCATCCTCCAGGACAGATGCCAAAGGTTTTACTTTGTGTCTTCCTGATCTAAGAAAAGTCCTCCTTTAGATAGTTCTGGAAGCAGTCTGTATTAAAGCAACTCTTCAGCCTTTCTTAGATATCAGTGTATAGGCCTCATACTCTAGGAAATAACAATTTTGTCCTGGTTTATCCCTTCAAACCAATTTGATTTAAAGAAAGCAACAGGAACAGGAAGAGAGTATGCCCACAGTCTGCCTTCTTTGGAAAGCTGTGACTTCAGGGCATTTTCCTTCTCTATTCATTTCTGATCTTTAGAAGTAAAGTCAGTCTTCTCACTTTTCAGGTTGATTGGACTCTGCATATTTCCAAGCCAATTAAAAAAGCAAACAAAAGCAACGACAAACCAAGCACAGGACTCTAAGCAAGCCTCTACCTAACTTGTACGTCAGCACTAACCAGACAGATGTTGCTGTAGAAATCTGAATTTCAACAACACAGCTGCACCTTCTTATGTTCCAGTCTGTATTGCTTTTCTTGCATGGGGAGACAGCAGTGGCCAGGCTCTGAGTGCAAAGGGCTGCCCTTCTGACTCAGCATTTCAGTGCCTGTTTTGTCTTCATGTAGTTACTTGGCTGCACAGAAATGGAAATGCATAGAAAAGCCCAGTGTTGCTATCTGTAGTATACGTATTCTCAATTACACATGCACAGCTCTGTTTTCTACTATGGATGGCTTTGAGGACAGTGTCCATATCATTGCAGCTAGCAGTATTTATTTTCCAAGGGGATGATGATCATAATAAATAAGCCAGAATGAGGTGCAACTGTCTCCACAAGTTGTATGATTTTTACTTTTGATAGCGGAAGTACAGTCTAGCTTATACTGAGGTGTGTTATTCAAGGGACATTTTGTTCAAGGTGAAAATACAGACTTGCAGTTTCGTGTTTTGTTTATGGCTGTAGGGAATTAGATGGGTGGTTGGAACATCGTTTCATCTTACTCTTTGCCTTTGAAGCTCCAAGCCCAAGTTCTCTTATTTTTTAGGTTCTAAGAAGCCTTCAAAGTTTGAAGTCCGTGGAAAGGGAAAATGATCATTTTCATTGTTATTCTTATTGCAGGCATCTATCAGCACAATTCACAACTGTAAGTAATGATAGGAAACTTTCAAAGGCTTGGAGTGCTGTACAGGAGACAGGAAACCAGGAATAGGGGCATTCTTTCCAGCTCTCTGACTCTTCAGTGAGTACAATTTCGCTGGATGGCTCAAAGACTCAGTTCCCAGATTTCTAGGACTTTCTATTCTTACTAGCCAGAAAAAAAAAACAAAAACAAAGTAACAAGTGCTGCGTGGGGCTGTGTGTTTACATCTGACATTCTGAAATCCTGATAGGAGGCCTTCAGGAAAGAATAGGGAGTAATAGAAATATATAGGTGCCTGTCTATGCAGCCACACAAACAAAGCTTTAAATTAAAAATGGAATTCAGTTTGCAAAAGCCTCAGCTAACACAGGTTCTGAGAAAAGGATTTAAAAGCAGAAGCAGCAAACAAAATCTCTGGTATATCCTTTGCAGACCAAATAGAAATTCAACTTCAGAAGTAAATTTGATCTAGACCTCTGATTTCTTTCATAAATTGAAAGAAAATATTTGACTGAACCACTCCTGCATATTTATATCTTCAAAACCTGTGGGTTTGGCACAAACTTATAGTTTAGAAGCTATCATGGGTGTCTCTTTTAAAGGACAGATTCATAGGAAAAGTACCAACTTCTGCTCACAGGTGGACTACAGCCTCAATAAAGAGCTCATGAGAAGTGTCACAGATTTACACCAGTGTAAGCTAAAAGGGGAGTAAACTGGAATATAAAAAATTAGACTTATTGTTTATTTAGAATATGACAACCACATTTGCAGTCCAATGTTCCTTTCTTTCTTCAGCTTTCTTTTCCACATTAGTCAAACTTACACTAATTGCTATTGAGTGACAGCATGGAGGTGTTTCAGATACGCATTTTACTGCAAGCATGGTTACAGAGCTTTACACTGGGTATGCAAATCACTGCTATGGAAAGCAAATGCAAAGAGATCTGCCTACAATCAGAATCATGAGAAGAGGCTCAGTACACCTGAATCGTTGGGTAAGTCTGTGATGATTGAAACTGAAGGAGGCAAGAGTCAAAATACAAAGAAACTTGCTAGTAGTAAAGAACTGCAAAATGAAGTTTGTACCTACATTCAGAGTTATTGTACAGTGGTTGTGACCTCTACAAGTGTTTGAATCTGTAGTCAAATCATCCATTACAGATGTCCCCTATATTAAAAATCATGAGATGCTCAGATCCTATCATATTCATGTAGAATATGTCACCAAGTGAATTTAGATATAAACTATATAACAGAAGTTAATGCAGAAAGAGTTAAGCTTGCATCAGTGACAAAAAACTATGATATTTCTTTAAGGTAACTTTGGCATCAAATTTGCAAACATTTTGCCATTGCTGTAAATGACTGACATTTGAAGATTCAGCAAGAACTTACACATGGCTGATTCATACAGCTTGAAATCTGACTGGAAAATCTTGTATTGCTGCTTAGAAGCAATACTGCAGAGTGATTTAAACTCATAGTGAAGACCTGTAGTGTCTAGCTCAATGTTCATTAATGTGCTAACTTTCAAGGACTGAAGTAGGTCTAACAGTGGTTAAAAGCATAACACCAGACACTGGAAGACGTCCCACTCTTACACATGGCAAGACTATTTTTCAGTATTTTTCAGTTGTGCATCATCCTTAGATCAAACACTCATTTTCAAGTGCTGTACATTACAGGAGGAATAATGCCACTTTCATACCAGTTCTAAATTAACCTCAACAAATCAGCAGTGCAGACTGCATTCGGCCACGCTGCCTTCAAGCCCCCGTTTCAACATCTCTGTATGTATAAGGAAGCTGTGCCTAGGAATTGAGGAAGACATTTTTGCTCTTACCAGTAGAATCTGTTTGGTGCAACTTGCTCGTGAAGAAGCAGCCATCTTCTGCCGAACTCCACTGAGCTGAATAACTGGAGACAAAAACAAACAGTCATGAATCACACTAAACCTGAAAGATAATAGAGAAATTAACTCAAAGAAGACTGTATCACTTCTGAGATAGTGACTTGGACTTTTATGTCCTCCAGTCTCAACGGAACATACCTGGGGCAGCTGAAAAGTGTGTATGCTGCTTTTCACTGGCAGAGGCAATACTGAGCTGTGTGACATGGGACACGACTGGTATTACCTGAGGGATCACTGTGCACCCAACAACCTGCCATGACAAGAAACTCATCATCTAGATATTCACAGTACTCCCATGTAACAACACCATGGAGTGTGGGAAGGCTGCCTTTTACTTTTTTAAACTTGTGTTGGACACCAAGTGTAAAGCATAACACAGCATTCTGATATACTAGCATAGCTCTGACAACAGATAAACACAGTTGCCTTCCTTGATACTATGCTAGAAGGTTGTTCTCTTTCTAGTTACCAGAAGCTGTCCCTAGAGAGCTTATTTGATCTGGCATGAAAAAGATGCTCTAACACATCCAAACTTCTCTTGCAGGTCTGAATAAGTTTAAATAGCACTAGTTACTTGTACCATGGAAACTAGCTATTCTCCCTTTTCTCCTGTCCTTCTGCGAACAACATGACACCTTCTATTCTGGTTACACAAACAATATCCAAATAGATCAATCATTTCAGAAAATCTTTCCATGATAAATACCAAACCAGGCTGAGAAAGGTCAGCAAAAAGGCATGTTACAGGTATTATAAATACTTTGACATGTCTTTGTGGAATGATATACAAATGTTACCGTTATAGAGCACTTACAAACAGCTGCTCTCCATAAATGCTGCCATCAGGTAATTCTCAGAAGGATAGTAGAGGGAATGATCACTTGGGTTCTTTCTTTTGCTTCATTTAACTTCAAATTTCTCATATGGAAGCACTTTGAGGCAGTCAGACCTAAACTTTTCTTGCAGAGTCATCTGATTTCCCCTCCCTCCCTTGATTGACAGATTTGGTCAGTCCCTTTTTCTGGCAAAGAAGATGTTAGGCCCCTTTTTTGAAGCGCAGTCTGCATTTTCATGACACCACTTCACAGTTCTTGCATAAAATGCAAATGATCTGAATCTTTATGTGCCAACCTTGACAAATATTTTTGGAACCAGTAGTGGCAGTGGATTGGCAGGGAAGAGAATGTCTGTGAGAATGACTGAGAAGGAAAGAAGGTGATTTAAAAGCTTTGTGTTGATCAGAAAGATGACTCGAATGTTTTCTAAGAATTATGAGACTGGGATGTAAGAAACCTTGAGATTTACTTCTTATTCTGCATTACACTCCCAGCACAAACCCCTATATGCCTTGGCTTCCCTGCTGTAAAATCTTGGAAGGACATGGAGAAACAAATTACAACAGCTTTTGGGTAAACAGCAGACTGACATATGTTAAAATCTACTTTAAATTATGAAATCCACCTCTCTTTCTCATCTCCCTTTCTGTTGAACAGCATCATAGAAGAGAGATGGAAGAAGACAGAGGGAATAGAAGATAATGAGGATAAGAAAAGGAAAAACTGTTTAGCTTTGTGGATAGAAATGCATCCAATTTTAAAACTACAGTGATGAGTCTATTATTGTACCTTAAGTAGAAGATTCTAAATATATTTTTATTTGGAACTTTAGCAGACACTAACTATAACTAAGGAAAACCTTTCCTTTTTGAAAATTAAAGAAAATCTTTTGGAACACTTAACAATGACTTTTATAAAGTGCTTTTAGGTGACCTAATTGAGAACTTTACCATTACAGGAGGTATTTTTCCCCTTTCACATTCAAAATCCATTTTTCAGACCTGCTTTTGTAATTGCTGCAAAAAAAGGAAAACATAATAACAATAAGCTATTGTCAATCTCTATCTCCAATGGCAATGCTTTCTGCTAAGTAATATGGTTTTGACATAGAGTAATTTAAGTTTTAATAAGATTAAGATCACCCTTTAATTAAGAACGGGGAGCAATTCAAACAAATCAGCAAAAGCTTCTGTGTTTCCAGGCCACGGATGTGTATGATGTATTCCAGATATACCAATGTTCAGATAGCTGAAGTTACCAAAGCAGATCTTGGTTTTCCTGTTTTGTATCATAGAATCATAGAACAGTTAGGGTTGGAAAGGACCTTAACATCATCTAGTTCCAACCCCCCTGCCATAAGCAGGGTATCCCCCACTCTATTCAATTTCTAGTTTCCCTGAGCTTTTAACAGGTTATTCCCTCTCTGAGTTTGCTACTGATAGTACCAGTATTCAGGATTAATTAATTACAGCCTACTAAAACCTTCCCTGTGCTTGTGTAGCATCCTTTTCCATGCCGGCAGATCCGCACGGCTGAAAGGGCCCCCATGCCAGTTTCCTCTGCCCTGCTCTTTCTGCACAGCTTTTCTGAGGGGCTGTTCACCTGGTGCATCCAACAACCCCTTCAGCAGAACAAAAGCTGTGATGCTGCACAGAACCCAGACAGCCCTGATTTCTCTTAGTGTGTGCCCTGAATGAAACGTGATTCAGGCAGAAAGTGGAGAAATGCAAGACTTTTTAAGTTTGTTTCAAAGGGAGGAAACAGATATAGCAATTTTCCTGTCAGGATTGGCCTCAAATTAGAAGCCAGTGCCCAGTGAGCTGGAGACAGCACATAAGAAAAGGTAACAGTTCTCAAAGGGAAATATCAGCTCCCTGGGAAAGTATGCCCAAAGCTTTCATTGTCTTTGATGAGACAGTTTAAAAACCAGGCTTTAGAAGGGTTTTCCTCCTTTGCCATTATCTCAGCACCAATCTCAGCCTTTAATGACTCACAGCAGCACAAGAAGCACAAACGTACACTTAGCAAAGGGGAAATTCCCCACCTTATGTGTCAACCCCAACAAAAAAAGAAAATCAAATCCTTTGCAGGATTTTTTTCAGATATTTTATTCCAAGCATTATTCAATTTAGACTGAGTTTATTTAGTTGGACCAGATATAAAGCAATATTTGGAGACCAGGCTTTTCTTAAGTATCAGTTATGATACAGCTGGGATTATTTTTCCCCATTTAGCAATTGTAGTGCTTGTATGGATATTTTTTAAACCTAACATCATATTTTGTTGTTATTATAAAAGACCCCTTCCCTCCTGGGACTTCTTGTGACAGACTTGTGCATGCAGTCTCTTCAGAGGTGACATTTTATTTTCTTTGGCAAGCACTGCCATCTGATGACAATTTTGATTATTAGACTTAAGTTAGATAATGTTCTTTGCTACACTTCTTTTTTAACCACAAATAGAAAAGGAACCTATTACAATTTCAATGTATGTTTTCATCCGAAGGCCAAGTAATGATCTGACATCTGTTTTCAGTGAGACAAAACTGCAATGAAGTAAAATCTTGTATTGATCTCTCAGATTTGACCCTTGTTCATCAGGAAATTATCTCCTTCTTGCTTCCTCTCCTCTGTATAATTATTTTCCTATGCAATACCCAAGTACTTAAAAATCATTAACAGTCTAGTTTTGCTTTGTTTTGCTTTTAAAAATCCTAATATTCTGTGAAGTAGAAACATTCCACCTACCTCTTTTATGTGGGAACACAGAAATACAAGGGAAAAGGAAAGGCTGTCCCAGATATCTTCCGAGTTGTTACAAATACTTTCTAAGGCTAAGCAGAGAGTCAAGTGAACCCTCAGAACTGCAAGACAATCCTCCAGCTATAGAAAGAACTTTCTCACAACATGACAATATTACCTTCTGGAGTAGGGAAAACTGACATCTGAAAACTTTCCTTACCTGCCCCAAACCATATGCATATACTATTCACCATCTCTGTTATTTGTTTTCCAACCCGTGTGAGAAATGTAAGAGCTGCTCTTGTATTTATTTCATAGTGATAGCGTAAGCTTAATCTCAAAATACTTTGGGATACCTGAGAAACAGCAGGATGTAATTCTCTTTCCCTTCTAATTTCCTGATCTTTCCAGCATGAATTTTTGTTTTAATATTTTTTTTTCTTTTTGCATTTTGGGCTATATTCATTGATAACATTTTCAATTTGAGATAGTCAAAACATTCTTTAATAAATAGACGATTTTTTAAAAACAAAACCCAGTGGTTTTAATCTAAGGATAACTTTCCTATAATCCAATCAAAATACAGATGAAAAATAAAATATTTTAGAAAAGTCTGTAGTTAAAAAACAAAGCATTTGATGAAAAGGAAGAAGATGTTAATATAAATTCTGAGTGAAAATAAAATTTTTAATAGAAAACAGTCAAATTTGATGGGCTTTTTTCAGTTTTTGTTTGGCAGCTGCACTATTAAAGAAAAAACAAACCTAAATTCCAGAAAATGTAGGGAGAAAAAATTATGGCTTTCCAAAATGTTCCATTAAGAATAATTGAAATTTTATTTGACTACAACTGATCTAGACTGAAACACCACTTCTAAAAGGGAAAGTGTGTACTAGGAAAAAGAACTCTTTTTTTCTTCACTTCAGCTCTGGAAAATCTCTCAAAGCAGAAAGCTCTAAAGATCTTAGTTTCACAAACCCCTCTATTTTCCAAATTGGTCTAAATACATTCTGCCATATATCTTTCTTTGCCTTTCCGGCTTGCATTGCACAGAATGAACACTTATTATAATGTACTGTGTGCTAGTTTACAACTGTAAAAGATCTCTGTGCCCTTCCATCGTTTGACTAGATCTAGTTTATTCTTCCCTAGCGTACCCATGTATTGTATCTCCCATACATATGCCCTTCACTCAGATTTTTAAGCTCTTTAGAGTAGAAATCATTTATTGTAGCATATGTTTGCCCAACACAAAGGTTGCTGGGGCTCTCAAGAGCTATTACAAAAACAAGGAGGTAGGAGGACAAATGTAAGTCCAAATAAGTGTAAGGCCAAATTTTCCCCACAGCAAAACGTTCCACTATTCAAAATGGTGGAAATCAGATGATTTTCCTATATTATTTCTAACAGTTTTGTGTTTCATCCACAAAGCAGCATAGCAATCTACGAGTTTTATACCTTCCTCTGGAACAAGGTGGCTACTGTTGGAAATGCTTGATAAGACAAAACAATGGTTTTGCCATAAGATCCCCACATTATACTGGCTTCAAACTCAGCTTTCAATAATTCACAGGATTCAGAGAATATTTAGATACCATTGATTACATTGTTTTATAAGTCTCTGAAGTACTATCACATTTGAACACCAGCATTAATATCAGTGAAGTTTGTGTTAACTTGTATTTTATATGTATATAAAGCATATATATGTCTAACACATATCTTATAGTACTGGGCTGTCAAAAAAAAAGAATACAGAAGGTAATCAATACCTTCAATAGTTTTTCCAATGGACACATCTTAGTGAGCAATAACTCTAATAAACAAAAACTGTAAAAAGCACAATCTTCTCACCATTTTACAAAGAAACATTGTGTATTTCAACTGAAAAACTAGAGATACATTAATGTATAATATACAGACTCATCCTTAAAACACCTCTGCTAGAGAAATTGTGTAGGAGTCACAATTGCTATAAACCATCAGACTTTCACTCACTTTTATGGAGCTAAACCAAATTACACTAACTGAGGACTTATCTCTTTTTAATTTACTGGCAGTCTTATTTTGCGTTGTATTTTAATATTAGTCTATATGCATTTTAAAAGCTCCAAAACATGTAGCTAAAATATGATCTTTGGGGGACTAATGTTCCCTAGGCATCACATAAATTTGATTCATTCTCATGTAATAAGAAAAGGTATGAGATTATGAACTACAGACCCCTGCTTGTCTATCCAGGTTTGACTGAATTATGAAGTTGAGATGTCCTGACATAAACCCACATCTTGAGGACAAACAAAATGAGCTGTAACAGTTTCATAAAGTATTTCACCTGGACAAGCACTTTAATAAAACTGTACTGTGCACCACCCTTACAAACACTGGATTTTACCTGAGATTTTCCCAGTCAAAAATCTGGTTCATATGAGGCAGCTGAATTGTTTATTTGGCTGTTGAACGTAACAGGTAAGAAATCATGGCAGCAACCAGATGTTGATAGCAAACACATACTTGTCTTAAAGAGAGCAATCCTAATTACAGCCTTCCAGCACTTGAAGGGGGCCTGTAAGTATGCTGAGGAGGGACTCTTCATTAGGGACTCTAGTGATAGGACAAGGGGCAATGGGTTCAAACTTAAACAGGGGAAGTTTAGATTGGATATAAGGATGAAGTTTTTTCCTGTGAGGGTGGTGAGGCACTGGAATGGGTTGCTCAAGGAAGTTGTGAGTGCTCCATCCCTGGCGGTGTTCAAGGCCAGGTTGGACAGAGCCTTCCATGGCGTGGTTTAATGTGAGGTGTCCCTGCCCATGGCAAGGGGGTTGGAACTTGATGATCTTAAGGTCCTTTCCAATCCTGACTATTCTATGATTCTATGATTACTCCCCAGCTCCGACAAGCTCAGTACTCCCCAGAGCCAGTGGGTAAGTCTGCTACCTGCATACTCGGGAAACTCACCATACCAAAAACTTACATACAAAGTAATCTATGTATCATTTACATCTATGAAACATTTCCTCTTTTAAAGTCTGACTTTGAAAGCAAGGTTACTGAGGTTGGCTGACCTTGACTGGATGCCAAGTGCCTACCAAATCTGCTTTATCTTTCTCCCCCTCAACTGAACAGGAATGACAAAAATATAACAAAAGGCTTGTGGGTTGATATAGGACTGGGAGATCATTCATCAGTTACCATCACAGGAAAAACAGACTCAACTTGGGGAAATCAGCTTAATTTATTACTAATCAAATCATAGTAAGGTAATGAGAAATAAAACCAAATCTCAAACTACCTTCCTTCCACTCCTTCCTTCTTTCCAGACTTAATTTAACTCCCAATGTCTCTACCTCCTCCCCCCTTGCAGCTCAAGGGGACAGGGAATGGGTTATATTTGGTTCTGATGCTTCTTCACATCGTGATCTTAAATCACATGGTAGCTCCATGTGCTTCCTATGCTGATGAGGATCTTCAGTTTTATACACTGATATCATCTTATGCAAAAAACATTATGCACATGGAAATTCAGAATCTGGTTAAAGAAAAGGTGATTTAAATTGCATGCTGGAAGCAACACAAAGGAAATAATTTGAGCAAGCAAGTAGTTCCCGTTATTTTTCTTTTACTTACTTGCCCTAAACAAGTTATGATGGAATATGGCATTGAATCTAAGCTTAGATGTTAATTGCATTTACCAACTTTGGTATTCTTATATTTACAAAAGTTTCCTTCCTCTATCCTCTAGTTTCCATGAAAGCTCCACTCATCCTTCTTGGACATAAACCTGATCAAAGCAATTCAGCCTACACTACAGTATTGACCTAAAAAAAATCTGCATGCTATAGGAAAAATAGCTCAGAGTATCTTTGAAAGCACAGGATTTGGTTTAAGTTCCCCTCTAATTCCCTGAGAAGGTTCCTACTGGCCTATCCTCCTGATAGTTTATTTACATATGCTGACTTCTTGCCTCTTACACTTTCTGGTGCTTCTATGAGATGACTAACATTCAACAGGTTTCACTCTCATGCCTTCAAATAGAATTTGAAGGGACAAAAATCCCCAAAACAGCAGTGCACCTACAACACAGATTATATTTTTTTACTGATGAACCATGTACAGATTCGGAGAGATCACATTTTCTTCATCTTGAATATCTTTTTTTTTTTTTTTTTTATTTTTTTTCAAATTCACCAAAAAACAAAATACTCCCAA
>NDXB01009799.1:147758-175333 GCA_002631895.1 Agapornis roseicollis
AAAAAAAAAAAAAAAAAAAAAGAAGAGTGAGGGTAAGCCAAGACTCTATTTCCCCCCAGCAAAAGTAATTGTTCTCTGTTCAGATCAGTGCTCATCAGTGATCAAAATCTGCTTACTCACACCAGGCGCAGCAAGTACACACTGCACTTTCTAATACTGCAGAATCATTTTTTTTCTCTATGAAAAAGAACCAAGAAAGTTGACACAATCTTTTTCAACCAAATGCAAGATATACATTAATCATCTATCCCTTGAAGAGGGGGAAACTTGATTTGTTTTTCCTAGAAGTGACAAATGAACACAAACCAAAATGCATAGATCTTAAGCAATCCACACTATTTTCACCACTCTTTGGTGCTAACTCTGCTGATGGCAGACTGTCCTTGACAGTTACGTGAATATTTGCTGTCCTCACAAAAAAAAAAAACAAAAAACCTCCTCGGAACACTATAAAAAGAGAATTCTGATTTTGCTTCCACAGATGGAACTGTGATCCTTAACAAGTGCCCTGAATACTACATACAGAGGCTTAGTTAAGACAAGTCCAGAACTGCTCTCAATCTTTATTTTAGATCCTCATATCTCCACTTGGACCAACTTTTCTCTAATATTTTGTAGAAAAGAGCCTGGTAGCAGCAAAATAAGATAGTATGAAAATATACAAATGTATTTCATAGATTCATCCAGGTTTAGTGGAAAATGTCCCTGCCCACAGCAACAGGGTTGGAAATAAATGATCATTAACATCCCTTCCAACTCAAACCATTCTATGAGTCTGTGATGAAATTGACATATGCTTTAATTTAATTCTGATGTATCAACAGATCTGAGTTATATCACCTGATCAGAAACAGGGATGAAATGCAAATATGTTCAAATCTCCTGAAAGAACCTTCACCTTCCTCACCTATTACCTACTTCTTGCACAGACCAAACACTGGTGACCCACATGAAATAAATAACATTTCTCACAAGAAAATGTAAGTGAAGTACAGAAAAAGAGGAAATCAACAAGGAAGAACAAAAATGTCCTACTCTTCACAAAAGCAGTGCATTCCCTACTTAAATACTCTAAATAGTTGCATTTTTCCAGCTTCCATGGGGTTTGGTATTTTTTAATATGGTAATTGATTGCAAAAGCACCAGTGCTATGGAGTCCCAGCATAATGAAATGTAATTTCTGCCACTTTGCATATCACTTCTGAATTTAGATTGCCATTTGCAAGGCATAAAGATTGTGTAAAGAGAGAACCTGATTCTCCAGACTCAGGAATTCAAACACACATTACAAAGCAACATACCCTGCTTTTAACTAATCAACCTAGTTCATTGTTTAAGCTTTTTAAGATCTAGAATAAAAACCAAAATGAAACAAGCCAAATAAAGGAACTGCTTTGTCCATAGCATTCTGAAATGAATGCAATACTACTTTATAGAAAATTAGAGGAACAAAATTACCATAAAGAAAGAACTCGAGCATTTATTTGGATAATTAACAGAGAAAGAGGACACCAAAGCCTTACAAAGTTTAATAAGCTTTACTCATGGGCTAGCATCAGCTGCTGTAGAACTGCACTCATGAGTAATGCCACCATAATCTGGCTCAAGTCAATGCTTTAAATAAATTGGCTAACAGTATTAGCACCGAGATGAAAACATTAAATGAACTAGAGCTGACCATTTTTAAGCTGTCTCTATCGCCAACTAAAGACAAGGTTAGTTGCCGAGCAATTTCATTAAGATCCCATTAATATAATACACCAATAATTCAATCAAGGCACTGTAAAGAGTTTTATTGCCAGAAGTTCTTCTTAACTTAGCACAGTAATTTTTTTAGGGAAAGAAAAGACTTCAGTAACAATTACACTCTCAACACTGAAGGGAAAAAAAAAGATGTTGCCTTTGAATGATGACCTGGTTTGGAATGGTCTGAGAATGACCACTTCAATACAAGGAAAAGGTCTATGGACAAGTGATTTTGAAGTTATAACCCAGCGACTTTGGAAAAAAAAGTTCTTACTCATACACACATAACCCAAACTCATTAAATCAGTCTGCACCTTGCTGACATGGAAGGTAACATATTCCAAGTCTCAGTCAAATAAAACTATACATATGACACCTCACACTAAACCATGCCACACAAGGCTTCATCCAACCTGGCCTTGAACACCACCAGGGATGGAGCATTCACAACTTCCTTGGGCAACCCATTCCAGCATCTCACCGCCCGAACAGGAAAGAATTTCTTCCTTAGATCCAGTCTAAACCTCCCCTGTTTAAGTTTGCACCCATTACCCCTTGTCCTGTCACTACAGTCCCTAATGAAGAGTCCCTCCCCAGCATCCCTATAGCCCTCCTTTAGATACCGGAAGGCTGCTATGAGGTCTCCATGCAGCCTTCTCCTCTCTAGGCTGAACAGTCCCAACTTTCCCAGCCTGTCTTCATACAGGAGATACTCCAGTCCCCTGATCATCCTTGTGGCCCTCCTCTGGACTTGTTCCAACAGCTCCATGTCCTTTTTATGTTGAGGACACCAGAATTGCACGCAATATTCCAAGTGAGGTCTCACAAGAGCAAAGTAGAGGGGCAGGATCACCTCCTTTAACCTGCTGGTCACGCTCCTTTTGATGCAGCCCAGGATACGGTTGCTTTCTGGGCTGCAAGCGCACACTGCAGTTTGCTCATGTTCATGTTCTCATCGACCACCACCCCCAAGTCCTTCACTGTGGGGCTGTTCTGTATCTCCTCTTTGCCCAGCCTGTAGCTGTGCCAGGGATTTGTTTAAAGGTAAGAGAACTCATGTGGTGAAAGGTTCAGCTAGTGAATTAATCTTGTTTGCACACATGAAAGATTTAGTGCTCATTGAGTGATAAAACAACCTCTTGTCAGCAGAATGCTAGATGGCAAAGGACTATCTTTTGAGAAAGATTTATCTTTAAAGAGAGAAAAATTATCAGCTGCCAGTATTTTTGAAAGCTGGGACTGTACAGTGTTCCTAATGGAAGAATTGTTGAAAATTGCATCTGGCATCTTGATAAATGTGGTTTGAAACGAAAAGCTGGCTAATGACTTGGAAAAAAGAATCCATTTACCTGTTCTGCACTACAAAAGAAGTTAATTAGAGGCCAAACATGACCACAAAAGAAAACAGCCAATGAATGCTCTATATTTTTTATTATCTGTGGGAATCATATGGAATGAGACAATGTATGCATCAACAACAACTTACAAAAATAAAAGAAACACTGTGTAACTCCCCCTTATCCAAGCTTCAGACAGAGACATGAACAGGCACTTCCAAAAATCTGTTGATTGCCTCTTCAGTTATACAGAATAAACCCATTATTTAGGGAAAGTCCAAAACAATCTCAAAAGGAAGAGGAGAAATTTTGGAAGAAGCTTTTACCTTAAGAATATGTCTGCCACCAGGACACTAAGATGCCATAGGCAGAAAATGGCTTGCATTTGCATATGGAAGTTCTCACAGAATATGCGAGATGCCAGAGTCAGAGAATGGTTTGGGTTGGAAGGGACCTTAAAGCTTTTCCAGTTCCAACCCCTGCCAGTCAGTGGACACCTTCCACTAGGTTGCTCAAGACTGTTCAACCTGGCCTTGAACACTTCAAGAAATGGGACAGCCACAACTTCTTGGAATAACCTTTGCCAGCGCCCCACCTCCCTCACAGTAAAGAATTTTTTTCCTAATATCTGATCTAAATCTACCCTCTTTCGGTTTAAAGCCATTCCACCTTGTCCAATCACTACATGACCTTGAAAAAAGTCTCTCTGTAGCTTTCTTGTAGCCCCCGTTAAGGTACTGGAAGGCTGCTATAAGGTCTCCTGAGAGGCTTTTCCAGGTCACCCTTCCTTCTCCATACCAGTAGCTATCCTGCAGTGTCCTGTTTAAAGGTTTTAACCACTAACAGTATGAGTGATTTTACTCATTTTTACAGCATATGCTTAAGTGGCTAAGCAAAGAGCATTGAAAAGTCACTGAACCCCACCACATACACATGCTAACCAGAAAAAAAAAACAACAAGCAAACAAGACATTTCATCTGTTTTTAAAGACTATTCCTCATCAAATGGAAAACCCCACTAGCTGTCTTAGCAAACACATCTATTAAAATTACATTCTTAGAAACTAGAGCAGTGCTGTTAGCCTATGCACTGAATAAGACTATCAATTGGCTGCTTTGGCTAAACATGAAGTCTTCCTTCTGTTACAAGATTTAAGCAACATTGCCTCAAACATTTATATTATAAACTGTCCAATTCTCTGCTTTTTGTCTCTAGCCCATTTTTTTGGTTGAGCACAATATTTGGAGTCCTATCCAGATTTCTTTTTTTAATGGACTTGTTTTAAAATTTGGTAAAAAGTTACTGATTAATAACTGTGAACTATAAAAAAATATATCTGGTTGTTACAGGTGAACAAGGTTGTTAAGGTCATTGCAGCTCACTGCTCCTTCTCATATTGACTGAAATAATTATTTTTATTTTTGTTAATCTTATTGCTTATCAATATTTTCTAATAAAAGAAAAATGCTTTCATTCTCTCAATACCTAAACATTCAATTTGAACAAAAAACTTTTTGTATGTGTTTATCACAATTCCAGGATTACAACTGTTGTTATGATTTTCAGCGATAATTATGCCCTTACTAGTCAGCTGACATTTCAGTGTTTCGTTTTCAAGATGGTACACAACAATAGATTGTCATTAATACATGACTTTTGTCTGAATGCCAGTGAAAAAGTACTAGTGACTTTATCTTGAACATAGCAAACACAAATCAGCACTTTGTATTAACTGCATTAACAACTGCCACTATTGTTGCTCAGTTTTCTCTACTTAGACTTATCCCAGTTTAATGTGGTTTCTCCACATTATCTGAATTTTAATATTACCAAAGTCACAGGTATAGGTTTGGGTCAATGCAATGTAGACTCATGGAAAGGAAACATGAGGCAGAGACATCTGTGCGGATGTGATTAAGTTGTTCTTTTCGCTAATATGAATACAGATACAAAGAAACCAGAGGTGTTGGGGGAGAAGATTTCTCCTAGAAGAAAACACTATATAATAACAACCACTCCTTACTCTAAACTTCAGTTCTGAAAACATCAAAGTACCAGATGGAATGGGACTGATCCTGTTTCTATCAAAATCCAAAAGAGGGCAGTGCACCCACACACAGCCTGGTTCATTATTCCCAGCTCATCAGCGTGAGGATGCTCATGAAGTGGACAGGTTGCTACCTACAGTCTTTTCTCCCTGTGGCTGAGTTTTGACAGAAGCCCCATTATCAAGTGACTGACCTTGGACTAGACCTGAAAAGATCCAACTACTTCTTTTTCTATTAAAAGTGAAGAAGTTCCCACATCTTCAGTTTTTTTTGTGTGGTGCTGAGTCACTGCTTGTGGGCTGGACTGAACAGAGAGAAACATCAACCTTCACCTTCCCAAGAGTATTTGCAATCCCAACAGCTAGGGTGAATTCTTAAAATACATGCCTTTGCTTTGAGGTAATAACTTGAATAAAGGAGGAAAAAAGATGAGACAGGGGAGAAAGGAATCTCTGAAGATTAGCATCATTTTTTAAAACTTAGCTTTTTTAAGTAGAGCTCCTCTTTCCATTACTCAAGAATTAAATGAAAAGAAAGACTCTATGTTTTGTCCTTGTTTGAGTTAATGTACCTAGTGTCTTAATGAGTTCTGTAAAAAAGGACTCTTATTTGCGTCATCCTTATTCAAAAATAGAAATGTAATACTAAAAACAATAAAGAAGACCTTTTATTAACATAACATAGTAGATTACTGGACGATGTTTTAGAGACACTGCTTTATCTTAAATTCTAAAGTGATTTTAAATTATTTAATATATGTAGGTGAAAACCTCTGGAGGTCTTTTACTCCAACCTCTGGCTTCATACTGAGCCAGTTTCAAATGTACAGATAGATTATGAAGACAGGCTGAGAAAGTTGGGGCAGTCCAGCCTGGAGAAGAGAAGGCTGTGAAGAGCCTTGGGTGACATGGTTTAGTGGGAGTTGTCCCTGCCCATGGCAGGGGGGTTGGAACCAGATGATCTTAAGGTCCTTTCCAGCCCTAACCAGTCTGTGATTCTGTGATTATCAGGACCTTGTCCCGTCAATATTTATGTACACTCATTCATGGAGATTCTTTGGGCCTGTCCAGTTCAGTTTCCATTCAGTGTTAATCCTAATTGTAAATGTTGGGGGTTGTAATGTCAGGTTTAGAACAAAGAACACCCTCAATTTTACATTAAAGTTATACGTCTATCGTAATAAGAGCTTTGAAAGCTAGAAGTGCTGTATGAACCCAAAGCACCAAGGTTAGTTTCACCTGCCATGAACCTGTAGCAGTGCTGAAAATAGCATTTGTCGGGCTCAGCTCCTAATCACATGCATAAACATTAGCTCTGAAGTAATCAGTTCTGGGGGAAGGAACATGAAAGGATTAAGCTTCTCTGTTTTTCAAATCTCCCTCAAAATCTAGATTTTCATCTCTTCATTTCACAGCCTGTTTGTGTCTAATTTAGTAGCCTGACATGAAGTAAAACTCTCGTATTCTTATTTCTTTATTAGTACACACTGCCTTTCCTCTGTTTACACATATTTGACATAAAAAGTTTCAACACTCAAACCAGCTTGAAAACTTATTCCTTAAAATCTAAGAAAAACATTATAGAAGCTTCCATTCTGGAATAAAATGTATTTCATAACAACAATTGTATTTTATTATTATATTTTAAGAAGAAATAAAGACAAAAATCTCAGGAAAGCTACAGTACTACAGGCACTTTGTTTTGGGCAGTGCAATCTAGGTTCAGTTATTAACCATCTATTCTTTTTCAACAGATGTTCTGCATTGTATTAAACAAGGAAAAAAAATCATCTGAGGCATTCTTACAGTCTTACTTGCTCAGAGGAGAAAAGAAACCTCAGCTTTGTAGAGGTCTGGAATGAGCTGCATTCATGCATATTGCCTGTACTTTGTTCTTTTGCTCAGTAAGGCACTCCTTTCTCATGAGATTAATTAGTTAATCTTCACAACTTCGTGGTAGAGAAGTGCACATATCAAGAGGGAAAATTATTTGGACAACCTCCACTTATCTATCAATGGCAGAAAAAGAAGCCACTTGCACTGTAAGCATATTACAAACAATAGCAACTTCCACCCCCAAATACTGGGCCCTAAGGGTCATTAATCCTAATCAAAATAAGAGCAGTCTCTTGCACTTAAAGTATCATAACCCAATCAGAGCTATGAAGGAGACAGGGAGAAGAGGGACACTAAGGGAACATTTTTTCCCTGAAGGGTGAGTTAGTGATAAACTCACAGTCCACACAATCTTCTTTTCCATTTCTTGTCATATCCTCTAAAATGTACTTGGACTTCAAGTGCTTTGAACTTAATCCTGAAAGACACTGAAAATAACCTAAGAGCAAGGATAACTAACACACCCTAAGCTGTAAAGTTTATAGACACATATTAACTGGATATAGACATTGGATTGTACCCCATTATTGGGGTATAAACAGGGATAGCCTGGGCCAAGAAAAATATCTTAATACATTGTGAAAATGAACGAGTTGATAGCCAGACAAACTGCTCAAG
Organism: Agapornis roseicollis; assembly: GCA_002631895.1. Taxonomy (NCBI): domain Eukaryota; kingdom Metazoa; phylum Chordata; class Aves; order Psittaciformes; family Psittacidae; genus Agapornis; species Agapornis roseicollis. The sequence goes on from NDXB01009799.1 coordinate 155,404, forward strand.
GTTTCAAGCCCCATCTATAAGAGGGCCATCAGGAACTTACCTGGCCTGAGAGACTGATAATTTCAGGAGTCTCTGGTCTGTTTATTTTTATTAGGCCTCATGAACACTCAAATCCTTGCATGAATCTTGTATCAAAGTTACAAGAGAGACTGCTCCAAAGTAAATTAACCTCATTATAAAAGAAGCTTCTCATTATATTCATACTTTAGATCACTGTTTTCCATGTGATGCCTAGTTTCCCATTTCCCCTAGTTATGGCTCTTTCATATACCCCTACAGTACATTTTTCTTCTAGGAAGAGACATTCTCAGGTGATTCCTTGTCAGCCTCTCTCCCAAGCTATACACACATTCTCTATAAAAATGCTGTATTAACAGTGATTATGCCACTACAAGAAAGACTCAGACTCACCTAGATACAACCATTATGGTACGAAGGAAGATGAATAGAAAAGGAAGTGCAATCAGAGATACAGTAATATACTGGCTACTGGAATAAGGATAAATGGACAGACTGGTAAAGCAAATGTACACTTTTCAGCCCAAAATAAATTAACTCCTACTCTTTCCCAGCTTTCCACAAATGAGAAGAAGTGGGAGGAACATTACACTTCAATGCTGCCACGAAAAGCAACAAGACAAGTCTCACTTCAAATAGTTTGGTACAAAGATATCTCTTGCACTCCCAGTATATGCCAGTGCATGCAATGATAACTACAGACCATAGAATCATAGTATGGTTTGAATTAGAAGGGACCTTTGAAGATCACCTATTCCAATCCCTCCACCACGGGTAGTGACAACTTTCATAAAATCAAGTTACTCAAAGATCTGTTTCAGATCTACCTGACCTTCACCATGCCTCTACCACATCCAACTCCATTACACTGTGAAATCCATTTCCTGTGTCAGGGGTATTTCAGAAAAGTGAGAGATGGGAATGGTGACAAGTCTGTGGCCATGAATGCTAAAAAGTGTTAACATAGTAAAACAATTTTAAGTAGCCATGTTGATGGTCTGCTGATGATCTCTGCTACATCAGAGTTATGCCAAGCTTGCACAGATGGTCAATTCACTAAACACTTTGTTCATAGCCAACTCTTTCAACCCATGCCACTTGCTTCTGGCCAGCCCTGGCACCCGTGTATCACTGTACGGCTTAGTATTTCAGAGGCTCTTCATCTTGCTTGTGTTTCACAGCATACCCAAAGTGAAGAAACAAAGGCAGACACATCACAAAGCTACATGTACCTCAGACTGTGGGCAGAGGTACCCTGATGGTCCTAAGGATATTATTATCTGTACCTGCTTACCTCTACATTTCTCTGCACAGGTTCTTATCCCTCCATTCCTTACGAAGACTCTCATTCCACCTAAAATCCACCAGCTGAAACTGTTCAATAAACATGGCTGATTTTATCCACAGCTGTTATAAACCAGTCCATCACTTCTCAGATGTGGGGTTGGTGCCTCCAGCAAGAAGAGTGCTTACATATTGCTGTAACCCAGTAATAACTTCAAACAGTAGCTGTTTGAAAAAGCTGAGGTTCCAGGTAGAACTGGTAAGAAACTCCTATTTCTCCTTCATCTGTGTTGCCCTAACTAGCAAAGTTCTTGGGATTGACTTCATTGCAATTAGTGATATACCTCTCTTAGGCAAGTACCAGATCCTTTAGTGTGTGCTACTCTCATGTTTTGAAAGTAAAAAAGTACAACCTTAATAGAAAACAAAACAAGATAAAACTTGGATTATGCCATTTTTTCCAAGGATATATGGGGTGGGGAAGAGGAAGAGAGCAAGTAAAAGTACAGGTTTTTTCCCAATAATTATCAGTATCTTGAAAAAAGTAATTTACATTTGAGACTTTTCTTATTTCCCTGAAATTGTAGGGAACCTATGAGAAAGAAAATAAAAACTCATATACAGTAGAAAAGCAGTAAATGTACTTAAACTTACTGCCTAAAAAAATAAATGCTATTCTTCAGCTTGTGGAATTATTTTCTTTTTCTAATTATTTTGTTGATGTATTTTATAAAGATTTCTACAGTTTCTTCAAACTTAACTACCTGAAAACCAAGAATCTGGCTCTGAGGAATCATTCACAAAAATCTCATTTCATCTAGGATTTTGCTTACCTTTTGTCTGTTCTTGGGGTGAGAAAATAAGGTTTTATCAGGTAGTGTTTACATTAATTCTTAAAGCTTTTCTGTAGAACTCTGAGATCTAGAAACTTTATTTTAACAAAAAATTAAACTCTTTCCAATTTAGTATTTATTCTATCAGCTGCTAATGTTAGAAAAGATACGTATCATAAGACTCCTGACAAAATCATATGAAAACTGGCACCACAATTCTGCACTAAGGGTTACACCTCTTTTCTTTTGGGACATGGCTATACAATTTAATGGTTCTTACTGATATTTTATGACTAGATTTAAATGAAATTCCTTTCAAGCAATTATCTATCTTTCAACACACATCCATGCAACGGATGACAATAGCTGAGCATACATTTGCTGGATCACTATAAACTTTGGCATGGTACACCTGGTTCTGCTACTTCTATATTTTTAGGTATGGACATGATAAAAAAATGAATGCAGGGAAAGGAGTTCAGCATGAATGAAATCTCTTGCTTGAGGGTGTGCATCAGGATAATTTCTACCCCATGGTGGTCATCAAACAAGGTGAGAAGGAAAACCAGAAAGAAGGTACTTTGTGGTGAATTCTCTGGCAATGGTGAATGAAATCGCCTGCAAGTTTAACAAACAGGTTCACTAAACCAAACCAAACACTTCAAGCCACGTGATAAGGCTGTCCTCCTGTGCCATTAAAGTTAATTTCAAAACACTGTTACAGAAATACCAAATATGATAAAATAAAGTTGGTGCAATGTGGGAAAGGTACACTTCGAATCTAGGTTGTGAATGAGGACAGTGGAAGGTGGGCATTTTCTCTTCTAGCTACAGTAAGGAAGCAAGCATGCAGTTAGAAGAGAAAACACCAAAGACAGTCCCTCAACCTTGTCTATTAATTTTCCAATTCTCACCATTCAGTGTTAAATTCTCTTCAGATTCAAGCACAATTCTGTTCTACCACCTACTTCCAGCTTCCAGGCTGGAATCTTTATCCAGGATATGCACTCATATAGCTGGAAATTCTTCCTTATTCACTGAAACAAGCTTTCCTTTCCCAAATATATGCCATGATGCTTTCTGCATGTTTTAATTCTAAAGCAGTCTTTACACATTGGTTTTGCTGAAGCTCCAAGCTTTGTTTCATTTTGGTTTCTTACATGGTAATTCTGAAATGTTCTTTAAGATTTCTCTTTAGTTTAGTTTTATTTTTTCCCCTCTGATTGAGAATAAAGCACAGCTTCACAAATTATGTCTACAGCTAGTTCCTTTTATGCACATTTATCTGATTTGCTTCTCTCCAAAGCATTTTTGTATTAATGCATTAATTTCATAATCACTTCAAATTATGTTCCATGTTGCATGAACAATTGGGGAATTAGCATCTGCTTGCAAGTTGTTAGTTTAGCTTTTTATTTTTGTTGCTGCAGTTAATAAAGTCAAATTATCCACACTGAATGTGCCTGGAAAGAATTCCAACTCCAACAACAAATAACTCTCTTTACTTTCTCTATTGTTTTTTGGTGAGGAAATTCAATGCAGTTTCCTAAGCAATAGCACAAAACACTTTTTTTGATTTCCAGTTTTGGTATAATGGTTGAATTGTTATGTAGAGTCACTGTGTAACACTCTTAAACAGTCTTTCACATATGCACCTAGGTAGCTACTGTATTAAATCTTGCAATTCTGCTATTACCCTCTGGTTACCATAATACTGGGTCTCAAATGGAACTACAGTGTCACAGACCACCTGTGATATTTCAGCAACTGTAATATGAGCATTAAGCTCACATTAAGCAAGGGCACCGTTGTTCAGTTGTATAGCTATTTTTCACAGAGATGACTTCCTGAGCTTATTCAGACACATGTATCTGAAAGCAGTTCTGGGTCACATCCAGATGTTGAAGGAGTATGAGGGATAAAATATTCATGAGGAAATGATGCCCCATGCCTCATTTCCCTTCTTGCACATACTATATGACATCTAAGACAGATGACAATGTAAAAAGGTGCTCTTATGCTACTACTACTCCATTCAGAGTTGCTGATGCTTCTCCTCCTTGACCCTCTTGTCTTTCTCTTTTCCTTCCATGCAATTTGCCCTCTTCTAAGAAAAGTAATTTCCTCAAAGCTTTAAAATAAAAGTGACAAAATGAATATGATGCATCAGTGTGCTGGGATTTTGTTAATACCTCACCTTCTATGCATGATCTAACCTGCATTTATAATGCCTAAAGCAAAAAGAGCAGCATTCTTGGTTTATCTTCATATACCACCATGACAGGCATGTTCAATTGGCTCAATATAGACAGAAACCAACTTTTTCAGCTAAATTCAGGTGTTGCAAAAGCTTACTGGAGCTAATAAAGCATGTTCAGAAGTTAATGGCATTATGAGTGGTTGAACTGGCTCTACACGTTCCCATCTTCATTGTCCAGTGCAAAGTTGATCAATAAGAACAAAAGTAGGCTCCATGTCCTTTTAAGAGCACTTATTTTGCTGAAGTAGTCCACTTTATGTTATCACCTCTAAATAAAGCCTTCTTTAAGACTGATTTTCACCTGTCTGTACCTCCAGAGACATCCTGAGAAACCTGATGGAAAGTTTAATCTACATCCTTCCTTGGCTTTTTAAATAGTGTGACTAAAGCTTTTAGCAATCACACAGCTGTGAAGCTTGCAAGAAGGCTTTCTTGCACAACAGACATTAGGGTTAATTGGCCTTCTATAACAGTTATTAGACCCAAACCAGGGTAAAGCATTGCTGGATTTTTGTTTGAATATTGCTACCAACAGAACTTATCTTTCTACTTAAAATATAGCATATGAGGAAGGGCATAAACACCTAGTCTCATTTTAGCCTTTTTTTAAGGAATAAAAGATGGTGGGTACTTTAAAGTGGCACTCCTAGCTGTGTTGATGACCTTGATAAATCACAATCCTAACCATTATCAGACTGATTGCCAAAGCTGTAGAGAAGCAATTCTGCAATCGTGAAGAGAGGAATCATATGTAAAAACAATTTTCAAATTGACTGTTTGAAGAGAACACTAGAATTTCTGGTATTTTTTAGTGACTTGATGTCATTCTAGAGTCAAATTCAAAAGTCACCTTATGCTTCTACTCTCTGAAAACTTCTTTGAGAGCACAAATTGTCCTTCTGTATCATACGTCATACCAGGTATTTGGGTGTCTGCTAACCAAACTTCAATTAATGTTTGAAAGGTTGAACCACTAATGACTTCAAGCAGTGCTATTACTCATGACATGACAAAGGGCTATTAGACTCAGCCTATAATGCTTTAATGGCTTCAAACAGCTGGGGAATGTGATAGCTCAAGCCTAACTTTGGAGAGTATAGACAAATTTAGCTGAATGAACTAGCTAGCTTTAAAGATGGAGATGCATTTTGGTTACCAAAAGCCAAAGATCAGTATCAGTTTCAGCAGCACGGATAACTCGTGTAAAAACGGCTGTTGAGTGCCAATGACTGCGAATGGGAACTTGACCAATAGTATTTCTAATGACACAATTCAGATTGTAATGGGGCTGCTTCTGGTGATAGGGAAAATAAGTTAGAAATGATTGTATCGTCAGCCACAACAAATTCCAGTGTTGCTCATTTCTTCTTAGTCCACCTGCTGTGTAATATCCAAAATGTATTTCTTCAGTTGTTTCTACCCTGTCCAAACCCTACATTAAAAACTGATGATCCCAGTGCTTAGATGCTTACAGCTGATATGCTGTAGAACTCTTGAGCTGCCTACTAATAATTTATTATGTCTATAATGCGAAATGGATACTAGGTGAGACCAGAGCTAGCATTTCTTACTATTCAAGAAGCTTCAAACAAGCTCATATAATATCAGCATTTTACTGCACTACTTCCTGGAGGATATACTCCAGACATAGACATGTATTCATGTCCAAGTCTGTCAGTTGCTCAGTGATACAGAAGAAGTTAGTTGATTAGATGTTCCTAGGAATAGTTCTATGGTTTGCACTCAACACATAAAGTAGCCTCTTCTTAAGCTTTCTGCAGCCATGATAAATTCACAAAAAAAAGGCAAATGTTAGACCATTCTGGCCACTAGGAATACTACCTCCACTGCCATAGTGGGTAGTAGCATAAGACAACACAACTGACTTCTCTGTAAGAAACATACAATTTCAGATGGCAGTAGATGCTACAAGGAAACAAGATGTGATATGCCAGTGATGGAAAGAACACATTCCAGACACATTGCAGAGATCACACTAGCATAGGGAAAAGTAGACAGCTGAGGGAACAGGATCAAATAACTTTACTGCAGAAAGGGTTCAGGTAAGTCAGAGGCCAAAGAGAAGGACTGCATTTCATAGAATCATAGAACAGTTAGGGTTGGAAAGGACCTTAAGATCATCTAGTTCCAAACCCCCGCCATGGGGGTCACACTAGACCATGTTACCCAAGGCTCTATCCAACCTGGCCTTGAGCACTGCCAGAAATGGAGCATTTACGACTATGAAATTTCAGAACAGACTTAGAATCAGTTAAGACAAAAGTACCAGAACTACGTGCATAGCCTTTCACAACAAATATGGCTGGTGCGGTAAAAAGAGAGAAAAGAGGAGAAGCCAAACAACATTGTGAAGTCCCAGCTATGCTGGATCATTTGCTGTCCCAGTCAGCTCAAGCCGTAAAAGTGTCAATTATAATTTGTTCAAGCACTGCACATTATAAGATCTTGAAAACAGGGATCATACCAACGAAACAAACCAGTTTCACTCCACATGCTTGAGTGAATGAAAAAATTGCATGCACTAAAAAGGCTAGAAAAGAAGTAAAAACTATAGCTCTGTAAGTCAATTTCCACAAGGGAATTTATTTCTTGTACATTAGTTGCCCATGTGTACATATTTTTCCTCATTTTCACTAAGTAGTAAGCACCATGAAATTTATCACACACTAAGTGTGAGTGTGCACTAGTTAACATGATAGAAATTGACAGCCCAAGGTGCTTGAGAGTAGTATGCTATGGAGACATAACCAGAAATAAAAAAACAGTTGAGGACTGGCAGTCAGAAAGAAACAAAGGCAAAAATGTTAACAGTGTCAGTGGCCTTGGCAACCTGCTCTAACCACAGCCCCTGCTCATAAATACCTTATCAAGCCCAGTTTTTAAAGATAAATGGATCATTCAAAAAATGTATTCGCCTCCAGATGATGCATTAGCCCTGCTAAAGGAATACTTTGGCTGTGAATTAAACCAGAACACATAGAGGGACAGAGTTCATGCTGAATTTTCTGCTTCCTTTAGTCTACCAGCAGGAGAAGCCTTCTCTTGAGGCTACATTATGTTCAAGGAGAATTAAAGAACTGCCTAAAAGAGCTCCTAGCACATGCTGAACATTCAGGTCCCTGAAAATGAAGATACGAGAGATTTACATTGTCACCTCAATAAACTAAAAGATGTTCCTCTTGACTATAGTGGGTCATCAAAAAGTGCTCAGGATGTAAAAGTGGTGTGATTTTGTAATAATTACTGAATGCAGTGAAGACATTCTTTTTCACGATTGCTTAATCTTCTTGAGTCTCCAACCAGGTATTTGCTGCCCTCATCAGTTGAACTGTCAGTATAAAAAAAAAACAAAACAGAATTTGAGCTCTGAACATGACAAATAGCAGATTTTGCTAAGGCTTTTTATTGAATAAATTATTTGAAAAATATTTCCCTAATCAGTTCTCATGATATTATTCTATTGTACCTAATCCATCAAAAAAGTGTCAGAGATCTCATTCCCCATTTCCCTAAATTCTAATAGATAATGGTGTGCTCAATTGTTAACATTCAAAATCAGAGAAATTATTAATATTTCTATAACCAATCTGTGAAGTTTAAATTATTTTTACTTTAGAAATAACTGGAATCAAATTTATATCAATCTCATAATGATAACTACATCTATCTACCATTGAGTTTTATGGGACATTTCTATGATCTCCAGAAAATCTGATTACCTCACATGCGTTCAGTCAGTTATCCTTTGAATATTAGTACAGCAAATGTTCTCAGCTTCAGTTTTAATAATGGAAAGATAAGGCACAAAGCAATTAAACAGCACATTCATTAAAAGACTTAAGAAAGCTAGTGCCAAGCCTCAAATGCCTGAGTACAGTATCTTCAACAGATACAGTACAGTATCTTCTTCCTATCTCATAGTTCTGGGCCAAGTGCCTTTGCAGAACAATCAGTTTATAGACATACTGTCAAGAAAAGAGTTGTTAACAAACATGAACTTTGTGACATTTAAATTCCAGTCTCTGAATAGTTTTGGATGCAGTAATTGTCTCCTTTTAAGAAGTTAAAATTCATCCAGCTGAGCATCCCAGTCTGAGACAAAGTCTGAGTCAGAGATTACACTTAACTAGAAGTTTGACGTGGAATGGTTCCTTCAGGTGATCAGTTCCATAGCTACGTTTTAAAGGATATTTAATTTATTTGATATACTTTTTGTCTTTTTGTTAAGTTCCAAAGTTCCTGAGCCCCATGCAATGCTACAGGCGAGGGGCAGAGTGGCAGGAAAGCTGCTCAATGGAAAGGGACCTGTGGGTGCTGGCAGACAGCTGAACATGCACCAGCTTGTGCCCAGGCAGGTAAGAAGGCCAACAGCATCCTGGCCTGTATCAGAAACAGTGTGGCCAGCACAGCCAGGGCAGTGACTGTCCCTCTGTACAAGGGGCACTTGGTGAGGCTGCACCTCAAATCCTGTGTTCAGTTCTAGGTCTCTCATTACAAAACAGATACTGAGGTGCTGGAGCATGTCCACAGAAGAGCAACAAAGCTGGTGAAGGGTCTGGAGAATAGGTCTTACAAGGAGTGGCTGAGCAAACTGAGGTTGTTTAGCCTGGAGAAAAGAAGGCTCAAGGGAGCACTTATTGCTGAAAGGAGGTTGTAACAAAGTGAGTGTCCGTCTCTTCTCCCAAGTAACAAGAGAAAGGACAAGAGGAAATTGCTTCAAGTTACACCAGGAAGATTTAGATTGGATAGGAAAAATATTAGGAAAAAATTCTTCACTGAAAGGGTTGCCAAGCACTGCAACAGGCTGCTCAGGGAAGTGGTTGAGTAACCATCCCAGGAGGTATTTAAAAGAAACAGTTTAGTGGTGGACTTGGCAGTGCTGGGTTAATGGTAGGACTCAATGACTTTAAAGATCTTTTCCAACCCCAATTATTCTATTATTCTACCATTCTAAGTTTTCCAAGTCCGCTGACCAATTCATCTAAAATTTTATCATTAATCACATTTGTCACTGTAGAGCTGCCTGGCTTTCTCTGTGTAGCTGAGATGCAGTGGATAGTATGTTCTACTCTCGATCTTCTGGATAGCTGCCTTCTATAGAGAGATTCTGAAAACTACTCTCTCTACAGCCTAGACAAACTGTCATGGAAGCCAATAAAGCCTCGTTACTATATGATAATAATTAACTGCTTTTCTTAATAAACCAATGTTTACTCCTCCACATGTCCTGATTTCCCTACTAAGCTTGAATAGAAGTTGCACCCAGAAAACTTCATCAATGACTCAGATTTAGACAAAAAGTCACTAAAGAGAATGATATTGCCTGGAGCATCCTTTCAGCTTTAGTTTCTTCTTAGGTTTATGGGTCATTTGCAAATCTGTTCTGACAGAAATATTAGGCTACTATATAGCTATAGCAGAAAATTCACCAGAGATTTAAACTCCAGTGAATGTTCAACATTTGCAAGGGCTGTGGACGAGATTGTTTTTATATCAGCACTTGGTTAATTCAAAAACGTCAGCCAGCTTTTCTCACCCATTAAAATAAATTTTAAAAGCCTTTGAAAAGAAAGCCTACTTTGTATGCCAACCAAATCTCTAGGAAGTTTGCTATCTGATTCTGTACACCCTCTCAAACAATTATTTAAGTTATAAGCATTTGGTCAGCAGTTGCATGTGGATTTTTCCCCTAGTTCCAGAGCACCAGCTTTGTAGTCTTACTGATACATTTGTAGATTTTTTGTAGGCATGTATCTGAGCTAATTACATATTTTTTTCTTTAGCTGACAAGTGGAACAGATGTCAGATGACTAAATTCTTCTCTGATTCAGGTGCCGATTTGGCACAGCTTTCCCCCTTTTATTATACTCATGTCTGCCTTGTCGATGTTCTCCAGTGTAATAAAGTCATTTGGACAATTTAAATAGTGACGAACATGGCAGAACTCCAGAAAACTCAGTGATTTCACCTTCTTATAATAAGGCTCTGAGAAGAGCCAGAGCAAAATCCAAGTAGGAGAACAGTGCCAGCTTCCACATTTAGCTGGGGGTTGCCTAAGAGGCACTGGAAAAACTACACTGATGTCTGAGAATGTAGTCACTAGGCACACTCTCCTCACTGGAGTCTTTCAGAAAGCTGGCAGAAGGCTAATTAAGGAGACTCCAGTTCAGTGTGTCCTGTCCATATTGACATTTTTCTCCTCAAGCTCCCTCACAACAGTGACAACAACAAGACAAAATAAGAATGGAAGATGAATAAAGAAACTTGAATTCTGAGTTTATTTTGGCTTCATCATCTGTTTCTCTAATGGGAAATGATGAGGAGAAGAGTAGTCATAGGGTTGGAAAGGGCCTTAAGATCATCTAGTTCCAAACCCCCTGCCATAAGCAGGGACACCTCACACTAAACCATGTCACCCAAGGCTTCATCCAACCTGGCCTTGAACACTGCCAGGGATGGAGCACTCACGACCTCCCTGGGCAACCCATTCCACATTGCTTCACATCAGACACCTCATATACACAGCTCTGGACCCTCTGGACCAGCAGAAAGAAACTTTTTTAGATACTGCCTTAGAAAAATCTAATAGCACATCGATATAATCTGACACAAGTCACAGATACGAGGATCCTCCTGACTCCTCTGCCTCTAGCTGCAGACTTTCTTGCCCCTCCTCTTGTGTTATCATTGACACTCATTCAACTCAACCTCCCTGCTTGTTTACGAACCTGAACCAGCCCACTGTAGGGATACATAACCCTAATGCTAGAACAAATGGGAAGCACAGCTATTGAGTAGGGTGTGAAAGAGAACAGTAACCAGACATAAGCTGGCTTAGGCTGCAGTGGAACATCACCTTTCATTCAATAGCTGAACTCTTCTCCAGATAACTCTGTGGTCTTCATTATGCAGGGTCAAGAATGATAATCTCATAGCTACAGGTTTACACAAGGCAAGGTGAACATGCTTTGTAAGACTGTTCTGTCCTCTTACTTGAAAGGTGAATGGCTAGCTCAATTCATATCAGAATAAGGTTTTATTTGGAAGCAAATCATCCTGTCAGGTTGCATCAATACTACTTAATCTCCCCAAACTCTTTTTCAGACCCAGAAGAATTAGCTCTTCTTCAGGATGAGAATTAGGGTCTTTCCGATATAATCTCATTTTCTTTCCACTCTAAATCATACTCTATACACCAAAGATGAGAGCCTTCAGTACCAGAAAGCCCCAGACATTAAGCTCTAGAATAAGTGCCAAAAAAAGCAGAGCTAATCAAAGGGATGGTGACAGACATAGGATTCAATACCTCCAAGGGCATCCAGCCTCAAGTTTTGCAGCTTTGGAAACATGGAATTCTCTTCTTTCCAATCAGAGCATTATTTATACAGCCTCAGAGGCACCACAGTTACAAATGTGAGGTCCTTGTCCCAAAGAGCTTAAATTATTACTACAATGAGAGATGACAACAAAGAGACCAACAATGTTATGCAAGAGCCAGGACTACAGAAGTGAGAACTTGTTAGATATTCTGTTAGATACTCTTCATATTATATTCACGGCTTCTGACTGCTATTTCTCATCCAGCTTCAGTTCTCACCTCATCCTCTACAAATTGTGAGATACGAGAGCCTAAAATTCTGCTACCCTGAAAGAGAAAATTTTACACTTGGCATCATTTTAAGGGTCCCTTCTCACAGATAACTAAAAATCAATACTTCATAAAACCAGCCTCATTTTTCATGTGGTTTTTTTTTTTTGGTTTTGCTTTTTTTGTTTGGTTGGTTTTTTTTTAAGAATCATCACCTTATTTTAATCTTGCTTACACTGAGACAAGTCAGGAGTAATTCTTCAGACTTGCAGTCATTTCATCTCAACTTAATTTACTGTGTGTTACCTGAAGCATTTACCTCTCCATGCACATATTTTTATCACCAGTAAACACAGGATAACTAGACTTAGTTTAAGCACTTTTTGCTTTGACCTAAACTAAGTTCTGTCACTTTGTATTGCCAGGTTAAGAGAACATGCATGGATGGTGATGCTAATCAATTCATTAGCTGTTCACCTCTCAGCCTGGTAGATTAGCTCTATAAAACTGTATGCCTGTGACTATAACTCCATATTGCCACTCAAGTATAAAATTAGGGTAAATCAGCTTAAGGTCAGCATGTAAGAGAGAGGTTTCTGTTACAGAATTGTGAAAGTCAATTTGACAGTATCTGTGCTCATGTACTAGAAGTCATGCAGCTGATGGTCTGGCCCAAACCTTCAGAATATGCTTCGTGAGTTTCTGTTACTGAAAGCATTGTTGGAAAGAAGCTCCACTGACTTAATTTTTTAATGATGCTGCTTTGTAGAAAGCAAAAACCTAATAGAACAAGAAGTAGCTAAAATATTTTAACCTATTTCATATAACAGATATTCCCATACTTGGGAGAATGTGTGCGTGCAAACAAACACATCAAAAATGTACAAATAAAACCAAAAATATTTCTGTGAAAATACAGCATTTTAGAAGAAAATGTTTGCTTTACAAATTGGTCAGTATTTTAACATGCAAGATGTTCTAACTTGTTAGGCCTTGAATACATTTCCAAGTCAGTATAAATAGCTTCAGGGTATGTACTAACCTGAAGCACATTTTCTCCTTCTTCTTTCTTTTCTCTGTTTTTTAAGGCAGAAAAATACATGATCTTTCAATGTTAATGTAAAAAACCCTCCAAAAGCAGGGAATATTTGCAACATGAAGACATTTTCCCCATAACCATTCAGCTACTGCAGAAAAAATTCATAGTTATAAGCAACATTGAAGACATTAAATTGAATTCCCCTGAGAAATTCCTCCAAAACTACCTAAAAATGAGCAAGATCAGCAATACACAGATCTTAAAGCAACCAAGCTGCATTTCAGAAGATGATTTTAATTTTTCCCCTCCATTAAAACTTCATCAGATTTCATCTGTCCTCAGGCAGGTTTGGTAGCCCATGTCTAGATATATTAAGAAACCGGTAAATAGAATGTATTGCCTACACCTCTAAATAGGGTGAAATTAGGAGGAACAGGTGTAGGATTAGCAAAGAATCTGGAGTAGAGCAAACATTGCACAAAAAGGGTTTGAAAGACCCTGTAATAATCAGCTCTGACAGAATACAGAATCATGGAATGGCTGGAAGGGATCATCTGGTTCCAGCCGCCAGCCACAGGCAGAGGCACCTTCCACTAGATCAGGTTGCTCAAAGCCCCGTCCAACCTGGCCTTGAACACTGACAGGGATGGGGCAGCAACAGCCATTTTGAGCAACCTGCTCCAGCGTCTCACCACCCTCACCACAAAGAACTTCCTCCCAGTCCAAACAAAGCTGGTTTGACTTAGCAAATAATGTTTCATTGGAGTTGGTTTTAAGACCATTTGAGGGAGTTGCAAGTTTGTATTTGCTTTTCTTACTTTTAACCTCTAAAAATAGTTGGATGTGGATGAAGCCAATATGGATACATCAAAGATAAGCTGAGAGTGCATAATCCTCCTGAGACAGTAAGAGTCCCATGTCATACAACACAACAAATCACAAATGGTCCTCCCTTTAGAGCAGAACCATGTCTGCTCCTAAAGATAAACATTTATGTATGCAAGGACAATTACAGCAGCTAGTGAAAAAATGAAGAAAGAAAAAATACAAAAAAAATCAAATCCTATGGTGATAAAACTGATAGCATTCGGCTTGTTCCTCTGACTTACCAATCATTTAGTTAATTCCCTGTAAAAATGACTCACAATACAGGGATAATGCCACAAATCTAAGTCAAAACCAGGAAGAAAGCAGATGAAACAACAGACTGTCAAAAAGCCGCATGCAGGACACCATTTGCTTAAGACATCCAAGGAAAAGACTGCATCTCACAAGTGTACTGACTGATATGTGGCTCTGCTTTCTAAAAAGCACAAATGGACATTTTTTGTTGCAAATATTTTGTGCGTTTCAAAGTTTCAGTAGAGCCACTGTAAAGTCAGATATACTGGCAATCTCAGAAACCAGTTTCATCTGAAACATTTTCAGGGCAAAAATAAACATCAGGAAAGCCTAAATGTTTTATTTTAACCACTTCAAAATTAAATGTTTAAATATGTCCCAAAACACTACTTTGTTTTGCAAATTTCAGCAATTTAATAAAAATTAATCATAACATGTTTAATTCTACCCTGAACTGATGCCCAGGAGGAAATCTATCAAGTTTTTTGTCCCAAAATTATGTTTCCTCCATCTCTCACTTCAGACAAATGAAATATAAATCTTACATAAAAAACATAAAAAAGAATGAAATCTTAACTCCACAAAAGGCTAATTATTTAAGGCCTAACTAAGTGTGTAATTGCCACCACAGTCAAAAGAAAAACTGAGTTGGTGCTAAGCCTTCTTGTAGACCTGGCCCTAAATTCTTTAGAGAATTTAATCCCCCTGAAACAAAGAATCTTTCAGAACTGTAAGGATTAAGCTGGAGGTCCTGGGAATGTTATGCAAATGATTTAATGCATTGTGTACCCATCAAACAAAAAAATAACAGCTTGATTTTGCAAGAACCCCCTACCTGTGATTCTACAAATCCCTCTTGTTAATCCTCTAGATCCCTCCCCCACCTCGACTCCATCCTTTCTCTACTTCCTTTCTCTGGTTCCTTCACTTTTACCATCTTTTTTCCCCCCCTCATTTCTGTTCCAGCAGACAGATAACTGCCTGTTCCTTGTCTGGATCATTACTTCATATAGCTCTTTCCAACTACTTCATTAATTATTACTTGTGTTAACTCGGAATCTCAGCAGCCCAACCACAGTTCAGGAGTCTATTGCTCTACTTAAGGTGCAAATATCAATAAAACAAAGTGCAGTACCTGCAAAGGTACAAACAAAAAGCCCAAACCCAACTATGGTCAAAGTTTTGTATGAATGACAGAAGAAAGCAAGCATCTCCTCCCATGCACGAGGGGCACATGGGGAAACCATATAAAGGCACTTGACTGAAAAGGTTGTAGGCAGAAGTGGAAACTAGCGTTACAGGTTAATGGAGGCAGCAGCTGACATCCTAATAAACACTGAGGTATGGCAAAGGTAGCGAGATCTGGAAATCAAAGGCTGGCAGCCCTATTTTTAGAGTAACAAGCTGGGGAGCGTTTTGAAAAAGATGTGTCATATGGCTAAAGTAGAAAGCTAGGTGTCTGATTTCTGCAGCTGCATTCTGAATGAATCAGAGATGGCCATGCCACATTTGTCAGGGCCAGGGGAGAGGATATTACAATAATTGAGACATGAGATGCTGAAAGCCTGAATAAGAATATTAGCTCTGCAGATAGGTAGGAAATGCAGCGTGTTAGAAATAGGAATGTAAAAAGAATTGGGCAGGTTTTGACACAACCTGCATAGAAAACCCTGGCCTGATATAAACTAGCTTTATGTCTCCTTATGACTTAGACAGAGTCAGAGGATGGATGGAGCTGTTTCTCCTTTCTAATGTTCACTACCTACACAGCCAGTCATCTGGATCAAAGAGAAGGTTGCCATTTTGCCCTTCAGCAGTCCTCTTAATCCACAGCAACATATTAAAATAGTAAATGACCTAAGGCAGCTGAGGAAGACATCTCCTCCTCTTCTTTAGTATTAATACTTCAAAAGCAAATCAGCCCTGATTCACAGGAAAGGACTCAGTGTCCCCATGGACCTGTGCTTGCAGTGACTTTGAAATCAGCAAGACAGACACTTAGTTTTGCTGGTTTAGAATATCAGGCATGTGGCTCACTCCACAGCAACAAAGGAAGCCAGAGGGAAGCAGAGTTCAGTGCATACCTAAGTGGGTGAATACAGGCAAAGCACTACTAAACTAACAGTAAAGAACACAGCTATGTATAACTATGAATCTATCTATTACTGTAGTATCTGAGTAACTACTATCACTGTTAATATTTAGCTACACAACTTTCTGATCAGAAAAGCTACAGTTCTGAAACCTTGACAAGATAAGAGATAAGAAGTGAGGAGACCTCCAGAGCACTTTCTACCTGTGTCCCACCTTATCAGATATTTAGACCAGCAGTAGACTTTGGCACAGGCTAAAGGAAAGAAGGAATCCAGCTCATATTTAACTCCTGTGAAACCAGGGGAGCTGGGCACCTGTGGACTCTCATTGATCCTGACTTCAGTGACTTCACGTAAGACACAAATGAAGTCTATGATGAAACAAAACAATAGCAGGCAGAATAAATACATTTTGATCTCTTCATCTACAGATTTACCCAGGAGACCAGTGATACCCGAACAGTGACAGGCAATTTAACTGCAAGAAATTCAATGGCATGCAGTCAGAAATGGTGTTATACTGCTTCACAGCCCAGTGGGTAGACTAAACCCTGACTGGGAGGAAATGAGCAAGAAGAGACTTCTCTGAAAACCAGATCAGTGCTGTTACAGAGCCTGTCAACTCTATCTTGCAATGACTGGGAGCCATTACCAAACTCAAACTGCAAAGCCATCCCAGAGCTTCCCTCTCCTCTAGTATATAATGTCTGTGGGATGAAAAACTGATATACCACTATGAGGGCTGGGACAGCTGGTCATAAGGACCCAGAAGTCCACGCTTTCTCCTTTGGTACCTGTATATTTGTACCTCTGTGACTATATGTATGTGCATTCCATCAGTCTGTATGTATGTATGTGTGTGGTTTCCATCAGCGTCACACTTACTTAAACTGTCTCTGGAATGTACTGGGTAAATAATTTGCGTAAAGAACTCAGTGTCACCATTGTTGCAAGTCATGCCATTAACTATTAATGTATATCATCCACAAATGCTCCCTTCAGCTGAGTTTGGTAAAAATAATTTATTATTTTTTAATTAATGAAAAATTAAACACAAAGAGTTGCAGTCACTTGATTCAGTCTAATCACAAGTGTGGTGCTCTCCATTGCTTGGCTTCCATCAGCTTCCTATATGCTGCTGACCTTCCACTGATTTAGCACATCTCAGCAGGATTTTAACTGAATCTGAAACCTTCTGAGGAAAAAAAAAGCATTGTCAAATTCATAGGACAAAAGGCTAGGATTTACACTGGGATTCAGATTCCCATTTCACCAGTAGTGTTACAGATGTAGACAAATTATTTAATGTTTTTAGACGGTTAACCATCAGTTATCTGGTCCTGACTATTCACATATGGATGTTAAGAGCAGAAGAGACCGCAGTAGTTCTTTTATCTCATACATAAAAGTGGATGTAGGAGACAATAGCAACTTTGAACTTAATGCAAACAGAATAACTACTACTGATTTCTTTCAGATGTAAAAGAAATTCTACATACACATAGAAAAAGTGGATACTACAGTACATGTGCACACATCAGTAAATGTGTGAATGAGCACATGGATAAACAGGTTAACCTATTGAATACCTGGGTCCAATTGCTTGGCTGGCCAACATTTGTAAAGCTCACATTTCAAATAATCTTACTGGTATTTCCTTCTGACATCAGCAGAGATAATTCTGCGAGACATCATGAATCTTTTTGCAAATGGTTACACTCTACTAAGTTTTATGGTGGATGTCAAGTCTACAAGAAGAACCTAGGGCTGATATACAGGACATTAGCTGTTGTTGACTGCAGTACTGGTTTCCTGGTAATGTGTTCATTGTTGACTACAAAACTACCATAAGTTTTTTATATATATTTTATTTATTTATCTTTTCAATACAGTGGGTCTTGCATCAGTCTCTGGTTGGGAATCCACAGCAGTATTTGCACATGTGAAACTAACACATGAGTATGTGGGCTTATATATAGGGCTTCAGTACAAATTGGAGTGAAATAAAAAAAAAAATATTCATATAGGGGCAACCCCTGAAACACCCCAAAAGATTTTGGGTTCTAATACCTACTGAAATGAAGACCAGTATGTTACCTGTGAGCCCAGATCATCTGCAAGCTTGTAAAGAAAATCTCACTTCCTTGCCAAATATTTTGCTGCAATCTGGTTTTCCATGCTGCAATGGTGGAAACACTGCAAGAGGAAGCTCTTCTGACATGCTAATAAGAATAATTTAATCTTGCATTCAAAGTGACTCTTTTTATTGACTTCAGTAGATTTTGGATCAAGATCTGAGTCTCGTAAAATGAATGTTAACCAAGTGAGAGCTTATGTGGATGATTTTCAAACAGTGAAACGGTGATTAAAAATGAGATCCATGGCTTACAACAAGCTTTGATATATTTGCTTTTAAAAGCTTGTAAACCATTCCCAGGATATGCTCTGATTCTCTTTTTTCCAAGTTTTTATTCCAATTCACGTAGTACTCTTCTCTGTACATACTTATTTTTGATTTATAATGAACCTTGTTCTTATTTTCACCAAAGACCTTAATATTGTACTAAATTAATAATGGTAATTTAAGAAGGGTAAAAGGATCTTGTTTAACATGATAATTAAACCAGTATTTTTCAAATTACCCCAGCTATAATCACAATTAAAATCAGAGCAAAACACATTAATTATTTTGGTAATTACTTAGCTTAACAAGGCTATAGTCTAATAATCTAATATTATTGCATAAAGAACTTTTGGGTTTCTTATTTCTTTTTGCTTTTCCTCCTTTCCTATCCTACCTTTTATTGTAGCTACTTTAACACATATTACATGACATATAGTATAGGGACATTTTATGGCCATGGAACAAATGGGTTTTAAATGGGCATATTCTTGATACTGCAACAAGCAAGGTCATGGCAAGGTGGTGGAGTAGCAGAGATGAAGCCTCCCTTCATCAGTTCCTGAATCTGCACCTAAATGGTGAACATATTAAAATAGTTTCTGCCACATATGCAAAGTCCCATCTATATTCAGCTTTTAAGACTTAATAAATGCTTTTGCTAAGTGAACACTGAAGTATCAGCAAATTTTTCCATTGTATAACAGGTAAATATACTTACCCTCCTCAGATATCTTAACTGTGGATTATGTATTTATGAGAAAGATTAATAAGTAAAGCTCCCTCCCCCCAGAATACTTGTAATTTTGTTGTAGTTATCAGGCTTGGTTGCTCGCTTGGTTTGGGATTTTTTACTGCAAGCCTCCATACTACACTGAAAACTACTGCGAGAGCCACTTGCATTCATTAAAGTTCTCAAAAAACTGTATGGAAAAAAGCTGGCAATTTTTGTTCTCTCAGGCATTTTTTTTTGCTTGGCTAATTACTTTCTCTGCCTGAATTTCCCCTGAAGCTTCAGAAAGAGATTATTTCCTCCTTTATTTCCTCACAAACATTTTTGTAATTTCACCACATCCTGTTAAATGGGCTCAAATACATTTTGACCTAGAAGATGATATATTTCAGGTATAATGGAGAAAGGAAAAAAAGAATTTTGTTTCTTTTTATACCACTGCTCCATAAAGATGTTCACGGTTTTCCTTCATCAGAAGGAAATATTTGAAAACCTTCACTTTTTTTTTTTTTTTTTTTTTTTTTTTAAAGAAACCACA
>NDXB01009799.1:175447-185556 GCA_002631895.1 Agapornis roseicollis
TTTTTTTTTAGCTGTAGAGAAGTCACACAGTCTGCTTCTCACTGAACACATCTCTACAGTATAAAATTCATAATACATGGACTCTAGAGACCAGGATTTGACATTCTCTCTTCCCTTAGGATTATCTTTACTACCAGGTCCTTCAGATTCCTTCTTTTTCTCTACTTTTAATTACTATTTCTATTCTGCACTGAAGTTGTCTTTCACAAAGACTTTGTCACCCTTGGAAAAGCAGTATTTTTCATCTTCCATGACTTTCCTGTATTGGCATGGGGGGAAGTCCTCTAAAAGTACTAATCAAAATTAATTTCAGGAGTAGATGAAGTAATGCTTTCGCATACAGATTTAATTAGTCCATAAAAGACTCTGCAAAAAGTCAAAAGACAAAAGAGAGACTGGCTTTTTCAGATGCATTTGTATGCGTGTGTGTGGTGGGGGGACATCACTGATCAAAAAAGAATTGACAGTGAAAAATCTTTCTGAAAAATCCAAGCTATAGACACTTCGAACAACTCTTTTCAATCTAAAACCTCCTTGTCACTAGGTTTAAATTCTTCTCAGTCCATATGTTAACAAATATGGAAACACATCCACAACACAGCCCATCAAACACATCTACCCTCAAAAATGCATGTTCTCACCCAACGGAGAGAGCTCTCTCACCCCAGGTTGCCTGCTTAAACAGCAGCACAATTTGCTGTGTGCCAGGAGTGCAGGCTGCTCAGTGCCAAGCCCCTCTTAAATACCTTTGCTACTCGGGGAAAATTTCAAAAATGACAGTCAGATGATGTAGCAGTGATGAGATATTGCTCAGTTCTTTACTTTTTTTTTCTTGGCAAGTCTTTAAAGAGAGGAGCAATTAGCCACTAAGAGCAAACAAAGTCAGATGCATAAAAATCCCTGAGCTTTCCCTCCCCTCCCCATCCCGCCTTCTCTCTGTTCCCTGAATGATGCCAAGAATCCTCCCTTGCTTTCAACAGAAAGTACCCAAGGCCACTGAGAAGGAAAATAGAAAAGACACGCAACTGGGCAAGCAAGGTCTGGAAGATAGTAAAGATGAGGTTTGAAGCCGTATTCGCTCTAACATTAAAGCGATGCAGGGGTTACAGAAAAGGGGAGATCAGGAAGAAAAAGAGTATTTTATACAGGTTATTACCCAATGATATATTTGCAACACTTCAGTTGGTCAATTTAAATTAAACTCATCATGAGCTGTAATGCATTCATAGAGCTCTGGAACTGAAAATGAGTTTTGGAATCAGGGTAGCGGGATAGGCACTTTCCAAGAAACAGCTGAAAGACAGGCTGGAAAGAGAAGAACATCTTGAAGAACACGAATAAAAGGCCTTTGGAACTAGTAACAGCGGGCAGTATGTCTCTAATGCCCAGAGTGAAGAGAATAGTCATTCTCCATTCATTGTTTTGATGTTTCACGTGAAGTAATTTGCAAAGATATCTGAATCCATACTGTGCATGTGCCCATGGTAATCAATAAACCTCTTGTAGTCAACTTAAAGCAAAGAGCTAAATGGACAGTGAAGATCGTAACACCATTCCCTGCCAAGCTATTTATAGGTGGCTATCAAGTCAAAAAAGAAGCTAGAGATGGAGGCCGAGCTTGCTCTGTGATCTTTGTACTGTTAAATCGTCAAGCACAACCTACCTGCCTGTCCTCACAGGGCTGAGAAGAGTGGGTCTGGATATCCTGTTGCTGTGTTGGGTCCTCCAGTGGTCTGAGAGGAATAGAGGCAGCTTCAGCCAAGGTGAACTTAACCTACAACCCCTGCACCCACTGCATTCTCACTTACTGGGTCACTACTTGAAGCCTCTCACCTTTTCATTACCCCGCAACGTCGTGATGATGTGTTAAAACAGCAGGTCCACTGAAACCCAGACACTACCAATGACTTGGCTGACATACAAGCAGCACAGTCCAGAGAAGAAAGCAAGACTGCTCTTGTGCAGTCATGAGTAAGAATGGCAGTCTAGTTCAGCGAGATTCAGTGCTCTTTTATGTTGCCAAAGCAGCAAAGATAGCCAAAACCACATTTCCACCTGCTGATAAGATAATTACAAATATTCACAGATTGAAGGCAGAAAGGGGCTCTTCCACACATTCAAACAGGGGGAAACACTTATCTTTCATGCTGCTCTCTATAAATCAGCAAATTGGAACATTTTATCTGGATTGAAACACATTAAAAAGGAGACTTGCATATAAAGAGTATTCACTGAAGGCACTTGCTGAGAGCTGGGTGCTCGTCCTCTCTTTCTCTGAAAATCACTGCTGCAATTACACATTCATCACCATTAATGCCATGTCTGATCATGAACCACCCTGTCCCAGGAGAACACCTGGGAAACAACCTGCATGACGTGAAGGCCTGACCCAGAAGGAAGAAACATGGGAGCTAATTTCACTTTAAACTCAAGCTGGACCACAGGAGACTTCAGTGGGAATGATTTGACAGATTACAGCGTAATATTTTATGATGTTTAGGGATGGATTTTTCAAAAGGATGAGACATTTATTTTTTTTCCCTGAGGTTTTGCATTTTAAGGATAGAATAGGCCTTTCACTGCTTAGAAATTGAAATGACCTAGAGAGATGCTGTTCAGGGGAGTGACTCTTATTTTAAAACTGTCCTCCACTCCAGCAAAATTAATGTTGTTTTCTCATTATCCTTTCGATGGATCTGCTTCACTTATTCATGTTTTCATAAAAGATTAGTGCATCCTGCCTAGGAAATGTCTTTTTAGTGAAAGACATGTTTTTCCATCTTCAGCGTACTGACAGTATATCTCTCACAAAGCCATAATGCACAACAGTATATAGTATAATGTAGCACCTATTCATATAATTCCAAACAGAACCTATACTCACAGTTTTACTGTGGCTGTAATTTAGATATATTGAATAATATAACCTTCTTTATAGTGGAAACCTATTTTTTTTATTATGCACATGAATTGACTATTAATAAAAATTGTTTGCACTTATGCAGCACCTCACCCAAAGAAACTCTGAGCATTTCTCAGTTAAACACACTTCTGTTTTGCAGAGGTCAAGAGCTAGCACTTCCAAGTGCAAAACATCAATACAGTTTTTCAAAGTTATGTGGCAAATTGGGAAGCAGATAAAGAAATAAACCCAGATTACTTAAATTTTAGATCATTAAAAAATCTTACATTTCTTAAAATCACCTTCCCACTGCTCTGGGAGAAAAGACTTCTACAGATATGAATATAATTCAGCTAACTTGAATACTGACATCAGTTGAGATGCATTGGCACAGGCTTTAGCAACATAGGAAAAGTACTCCAAGTTTCTGGCAGGCTATAGTGAAGTCCATGCCCCTTTTGGTGCTGGCTGAATTAGCTGAATGCTACCTTGGGCTGTGCCAGCCCATCATTTGTAGAAGTCAGCTGCAAAAAAGACATACTCTTATTCATCTTGGGATTCTCCTCATCAACCCATGAGTGGTTTTATGATTGAGGTGTCCTATCAAGTTATAACTCTATATAAATTGGGCTATATCTACAGTGTCTTTGGGGAGCTAGATAAAGAATCTAAACCTTGAATCCTCCTGACTTAGCACCGTGAGGCTACACTGCTGAATATGCAAACTTGTCACACTGCATCTGTTATCCCAAATGGAGGAAAAAGCAGCCAAACTCATGCTGCCTGAAGATCCTGCCTGCATCACCATGCAAACACCATCAACATCCTCAAAGAGCTGTTTTGTTGTTGACTTTTCTAATCAACATCAACCATCCGGAGATGATCAATTGCATGTTATTAGCTCAGAATATCCTTGCCAAAAGCAAGTGAATCCTGAAACCCTGAAAAAGAAATGGTTTGTTTTCTCTCTGAGCTTTCTTTTAGCACACACTCAGCATGTTTGTAAATCTCACCCTTAGAGAGGACTTAGGCTCATTCTTGAAAGATCCTGTGTGAGGAGGCAGCTATACCTAAAAAAAGGGGTATGTAGCATGATTTTAGGGGGTCTAATATCACAGAAACAGACTGAGCAGTGGACAAGTGCTGGAATCTGGAACACTCCCAAAAATGGCCTATTGCATTTTACTTTCTTTTATTCCTATGCCTTGTTTACTACATCTGTAACCACAGCCTTGATCTGAACAGCTAATGGCACAATCCTAATTACATGGTTCAAGTAAACAGGCAGGTTGACACAGCTAAAAAATAATGCATCCACCTTTATTTTGCTGCCTCTGGGTTTGTGGTCTCTGCTGTGACAAGCACAGTACCTGCTGCTATCCACTTAGCAGATTATGCTCGATCATTACCAACCACTAGAAAGAAAGGCTTTTATAAACTTTCTTTGGCTGTTTATTTAGAGGGTGCGAGCTACAGAGTTACTGTGGGAAGTGAAGTATGCCTATGCAGTGTAAACAGTGACCATAGCTATGGGCTTCACCTGTACGTCAAATTCATATCAGATGATTTTGATTTCCTGTCCAATTTTTGCCTGTAAAGATAACCCTTCCAACTTCATTTTGTTGTAAAGGGAAAAATGCTTATTGCAATACATGACCTACGTAAAAGCAATGGGATCAAGATGAACCTTCAGCTTAGGTATGTGATGTCAGTGAGTTAACTGCATATACCTGTACTCATGGTAAGGTTAAAACTGAAGAAGGACTTTCTGACTACCTAGAACTGGAATTACTAGCTCATTTGGATGTGCAAGGTGATTCATATATTTCAGAGTTATTTTCAAGCTGACTGCAAAGTCAGAAAACCAGTACATACACTCCTAAGGCACTTAAAAGATGCTTTAATTGAAATACCTGTCTTAGTATGGCACAAACCCAGGTGCAAAGCCTTAACCTCCAATATCTGCTACTTTTCTTCTAACACAGTCAATGACACCTCCTGTCAGATTTTGCGATGTGAAGACAGAGTGGGAGATTTCTCAGAGTAAGGCAGCTGTTTCTAGAGAATTGCTATACGCTGGCTTTTCCTAGCTGTCAGAGCAGTAGCTTGGTATCAAAGAAAATGATGTGGAAGTTAAGCAAAAACTCAAACTCAGACTAACCCAGCCAGAAAATCTTACAGAAGGTGAAGACGTAAATCATAAATGTAATAAAAAGGTGATTACAAGCTTCAGGCCAAAGTCAAACATTCCTTTTAGACACCAATAATCTCAGGTTAGACACTATTCAACCCCATAAAGCCTATGACATATTTTCTTCTATTATTGTTCATTAGAAAGAGGTTCATGGACCCTTTTTTTTCCTTCTCTCCATGATCATCTTCAATGGTTCTTTACAGCTACGAAGGAAACTTTTAGTGAAAAAGCTGAGGTGAATTTTACCTCTTAGCCTTCTTAGAAAAGCCTGAATACAGGAAAGCCTTAATATTTCCACTTCTCTTGATGTGGGCTATAATTAATCAATGTATTTTTTTTTATTCCCCATATAATAAAAGACTTAATAATTAAATGGTGCTGCTTTGGATTTGTAATATTAAAGCAAATAATGGCACATAACTGCCTCATGACCGTGCAAACCTAGTTGCCTCCTGCTGGCTTCAAATGATAAGAAAATTTGCGTTTATCCCTGAGAGCTTGCCTCCTAAATCATAATCTTTTACTTACCTCTTCTGATGGCCAGGAGAGAGAAGAAAAGAAGGGGTAGGGAGTTTAGTTTATCCCAGGGAAATTTCAAACCCTTCTATAAAATACTGTTTATTTTTATTTTTTGATATTTTTTATTTCCCCATAATATATGAAATAGTATCTAGCGGGGCTTGACAAACCTGTTCCTGCAGATAATAAAGCTCTCAGTCCAGAAAGTTTTATTTTTCCAGGTTTATTAGACATAAAAATCAATCTTGAGCCTGATTCACATCTAAAATAACATTCTGGAACTGGTAGAAGCAAACAAGCAAGCAGAAAGAGCATTAGAAGTCCAGAATGTAATAAAGGACTGTCAGTGTTTTCAATTACTGTTAGCCTTGTTCTAGAGAAGATGGTGGAAATGTGGTTGTCCAAATCTGCAGAGAGATAGAAACCTTAAGATTAAAGGTACATGCGAAACTAAAATGCACAAGCAACTCTTTGCTAGGACTTGGGCTCTTTCTTGGCCCAGAAAAGAAATGTTTCACTCTTGTTCCTTCTCAACAGTGAACCTACTCAGTGGCTGTTAGAGGTTTGGTTCCTTTAAATCACATCTAGTGGTCAAAAACCCAACACTTTCAAGTTACTGTGAGGAAGAAAATTTAATGTTTCATCAAGTTTCTCTGAAGGTAGAATATGAGCTGTGGAAAACCACTGTTTATAATTCTGGTTGTTCAAGGTACCACACAGAGTTTTGTAGGTGAAGCAAAAATTAATTCTTGGTGTTACCCGCATACATTTCTAGAACTACCTGTGAGTTATGTGACAAGTGCAAAGTTATTTGGTGCTAGCTGGTAAATTTAGGTGTCGGTGATTATTTGACTTGGTCATGAAGGCACGTAAATCGCCCTGCACAAAAATGTCAAAGTATGGTCCACTAGCTTGCTACAACAGTAAAAGAAAACAAGTGAACAAGCAACAGAATCAAGATGCCTTACTCCAAAAGCAGAAAGCAAAAGGAACCAGAATTGACTTTGTTGTTATCAGATAGTAAGATACTGGCAGGTACTATACTGGTTTATACACACAATGGCATTTTCAATGCAAATCAATTTGTCTTGTAATTAGGATTTTGCAAACTGACAGACACTAGATTTTTCAGAACTCTTCATCATTATAATGATTTAGAAAACTCTGGACAACTTCCTAATATCTGGTTTATACCCATCCATCTATACCATAAGCCTGTATATTCTGCTGGTCTTAAAACTGAATTGCCTTCTTTGATGAATATCAAGGTAACATTTTTCATTAAGTAGCACTGAGGATTTGACAACAGGCTGAGCATACAAAATTTTCATATAACCTCAAAGATCCCAAACAAGAAGAGATGACAAAAATCAGACACCTGAACACATTTTTCAAAGCCCCAATTTTTCACAAAACCCATATTCTGACAGATGTCTCAATAGCTCTCCAGGCACATTCAATAGAGAAAAAACCTTCCATACTCCATCAGCAATCACTTCTACCCTCACAAATTTCAGCCAAAAGAGGAAACATAAATTGGTGGAAAGAATTAATATGCATGAATTTTAAACTAACAATGCAGTATTTACAATCTCTGTTTCTAGTGGCTTGTAATACAAGAAAGGACAGGCCTTGAGGCTTAAGACACTTGACAGGTACACAGCTCTCCACCTTTCTCCCCTCAGCTTTCACAGCACAGTAGTTAAGTACTAGCAAAGACCCAGCACATTTGTTCTTCTGTTGCTAGCAAAACTCTTCTGTAGAATAATTGGAGCTGAATCAAGAAAACAAAAAGTAAGCCATGCCACCATGTAACATACCTGTTTTCATTTGGACTTTTCTTATACTCCTAATGACAATTAAAAGAGAGATTAGTTTAAAATCCCCATTAAAACTATGTTGTTTTCCCCAAAGTATATACACACATATATATATATGTTTTGAAATTTTCACTCTTGCTATCATTAACAAAGTTTCAGATATAAAGAAGACAAAGCCCCAGCAAGTTCTACCTGGCAAAAAGTCAAAGCTCCGATTACAGCAAGCACTATGGGAACAGAATTAATAGATTTTAATTGGTGCTCAAGGGGAAAGGTCAGTCTCCTTGGAACAATGGGAGTCTTTGGTGGGAATTGACTGAATGCTCCTGTGAGAGCTTGTAAATGTCAGTAACACACTTGAAACAGTACTGAAAGGTAAGGTTTGGCATCCTGGAACACATGGAAGAGTTTTGCTGGTAGAGGTATTATAAAAAGAGAATGGTGAAACACTTTAACAAGGGAAGTGACTTCCAAGATATCTCTCAGCTCCAAGGATCGAAATGACAGACATTTTCTAAAGGTGTGGGAGAAATGTATTTTCAAGACACAACAAGGAATATTGCAGTGCACAATGCTGTTAGAAAAGCAGGGATCTGGGGCAGCAGACGATGTGTGAACTCTTCCCACTGCTGCATTAGATGACTGACTTAAGCTTCTTCTATCCCTCTTGCAACAGCCTATGGCTATTCTTCTCCCAGGCAGGCTTTGAATGAGGTTTGTTTCTTTCATTTCTGCTCTTTTTTGCAGTGAAAAGATTGTAACTTTTTTTATTTTTTTTCAAACAATATAAATGAAGGGTACAAATGTGCACAAAAAGGATGCAGGGATGCAGTTTAGGATTCCCTGCTGGGAAGGAATGGTATAAAAAGGAGAACAGGTCTTCCAGAATTACATGAATCAGGAGGAAAAATTATTTTGTGGCTCAGATTTCAATCAAATTCCTGTGTTCAGCTCCTGTCTTTGCAGCTGATTATTTTCTGACTTTAGCAAAACATATACATGAACATATTCATCAACTAGGACTGGCAGCATCTCTTCTCATTTGCACAAAATCTGTAAATGACCAAGGGCCTTAAGATGTAGGCAGAGAGGCTGCTACATTTTCTTCCCCAGCTGATACTATTTGGCTGCCTTCAGTTCATTTGCAATTGTTCTTTACTTTCTGGGAGCTGAACAAGATTACATTAGGGAGGGCATATGGATGTGTCTGCATTTCTTCCCTAAATGCCAAAAACTATGCACAGATTGCTGTCTTTCAATTTGATATGCTATCACATTCATTATTTAACATTAGTAATAAATGGGAGATAAGTTGTGCACCAGAAACTAAAGGAACAGATGCTATTCAAACATGGGGGAAAAAAAAAAATCTCTACCTCTCCACTAATAAATTCTTAATTTACAAATAGAACAAAAGAAACTTGGGCTTGATGCAGGAGGATACATCACAATAATGTTAAGTTCTCGCTACTGCATAATGTCCTAAGACAGCTGTAAACCCATTGCCATACCTACTATTAAGGAACTACTTCTAATGAATTGGCTTCACCAGAAAGCCACATCCAGAGCAGATAGCATGCTCAAGAGTACACTTCACTAGAAAGCGTTGAACCTATGAGCAAAACAGAGAACTCAGTTTTCACACTGTATGCTCAAGGCTAAATTTTCTCAAACATATTATGGCTGAAGAAAACAAACACACCAAAATAATGTTCAAAATTTGCTCAATTTGCTGCACAAAAGAGCCCTAATGCAGGGAAAAGTGATTTTTTTTTTTTTTTTAAATGGTATCTGCTGAACAAATTTTGAGCAAAATTAGTCATAGAAAACTGAGGAAGGTTCTCTTGCTGAATGGGCAGTTTAATTGGAAACACATCCCACTGCTTTCTATCTGTACCCTTTATCTGCTTGTGTGAAAAAAAAGTAATATTGATATAAGTACATAAGCATCACATCATTCAACAGAAGAGACAAAACCCTGAGAAATGACTCCACACAGGAAATTTAGGATGCAAGGACTAGACCACAGTTTATTCTCATTTTTTTTTGTACATATTCCTGAAAACTGTCTAAGACTACTGTCTGAAAGCTTTTGCTACATCTAAATTGCTCAGCTATCATAAATTAAACTTTGAGTAACACTCTCCCCTCTTTTTTCTATTGCCATTTATTGTCCACTGAATTTACTTCTAATTCTCCTTATTTCCTCTGATGAAGGAATCAGATCTGTGGGACTGGAGACTGTGAAGACATTTCATGTGTACACAGGGGCATGCAGAGATTTAAATACATATGTGTAAAGGTCCCATTGGTTAAGCCTAGCCAGCAACTAAGTACCATGCAGCTGCTGGCTGCTGAGAACTCAGTATTTTATTGCATTGAAACAATTAAGGGCAGATTTTTAACAACAAAGGAATCAGAAAAGTGATTAAAAATGTAATATAAGGATCATTAATTTCCATTGTTTTCAGTAGATTTTATCTTAGTAAACTTCTTAGGAATTTAACAGTGGCAACGTTTCAAAACAAAACTATATTAGCTTTTCACCCCCAAAACATTGTCAATTTAACATTAATCTCTTCAAGAGAGAAAAGCCTTGGATGACCTCCACAGACAAAAAAAAAAAAAAAAAAAAAAAAAATAATAATGGTTTGAATAGAAATAAGTATTTTAA
>NDXB01009799.1:185656-228994 GCA_002631895.1 Agapornis roseicollis
AAAAAAAAAAAAAAAAAAGAAAAAAGAAAATAATAATGGTTTGAATAGGAATAAGTATTTTCAATAAATATGGAATTTTTTTCTTACTCTAAATAGCTAAATCCATTATTCATAATGTTCTATAGGCAATAGAACACCTCACAAATTTGATTCATTCTTGTCAAATAATGTGTTAATTTAAACATTTCTTAGCTTTTGAAAATACTGCACCAACTCCAGTTTCTTAACTGTGCTGCCAATTTAAGAAAAAGCAACAAAACAATGTTTTGGCTCCCAAATTTATGGGAACAGTTGGTCATACTCAAAATTTACTGCCAAGTATTTACCTCAAATCCTCATATGTTCTTCTTAGCAAACATACACAACCCCTGTATGACAGTACAAACATGCCCTGAACATTCACCCTGGTAGATAAACATCCCCTAATAATAAAGAAATATTTGGTAAACAGTGGCCTAAAGCTTGATCCATGTAGCAATAAGTCCTGTGATAGCTCTTTATGAACATATTTCAGTCCACTCAGTTGATGTCAATCTACACCACCCCCAGCACTGTCTCCTAATATCGCCATTATCACCATTCTATTTCATCAACAGCTTTCTCTCTTTAATGTCACTTATCCCTAAAAAACCTTTATAGAACCATTGACCAGAATTCAGTGTTTCTGAACATGGTAGAAGAGACTCCATCACAGGAAAATTGGGCTTGTGTAAATCTGTGGGTGATCTGTACCCATCTGAAAGCCAAGGCCTGGAAAGGGAGGATTGAGTTCAGAGTTGTGGTCAATATGCATCCATTTTCTGTTTTTTACATTACCAGTTCCAATCCCCAACAAAACAGCCACCATACCATGTCACAGTACCATGCTATTTTTCTCTTTAAGGCCAACTTCTGAAGTCATATAGTAACAAGACAATTTCCACATTTCATGACCAAAGAAGTATGTTCCTACAACAACAGAGCAGTGAAAAGATATAAAAGTGAGATTTAGGTATGTATCTTTAATGGCTCAAAATCCAGAAGGTAAATGAAAATGACTCTGCTGTACATATTTTCAGTCCAACTTTATGGGACACTGAACAAATGTATTTTCAACCGCTTGGGGCTAGTTTTTCATAGGAAAAAAAAAAATAGAAGAAAATCAATATTATGGTAACTGTTTTCTTCCAGGTTTAAACACTCTGTCTTACTTACAGAAATGGATGGAGCTACAAGTTTGACAATAAGACAGGCCTGCTCTGTAGTTAGACACATTCCTGCACTACCATCAATCCCAGCTGCCTGTATTTGGGCTGCAACTAACAACATATCGCTCCTCTACTTTCTAAATTGATAGCATATATCCTCCATTGCCAAAAGGGATATCATCTGTTCCAGAATATTTGATAAATGGATGAGGAATGAAAAAGGGATAAAATAATTTATGGACATTCAACAAGAGATTATCTTGCATAAATTTTAACTGTCCAGTTTATAGAAAACAGGGGTCAGAGTCAGAATGGAAAGAACACTTTTGAACCCCCCTCAGCCTGAGTGACTCTTAGCTTTAAGGCTGAATTCCATGACTCATACTTCCCTATCATTAGTTTCAACATTCAGCGTGTCCTTGGAGACTTCTGTGAGATACAACAGCATACTGTAGTACTACTTTGAGTGGGAAAATGTCAAAACTGACACTATTTTTGATATACTTAGAAGAGCAGCAGTGGAATAAATGGGCTTTGATTTCAATTCATATCCAGGAAGAAATACGGATGTAGAATAATGGCAAGGGCTTTGTGTTTAATGGCTACTGTGAGAGCTGTCATATACTATAGCTATAAATCAGAAAGTTTGGTAGTGAATGCTGCCAGACACTTCGAAAGTCAAAATACTCAATTTGAAGAATGACACTCTGCCTTCACTTTGTTAACAGGGACCAAATGCTTATTAATTATTGGTTTCCTATGAACTTAGTGTTAAAGACTAACAATTCAAGATCAGCTCTTTAGTCACTGCCACTTTACAGGTCTTCATTGACTCCAGTGAAACTCTAATGAACTGCAGATATGTTACATCCTATCCAAAAGGTTAGAGGAACAATCTACCTTTTTAAACTAATAAAAAATGTTGGCTTTATTCTTGTTTTCATGTAGGTTAGGGGGCAGAAAAGCCCGTTGTCTATACTTAACTATCTGGTGTACACATAAACAAATTAGTCTTGAATCTGAAGATATTATATGCAGAAATGAAAAGTGTAATATATGAACTATCATAAAGATATAAAACTTTCCAGTTACCACTGACAGTAGCTTTTAATAGCAGTACACTCTGTCATTATTGCTGAACTGCAGATACAAAAAATTGCTTAATTCATGAGGCAAGACATGTCTCTTCCTGTGGGCAGTGAACTGTTTACATGTGAATAGTGTTATCGGAAGTCCACTGAACCACTTCTGTCATCCAAGATAATAGTTCTGACCCTTCCATATTCACGATTTCAATTCATTTCTGATCAGGAGGAGAAATTCAAGTTCAAACTACTGAAACAGATTTAGACCACTGTTTTTAAATAAAAAAATACAAATGATGAAGAATCCCTATATTCTCAACTGGAAAACCATTGGGGAAAGACCTGTATACTCCAAACTACCTATCAGGTCAGCAAAACCAGCAGATTAATTCCACCCCCATACTTGACTCCGTTCCTCCAAAACATTCTCTTTGAAATGGTGACACTATGAAGAAGCATTACCTGTGGTCACCACATAGAAGACATTTAAAACAAATCTACTGCATTCTTCATGTACCTTCCTATGAAATATGGGGCTTAATCCAAACAGAAGTTTTCACTTGACAAAACTTCTATTCTGCTCTGTTAAACGCTTGAGTACAAGGTAGATCTTCCCTTTCAAAATGTAAGCAGAGACTTTCCTTAAATATCTCCTTGAAACATCCTGGCTACTACCTCATTAAAAACAAAACAAAACAAAACAACAAAAAAAACCACTCAAACAAAACACCATGCACATCTGTGAGACGTCTTCCTGGTCTCATGACTGTCTCTTTGAAGGCTGCACTCACAGCCTGCAGCTAACAAGGACCTTTTCTTCCAAACAAAAAGAGGGGAGCAGCAGAATAATTGATTCTTTCTCTGTAAGAGTGGACTGCAATAGCACTTTGGGTTACTGGCATGATTGATCAACTGCAGACCTTGGGTTTCCCACTGTGCCTAATTTGCTAAGGATGCCATCCTTTGACAGTGACAGGATCTGGCTCAGTGGCTGAAGTGAGGTGTGTTTAGAGCTCTGCTGAGTCCTAACCTCTCTGATATAAACTCGTAAGTCTTCACACCAAGATTTATAGAGGCCTACAAGGAGGACACCACTGGAAATAACTGGTTTTCATTGAGTAAAAAAATCTAGACTTGCTATCACATTACAATTCTGAAAGCTTCCACGGTGAGACAGGTCAGTGAGAGAGCATTTCCAGATGTGTTCCCAGTCTGATTTTAGCAATTGAGGGTAGGAGCTTCTACAAAACAGCAAGGTCAGATGGGAATATTCATCTCCATGGACATTTCCCCCAACTCTCAGGACAGCAGATGCACAGGCCAGTGTAAAGCACACATTTTGTATAAAGGCCTACCCTTTATACAAACAGGCAACCCACATTCCAAAACCAGAACTTCCCTGAAGCAAGTGAAGGTCTCTAATACCACAGGATACAAAGTAGCACTCAATAACTCCAATTTCAGCTGATAAGGGTAGATCTCCTGCCTTGACTGATGGAAACATTTGCCAATAATTCTGTCTACCACTCAATGCTAGAAAGAACAGAAGGGTAGGCCACAATTTCTTTCATTTAAAACTCATTTATAGAAATGAATTTGAAGTAGACAGAGATCTACCAGCACTGAAAACCATGCAATTATATTTACAATACATATCCATTATCTTGGAGCTACATGCACAACAGGACAGTGATTAACACCCTATGATAAAGGCAATACTCATGACCACTAAATATAAAAGAAGAGGGAGGCATCAGTAATACATTAATCTTTAGAGAGGAAGAAAAGAGGACACAGTACCACACATCAATAAAATCTGAATAGTTGGAGGAGTAAAGGTAGAATTTAAGCCAATCCTGCAGAAAGCAAGGAGAGAAAACAACAGCAACAGCAAAACTAACACAAAAATTCAAGCCCACAAGAATTATCTGATTCGCTAGTCCCACTAATAGTATAAAAGTTGCTGTGAAAAACTATCACCCAGTATTTTATTAATTAGTAGAAGATGGGTACAAGGGATTTGAAAGTACAAAAAAACAATGTGCTGCACAAACTGGCTCTTTGCAAAGAACACAGTATAATTCGTACAAGCATACAGTGTTTAAATCAGCCATCAGCACTTTTTGAGTCAAACAAACCTCTAGTTAAACAAATTGCAGAGTCACCACCACCACTCATTCACTTTTCATTCTCATAGATCTATGATTTTTCCATGCAATGCTTGAAAGCAACCTGTCGGAAAGGCTTAAAGACAGACCATGAAACTTAGTGCATGTGATTTTCTAAGAAAGTGAATGACAAACATTTGCTATTTTCAAGGCACCTACTTGCATTTCTATTTTAGTTCAATTTTTAACCCACCTGTGCATTATTCCCAAATGCTCTTTCTCCATGCAAAAGTATTTAAATAATTTTATTCCTGCTTCACAAAAGGCTCTAAGAACATAAATCAGCCAATGTTGACATACCTAAGCCTAGGGATTTATTGCACATTGGGGATTCTTTCTTCTGGAGACTTGTTGACAAATACTCAAACTGCCTCTGTGTCTTTGGCAAGATTCATAAGTTTGAATTTTTTTCTCCCCCTGGTCTGTGTCATCAGTCATACAGCCACGTAGTACAGTAATTCAGAGAAAGAAGGAATACTGGAAAACAGTGTTTCCACCTCTCTTATTGCAAGGGCATATACATCACTATGTTACTCATTGCTTCCTGCAATTTCCATATGAAAATACTGTAATTCAGAATATACCAGCAACAGCAATATGTCATCAGTTTAAACTGTAAATAATAGTTGACTTTGTTCTCAATTTTATTTTCAAAGCACCCTTTTGTAATCTGACATTGCCTGCAATGTCTCGTTAAATGATTTAATTCTGTTCAATAAAGAGACAAGAACTGGAAGTCAGAAGCTTTCAGAAAGAAATTGGCATTCATAGACTGTGAGAACCTCTGCAAATCCTGTCTATTTATAGATTTTTTTTTTCTAGATTGAGAAGAGCAAATAAATTACAACAAAATTTATTCAATGCACATTGCTGTGTTCTTTTTCAGAATGTGAAAGTAATCAGAAACTCATGAACAAATCTATTAATTATTTGAATAAATCCCATTACACGCATTCTACAGCTCCTTCTTCCAACTGCTCTGCTTTGCAAGGAACAGAAAAGACTATGCACAAGATACACTTGTTTTTTAGTTTAGAAGCAATCAGCCTTGAGTCAGCAAAGTTCAACATTTACCTTCTGTTTCAATGGGACTATTCCTAAAAGTTAAGCATGTGCTAAAAGGGTATTTATTCTCCCTCTCCTTGAATCACCTGTAGCAAGGTCTCTTGTCTAATAGCTGCAGGATAAAAAAAATGCACCATTTCTTTTCCTCAGGTGAAAAGCCCTTTTCTTTCTGCTGAGGAATACCTTATGGAACAGAACATTGAAGGCTTCAGGTGCAGTCAGAAAAATTCCTTACCACATGTAACAAATATTTAGAGAAGACACACTGGCAGCATTGGCCTAGTATTAATAAACCTCTCAGACAGACAGTATGCGGGTTATAAAATTCATTGATTTTATAGTATTTGAGAATCAGATTTAAAAGAACGGCTGCAGCTACCCACCCAGCCAGTGGCCAGTTTTAGTTTATGGTCATAGCTCCTCAGCCTGTTGCTGGGCACCACTGTAAAGTGTCTGGCACCATCCTCCTGGCACCTGCCTTTGAGATAGTTATATGCATTAATGAGATACCCTCTGTCTCCTCTAGGCTAAACGGGCCAGCTCCCGCAATCTCTCCACATAAGAGAGATGCTTTAGACCCCTGACCATCCATGTGGCCCATCACTGGACCGTCTCCAGTAGCTTCTTGTCTGTCTTGCACTGAAGAGCCCAGAACTGAAGCCAGTTCTCCAAATGTAGCTTTCCCAAGGTTGAGTAGAGCAGGAGGATCACCTCCCTCGACTCCTCCCAATGCACGCCAGGATACTATTGGCCCTCCTGGCTGCAAAGCATGCTGCTGACTCATAGTCAACTTATCATCTGCCAATGCTTCTGGGCAAGGACCCTGAGTTTTAGTATTTTTCCTTTCACTGTGAAAGTATTTTAATGTGCAAATACAATACAGATCTACATCTCCTCCGCATGCCTTCTTAAATATGGGGGACTAGCTGGGTGACTAAACCTAAATGTTTATTCAAGGAACAGCCTGATGTTCTACAGAGGTAGACAGCATAAGCAGGGCCTCCAAAAGTTCTCCCTAAAAGCTTAACTCTGCTCCCATTGAAATGAATTTTGGAAAATTACATCTTAGACAATTACACAAGTCCTTTCATCCCAGGTGTTGCAGCTTTCCTTTGGCACTGCCCCACACTGATTACAGGCCAACTTTAGTGCAGTCTACTGCCAAAACAGGCAGTTCCATCCTTCCACTTGAAAGCTTTTTCCTTTCATCTGTTTTTTGAGCTGGAAGGGGATTAGTTGTCAGCTAGGTTAGTCCTCAATCCAGTTTACCAGATGGCTACACAAACAAGGCTGGCAGCGCAGGGAAGACAGTAAGAAGGTGCAGCCAGAGGTGGTGAGGGATTTTCAAGCCAGCCTTCACTTATGATGGCTTAACATGCTTGCAAATCCCTTAGTTCCTTCCTAGGTTTCTCTGCACCACAACAGATAAGGGATCATGTAGATTTTGCTAACTAAAACCATTCTTACTTCTAAACAGTATTATTACTCTCCAACAAAAAACAGGCACAATTACACATATACCCTCCACACTGCAGTTTCTGTGCCAAGAGACCAACATTTCAAACCTCAAACCTGAAGAACATTTGAGTGATCTGATAATTTTATTCTTCAGCTTCTAGTGAAAAGCTTCACAACTTAACAGGGGTCAGCTGCAATGAAATGACATCTCTCCCTTAATTTAGGACCATTCAATCCCAATTTAATCTGACTCAACAGGGCACTTGAACCCATGCTGTTTCTTGTTTGTTTTGATTACAATCATTTATCTCTCCACGTCTTTGCTTAGCAATGTAGGCAGGTATGATGAATAAATCAAGTGGCATTACAAAGGTAAGTGGTAGCCAATTTCTTTTTTAATAAGGGTCTTCGAGCAAAACCTGAATTCATCATAATAGGTAAGGACTGAAATCCCACAGCTACAATCCATTAAGAGAGCATTTGATAGCTGTCTTCTTAGGACTACACGAGGCACCTGCCTGTAGCAAAGTGGAATGCAGGATCCCAAAAGTCCAATCTAGTTTTATGATCCACTGTTTACAAAGGCTCACTTAACAGGGGGAAGGAAGAAAGTCCTTGAACATCCTTGGTAAATGCTCCATCCCTGGCAGTGTTCAGAGCCAGGGTGAACAGAGCCTTAGGTGACATAAGGCATCCCTGACCATGGCAGGGGTTTGGAACTAGATGATCTTAAGGTCCTTTTCAACACAAACCATTCTATGATTTGAGATCAGTCAAAACTTCTTTGGTTATGATAAAACATTATTCAAAGGTTCAAGTGGGGGAAGAGACATCAATTTGATAAATGGACTACTCGGTAGATAAAGAACTGGTTGGATGGCCAAACACAAAGAATTGTGGTCAATGGCTCAGTGTCTGGTTGGAGGCCAGTGACAAGGGGTGTTCCTCAGGAATCGGTGTTGGGACTGGTCTTGTTCAACATCTTTGTCACTGACACGGACAGTGGGATTGAGTGCACCCTCAGCAAGTTTGCCGATGACACCAAGCTGTGTGGTTCAGTGGATACACTGGAGGGAAGGAGTGCCATCCAGAGGGACCTTGACACACTTGTGAGGTGGGCTGATACCAACCTCATGAAGTTTAACCATAACAAGTGCAAGATCCTACACCTGGGTCAGAGCAATCCCAGGCACAGCTACAGGTTGGGCAGAGAAGAGATTGAGAGCAGCCCTGTGGAGAAGGACTTGGGAGTGGTGGTCGAGGAGAACATGAACATGAGCCAACTGCAGTGTGTGCTCGCAGCCCAGAAAGCAACCATATCCTGGGCTGCATCAAAAGGAGCGTGACCAGCAGGCCAATGGAAGTGATCCTTCCCCTCTACTCTGCTCTCATGAGACCTCACCTGGAGCATTGTGTGCAGTTCTGGTGTCCTCAACATAAAAAGGACATGGAGCTGTTGGAACAACTCCAGAGGAGGGCCACGAGGATGATCAGGGGACTGAAGCATCTCCCATACAAAGACAGGCTGGGAAAGTTAGGGCTGTTCAGGCCAGGGAAGAGAAGGCTGCGTGGAGACCTCCTAGCAGCCTTCCAGTATCTGAAGGGGGCCTATAGGGATGCTGGTGAGGGACTCTTCATTAGGGACTGTAGTGACAGGACAAGGGGTAATGGGTTCAAACTTAAACAGGAGAGGTTTAGATTGGATATAAGGAAGAAATTCTTTCCTGTTAGGGTGGTGAGACACTGGAATGGGTTGCCCAGAGAGGTTGTGAGTGCTCCATCCCTGGCAGTGTTCAAGGCCAGGTTGGATGAAGCCTTGGGTGACATGGTGTAGCGTGAGGCATCCCTGCTTATGACAGGGGGTTTGGAACTTGATGATCTTAAGGTCCTTTCCAACTCTAACTATTCTATGGTTCTATGATTCGATACCCTGACATGTGACTACCTCTCGGCTGGTGGTATGGACTTCCATTTACAGTCAACTGGAGAAAAGCAGGTGACATCATGTAACAATTTCTTTAACAGGTCAAATGACTAATGCCTAGAAGTTCCTGTTTCTTTCGAACAAAAGCATAAATATGACCTGCAACAGAACAAAAGCTAAACATTCTCCTCTCTCTAGTTAGGACAGCTCCCTCTTTCTTTCACAGTCTATCTTAAAGAATACACAAATGTTTCAGTATCATGAAAACAGCATCGTAGTGACCTCAGCTGTCCAGCCTCTTTCAGAAGTGAGTATTCAGTAGCATTTTCTGCAATTCTCTTTCACCTGTAGTAACTTAACTAACCACTCAGACAGAAAGCAAGGAGAGAAAACTACCCTAGCCAGGTTGATATTCCCTCTGGTAAAGAACTGGAGTTGGGCCTTCTACCAACTGTGGGTGCATGTAGCCTCACAGCTAAGAAATCAAGAAGACAACGGTGTCACCACTACCATTTATTTAATCATGCTTTGGTTTCATTTTCATCCGAAATGAAATTGCTAGTAATTTCAGATGACTTAAACTACTTAGTTTTCACACCAAAACACCAATAGTAATGATTGCCTATCACCAAATAACTCTTTTTTTAAAACAGAACATGAAGGAGAGCCTTCAAGCACAATACTGTTTACTAGCATATGTGAGAATACCAGTCTTCACCATCATTATGAACGGTGCTTCAGCACTTCCTACTGTATAGCTCAAAATAAGAAAAATTTTGTCAAAACCATATTTCAAAGGTGGCATCAAATTCCTTTTATGACTATGTCAGCATTATAAATTCTTAGAAAATTGTTAGTCAGTAGGGTGCTTGCATGATTAAAACCTTCTGGGCTTCTGAAGGCATTTTCTCTGCAGGAATTTGTCAAATCCTGTTCAGTTCACTATTGGGAGCACTTAAATGACAAATAATGTTACATACAATCTGGCCACTGTAGACGTATTTCTGCCATTTTAATGAGTCTTTCTCAGTTTCAGACAACAAAATCATCACCATCCAGAAGGTAAGCAAAAAATTAAACACATGATACCTATCCATTTAATGACTATCTTTTGCTAACATATATTCCCTAACGTACACTTGTAGGTAGCATACGTGCTACAAGCTGGCTTGTGTTTTGATAATGCTACATATTTTTTCAACAAGAGGGAGACAGAAAAAGAGACTTTTGAGCTATTTAGACAGTAACAGGTATTGAGGAAAATGTGAGAGATCACCAGGACTTAAATTGCATCATAAAGTCAAAATGAGCCAACCACATTATCACCTACCTTACGCTTGTTTGTTGGACAAACATACAAGTAGCTCAAAATAGTCTTCAGACCAACTTTATCATTCAATTTCTCATAAGTTGTCCCATAATCTGTTGACCTGCAATTCAAATAGAAATTTCATAAGTACAAACACTTAATCACAAAACCACAAGTCATTTGGCAGCTTTTCAACATAAGTCATGCTTTACATAGCAGAATGGCTCTCTAGAGCTTTTTGAATGATTCATATAGTATATAATGATACTTAATTATATACACACAGAATCATGTGAGTGCTTATAATTTGCATTTAAATTAGATTAGGAAAAATTAAGCATCTTCCCAAAGCATTTTAAAATAAACATGTACAATAAGAAATGCTAAATTTTGTGTATAGAAAATGATGATGATTGTCAGAAATGCTAAATAGCAGACAGCAAGAGACTAAAGTTATCAGTTCATTGTACACTCCAAGATTAGTCCAGAGAAGGGCCACGAAGATGATCAGGGGGACTGAAGCATCTCCCATATGAAGACAGGCTGAGAGAGTTGGGGCTGTTCAGCCTGGGGAAGAGAAGGCTGCGTGGAGACCTCCTAGCAGCCTTCCAGTATCTGAAGGGGGCCTATAGGGATGCTGGGGAGGGACTCTTCATTAGGGACTGCAGTGACAGGACAAGGGGTAAAGGGTTCAAACTTAAACAGGAGAGGTTTAGATTGGATATAAGGAAGAAATTCTTTCCTGTTAGGGTGGTGAGGCGCTGGAATGGGTTGCCCAGAGAGGTTGTGAGTGCTCCATCCCTGGCAGTGTTCAAGGCCAGGTTGGATGAAGCCTTGGGTGACATGTTGTAGCGTGAGGCATCCCTGCTTATGACAGGGGGTTTGGAACTAGATGACCTAAAGGTCCTTTCCAACCCTAACTATTCTATGATTAGACTAATTTTATTGAGTCTTTTCTCAGCATATTCTATAGTTGTTGCTCCAGCTGATTGTTCAGTGAAATTCAAGTTCAGTTTCTCTAAAAAACACTGACATCCATTTGAAAACATAACTACATGAACCTACAGTTTATGAGGCCCTTTCACAGGGAGTAGCAAACAGTATGGACACTTCTGCTTTATTCTTGCTTCAAGAGCCACTTTGCAGTAGAGAAAATTATATATTTCTGATACAGGGGAAGTGCATAGAGATACTGGATACACGCCTTGGGGAAGAACAAGACAAACGAGGCTGTGCAGAGTTCCTGTAACATCTACCCTTAACATGTGACTGGAACCAAGATCAATTAGTAGCAGAGGGTTTATTCATTATGAAACTTGTCCTTGCCTGAATTATGTCCTAATAACTGGGGGATTTAGATAATCAGCCCAAACCAGCACACTTGGTATCCACAAATTGCAGAAAAATTATATGAATCTGGGTAACAGAGACATTTAGAAGTATGAGATACTCTTGCAGATAATAAACCTGCATCTTGTCTTTAAAATGTACAAATGGGTCCATATAGAACTTCATTTGCAAGCAGTAACATGAGTTCTCCCTTCTGCTAATCACTCCAAAAACAGTCATTCTGAAGCAAACCTTGGAACCCATCATTTCAGGTTCTCTCCTATCTGGGAAGCAATGGCTAAATTCACAAAAGTATTTAAGGTGCTTAAAGTCTATATTTATTTATTTCCTTTAACCTGGAGGTTGTTAGATTTCTGGATCAGGTTCCACACCTACATTTATATCACAACTTCTGGGATTTCAGATTTTGCAATCAATGTATAAAACAAGATGACAGCAGCTTGGGGGTTTATCCATTAAGATGAATAGCACTAAAATGTGGATTTGCATTAAAGTTGAATTTTTCTATTCAGGAACTTCACAGAAGCATTTACATATATCTGACTTGGTCATATAAGACTGACCATAGCTTTTTCTTCTCCTCCCACTAAACATATGCACCTCTGGTTAGAACATTAATGCTAAATTCGGATTAAGGAAGAGGAGGATACAATTACAGTTATTTCAGTTATTGAATATGTCAGAGATGTTCCAGCATTCAGGTAAATAGAGCCACAGCAAGATGCTGAACACAGCCCTGTCAAGGACTGCTGGTTCACTTTGGTTATATCTCCACCTCATAGCCCAGCCTTTTCAGAAATTAGTATTTCCGCTGTGGCCTGCCTAAAACCCAAAACTTAACTTTTGTGATGCTTGGTTTGATAAAGACATGTAAGGATTTTAAGGACTAAGTCTGAGCTGCCAAGCTGGGAAAAAAGAATTAATGAAGTGATGCAGCTCTTGTTCACACCAGTGACAGTGATTTCAAAATGGGACCCTTCAAAGGGGGACAGGAGTTAAGAAAATCTGACAAAAAAGAAAAACCTTGTTTTGAAATTGTTAAAGAAAAGCAGCCAGTATCCCTGCCACAGCACAGGCAAACAGATGTCGCAGGACTATCGCAAATGCTAATCTTAGTCAGAATTGCCATCCATTTCTTTCTTCAAATCTCTAGGCAATTATTTTGCATTCATAGGTTTATTTACAGGTAATGTTACATACAGATGGAAATGTGTGCTTCTGTCAACATCCATAAAAGCAACTAAAAGATTGGAAAGCTTAGAAAAAATATCTTTTTTTGCAGATGAACAAATACACAAGCAATCAAAGGAGCTACTAGTAGATCTGACTCTCAACATCACCTTCCAAACTAGCAACAGCCAGTCCTTCTACCTGCCTAGTAAGAGCAGACAAGCATCTAGACGTGTTTTAACAAAAAAATAAAAAATAAATGGTGAAAATACACACACAGAGCACTGAAGTGAAAGAATTGTATTGAATGAAACACTGTGTACATGAAGCCTCTGTTGGTATCTAATCCAAGGAGTATCATCAACCTGCATTCATCTTACTCATATATATATATATATATATACAGATGTGTGTGTGTGTATGTATACAAGCATTGATTAGCAGCCCTTAGATAATGAGCTCTTAATTTGTCTTATTAAATGTGTACATAAAACAGCATGAGACTCCTAACCCAGGAAAATGCCACAGCCATTTGGTGATCCCGGAAGCCAGCCTAACCTGGAAGCACTGCAAAAGACAGATGCACCTCAGCAGGGTGTAGGCAGCAACAACATCAGCAAATTCAATCCCATTTGTCTGAAGGGGAATGGATATGTATCAATGAACATCACCCACACGTTGTGTGATAGGCTACCTCTCTGAAGCTCTGCAGAGAGAACTCAGTTTCAGTGCATCTGTATAACACCAGCAAAGCAAGTAAATACCTGGATAAATCATATGTAAGGAGTAAGCCTAAGACCTGTAGAGCTGAAAACATAAAATAAAACTCTAAACCTTCTGAATCATCTGCCAAAAAGCCACAGCTACTGAAATAACTATGTGTAATGACTAGAACAGTAAGCCCTATCATATTAGGTCTTGTGTAGACATGCATGT
This sequence comes from Agapornis roseicollis, assembly GCA_002631895.1. Classification (NCBI taxonomy): domain Eukaryota; kingdom Metazoa; phylum Chordata; class Aves; order Psittaciformes; family Psittacidae; genus Agapornis; species Agapornis roseicollis. The sequence continues at coordinate 199,309 of NDXB01009799.1, forward strand.
TGCAATGGTTTCTGAAATTCTTTAGGGGAAGGAGATGTTCCTACATGTTCCTTCAAATTAGTTTAAATCCCTGTGCAAATTGCTTCATTTTGGTTTGGTACAGTTACAGACTAAGCCAAAATAAGTCCATAGGAGTTTGAAATAGGAGATTTGATATATGTGCAAGTCTAAATATGGAAGAAGACGTATTAGCAGATTGTGGATGTTGCTGAAACAAAGACAATACTTTGTAAAAGAATAATATTCAGAAACAGAGTATTTAGTCTCAATTCTGAACTTCAGACCTGCCCCACCATTTTAGTGCTAATTGGTTCCACTAAATCCCAAATTTTACCAGTAGCTGTTTAGAATCAGACTCCTTGTTTTTTCAGTGAAGCAGATTGATTTCTGCAAACACCCAACATTTTAATTATGACTAGCTCATTTCACAGTATAAAAAAAGTTACAGAAACTGTGGGACTGAAGCTCTGACTTCCCTCAGTAATAAATTGAAACAAAACTAGAAACATGGAATAACTTATATTTTACAAACTATTTGCAAGAAAGTTGACATTTAAATAACTTCATTATTATTCATTGACAGGGCTTTTTCCCTCTCTTCCCATCAGGGTAAATGACATTTCTATTACAGTATTATAATAAACTCCTGCACATTTTAAATAAAGTCACTGAATTACATTAGTCCACCTACTGTCCTGAATATATCTCAATCCATTCCTAGCAATATTTCACAATCATAATAGGCATTCTGAATCAACCAGTAACATGTACCCTACGGAAATTTTCATCTTTCTCACAAAGTACAGACTGAAATTCAGACAACTGTCTGTTGGAATATATTGATTAAATTAGTCCCCTAGCAAGTTGCAGTTTACTCTCTTTTGTTACAAGTTTAAGGCTGTCTGTACTTATTTTCCGTAAGCTGCTGAAGACTTGAAGACTCAACCAGTTGATTGTTTGGTCAAGGTTTCTTTTGCAAAAATACCTTTCTGGAACACTCGAGGAACAAGAAAAAAGCAAAACACATGCAGACTTTTAGCTGTGCAACACCATGCCTCCTGCCTATTAGAGAGCAGCTTTCTTCCCATGAAAGACATGTTAACAGATGAAGCTCCTTGTTATAATACACATCATTAAGAAGCAATCATTTTAGTTAGAACCATTTACTATCGTTTTCGTTTTTCCACCCATTACCCCTGGTTTTCACATATTAGTGTGACTGCTCCCCCCACCTCCACCATGAGAGGACTGTCAATGTATCATGTCCTCACTCTTCCTCCTTACGGTTTAATTTGCTGCTCTAACTGCCGTCCAAGTGGCAGCCAGCCCTGGGAGGCAGGACCAGGAGCATCTGGGATGTGGTTATGGAGCAGCAGAGCAGGGCAGCCTGTCATGAGCAGCAGTGTGAAGAGATGGGCTCTAGCCTGTGTCTCCTGCACATTAATTCACCCTTGGCACCAGGTATTTTAAGAAACTGCAATGATTATTAGATCATCTGTTCCAACCTCCCACATAACTAAGTTTGCCACCTGGTTTGCCTCCAAAGGAACTGGCCAACTGAGCACAAGGTTTGCCAGTTACTATTGTATTAATCTCTACATGAGCAGATTCGTAGATGCAAGGCTTTCAGATCACAGAAGGCAGAACTGTGGAGTCACAGGCTGTACTTACTCTCCTCTTTTTGACTTCTGAATTCTTTGTTTCAGGGAATCTTTCTAGGCTGAGTTGCTATTCCTCCACCACTTAAATTGAAACTCTTTCCTTTATGGTTTTATAGCCAACTACTAAAGTTTCCCATTGATTTTTGCCATGCCACCATGTTTCACAAAAGCTAGTAATGTCAAAATCTTCTTCAACACCTAACCATTTAACTTTATATGTCCTTCCCATTAAGCCTTTCACAAGCCATTGATAGATAACACTTTTTGTTCTGATGCCTATTTTGATTTAACTCCTTCATGTATAACCCTGGTATTTTTTTCCAGAAGATAACAATGTCTGATCTCAGTGTTTCTCTCAGGGAGAGCTTTTTATCCTATTCTTTGTTTTTGCAGAAAGCTACTCTTGTTTTACAATTTACCTTGCTTCACCTGGATGATTCCCACCAGTGACTAACTCATTGTATAAATAATTCCCTAAGGTCTGTTCCATTTCTAATGGAAACTGTTTACTTAGCTCATAGAGGTTGACACATTTTGAAGGGAGTTTTACATCTCCATGTTGAAGAGCAATTGCAGGATGTGAACACAGTAAATCCTGTGCCCTTAGACACAGTTTTCATGCAGCAAGGAGGCAGACCTTGTCCTCATTTGCACACATTTCTGTCCTGAGGTCACACTTGGAATGAACTTTTCAAGGCAGGAAAGAGGATTTTCATTTAAACCTTTTGCATCCCACTGAGCAGCCCAGGCCTCTGCTAAAGGCCTTTCTGCAGCTTGGGACCAGCCGAACTGTTTCTTTATGCCTTGCTTGGCCTCTTCTTACTTCATTAATGAGTCTTGGCTGATTTTTAGCTATAGCTCATTTGCTTTAAGAATGGATTAAGCTAAAGCAGAGTTAATTTAGAGAGGCGTTTTTGCCTTCCTGATTTTGGTTCGAGGGGGCAGTGCTAAGCATTCTGACAGCAGTGACAAGCCCAAGAGTCAGTTAGCATTTCTTTAAATGCCTGTAATGGCACTGCACATGTCACAGCACTAAACCACTTCAAATTTAGCCTGGGAGGTTGAAATTAACTTTTCAAGACATCTCCAAGGTAAAGAAAAAGGAGAAACTTCAAAACTCAAGGGATCCACGTGTCTTGCTCTCTAAGTAAATGTATTTCTGGTGATTTTTTTTTTCTCATGAGGCCCTCAGCAGGTTGGCAAGTATTAGTGTTCCCACTTTCTAGACAAGGGAAACAGAGGGGAAGACTAGATAATTAATCTTATGTTTGAAGGAAGTCTCTGACAAAGCCAAATGCAAGTCCCCTCAGGCTTCACTAACTTCCCACTCCATCCTGACAGCATAAGTTTTCTGAGGGTTTGTGTGCGTAAATAAGGCTTGGAAAGAGCCTTAATATCAATGTCAAAAGGAAGAAATACAAAACTAAATATAGGCACATTTTAAAACAGATTTGAGCCTCCATTTTAAAAACGTTTTGCTTCCAGTTTGCAACTGTAGATTTTGCTAGAAATGAAGTTATGAAGTTTTAGATGAGTTTACTGAAGTGTGTACTTTTTTTCCCTTATGGAAAGAATTTTCTCATCAGATAATACAGTTTCCTGCCTACAGAAGCCATCAAAATTACTGGAGGACAAGAAGGGGTAAAAGAATTACAAAGAAACAATAGGAAACTATGGAATTGATATTTCTTTTCATAACCAGTTAAATTAATTCAATTTTTTTTTTCCTTCTCCTTTTTAATCAACTTTTATTTGGAGTAATCCAAATGAACAGAGATATACACACTCAAAATTCTTTCAATTTTAGCTTAAGGTAGTTCAGTTGATTATTGCTATAAGTAATTTAAAAAATATGACACACAGGAGAAGCCGTTCATATTTTATCATTCAGTTCAGAGTTTACATATTGCATTGGATATTTATTCAAAATCTTACTCAAATCAGAAAGAAAGGAAATAGAAGGGTGGGAAGGCCAGGAGGGGTTAGCTGTAGATGACCCACATAAATGGTTTATTTCTCCTTAAAGCAATGATTGAAAAAACCCAAATTTGGGTAACCTGCCTTCACTGCTATTTCAGTTGACAGCGACTCAAGTTAGCATCCTAAGCAGAGAATACCTGTTCTTCTGTATCTATCATATTCAAAGTAACAACCATCCATCCGTTTGCATATATTTAGTAAAGGACCTGCCAGAAATTGTAGCCACATGGAAAACTTCCATCTGTTGATGCAAGCTGTAGGTATATTTCGCCATTTCATAGCCATCCACACTCCTATGAACATCTCTATTGTCTGTGCTATGATACAAACTTTTTCCCTCTATAAACTGCTAAATACTAGCTCACATCTATTCTGCTAAAGCATAGTATTCTTGGCAGAGATTGGTCACACATGTAATGCCTATGGTGAACAACCCTTAGAACAAACTAGCTGCTTACCAAGGTTGTTCTTGGAAACACCTAGTAAATTCACTGGAAATGAAAATCTAGGAAAGAAATAGTCTGTGGCATAGAACATCAAAAGTAAAGAATCAAAATAAAATAAGGTAAAGCCAAAACACCTATGCGGACATATCTAAATGCTTCAGCTTTGATGACACACATATCCCATTGCATAATATCCCTTCAGAGCCTTCCATTTTACCAAACTAACCATAGACCAACATAACTCAGATCAAACATTCATGTTTAAGAATCCAGAGGCAGCGCTTGAAAGCTGACATTAAAGAGCTTCTTCTACATCAGTTTGTGATGCCACTTTTTTTCAGCAGAAGTTGCATTCTATTGTATTGTGCAGATATTTTTTTTTTTACCTTCAGGCTTCAGAGAAACTGCAGTGTAAAGATTGGATACCGGATACCCCAAGAAAAGAGCAAGATTGAATACTTTAGCAGAATAAAAGATCAAATTTGATGGGAATAATGCACTTGATATTGTTGTTGACACACAAGCCCCCCTTAACTGATTCTCTAATTTAGATGCCTGTCCTGACTTGTTTGACCAATAATACCTTTTTTACTGCACAAGACATTGGCTTCTCCTGCCATATTTAGATTCCCCACTCCCATGCCTGCTGATCAGAGGTCAGATCACGATCACACTTTCAGTTAATCCAGTGTATTTACTATGGAGATGTAGCACTGTAAATATGGAACTGGACAGCATCAAAAATCAGCTCATGCTGATTGGAAGCAGCTGCTTCCAGGAAATCAGAAGAATCTTCACTGTCAGAATGCAAGCCTTGAAGATTTTTATTTCAAATGTACAAATCCCAACTCTTTGTGTGCAAACTGACACACTGAGATTCGACTGGACTATGCCCTGAAAGTGTTCTCTAGGCACTGTTTTGTAAGAATGGACTGTACATCCAGGGTTTTGCTACGGATGACCCCATTGTTTAGCGTGAGGTGTCCCTGCTTACAGCAGGGGGGTTGGAACTAGATGATCTTAAGGTCCCTTCCAACCCTAACTATTCTATGATTCTATGATTCTGGGGACCACAGCTACATTCTGGAACTCCTCCCTAATGCTGCTGTGCTAAATGACTACTTGCAGGGTTAGCTCTGTGAAAGGAGATGGGACATCCAGGGCAGAGGTCTGCATTAGTGGCAAAATAACTGTGGACTTACTACCACATATTTTGCTTGGCTAACAGACCCTCAAGCAAGACTGGCTGTTGCCACTGAGGGCAAGATAAAATGTCAGTTGAAGAAACTGGGGCTTTCATATCCACTACTTGAGCAGCAGAGAGGATGAATCTCCAGAGCCGACTCCCTCAAATCTCCTTTCCAGCTTCCTATCTTATTGTGACCTGAAAGACTCATCTCCAGCCCTTCATTGACAGAAGAAGTCAAGAAGAGTGTAGGAATGCTAGCACTCATAACCACTCTAACTATTCTAATCCAATGCTAGGTGAAAGCCCGCAGCAAGGACAAAGGGAAAGCCATCAAAGCAAGACTTTCACATGAACCTCTCAGTTAAAGACTCAAGAGGCAATAGTGGTGTTCTAGCTGAAACCCTAGTGCAATCTCACCTGTTTTTTTCTGAGACATTTTGTGCCACAATGCCAAGTGCATATGGGAAGGATCAGTAACTCCAGTAGGACCACTCATGTTTCAGAGCTAATATATACAGCAAAAGCCAATAGGTTATTTAAGCTTGTGCATCTGACTGTATGTACATACTAAGCTTTTTCTCCTGTTTTTCAGGGTTTTTTTTTTTTTCAATTTGCCATTACAGCATTATTTGCAATGAAGGAGCAGACCCTAAAGAAAGGAATGAAAGAAACCTGTTCCTTGGTACCACAGGGAAATTTCTGGGGATCAGTGAACTACAAGTGGAAGAACACCTGTCTGGAAGATCTCCTTGTCTCCTGACTTGTATGTCAAAACAAGCAAGCTGGCTAGCATGCAAATTTCCACCCTTCCTTCATCTGAGTATTTGACATCAGGCAACACTGCAACTCAGAATGAAGCCATTCCCATAAGCCCCCCTATTCCAGGCTTATAGCCAGCAACAAAAATATCTCAGCTTAGTTATGATGGATATTAAAGTTGGTTTTCCCTACATTTAAATTAAAAGCTGCCTTTAAAAATGAAGAAATTGAGAATGATTAATTATTCTTCTTGTAGTATGTTTACTGATGTCATCGCAACCTTAATACCAAATTCTAGCTTATAAAGTGGTCGAATGCTGCATTTTCCCATTTCCACCCCAGTCTGATGTAAATCACACAAATAGCTATGACTGTAGCCCAGTAATCATCACGCTATTAACTTTCTAATTGATGCTAATGCCCAGAATAAATTTCAGGCACCCCAAAGGGTGGTTAATGGATTTTGTAGCTTGAGGGCAGAGCAACAGGAAACTTTTTCATTAATCAGGGAGACTAGACAACCATGCACGTCCTACACTCCCCAACCCATCGTAACATTGAGGTTATTGCAGCTTTGTTGAAAAGGTGGGTGTTGCCAGGCAAAAAAAAATACACCATTACAGCAGGCTGAGCACAGCTACAAAGCTTGATATACTACTAGCTCAGCAGAGGTAGGTTAGCATCCGTAGTCATGTTATATATCCAGAAAACTGCTTTAGCCTCTCCAATTAACAGTAAGAAAGAGTTTTATTGTTTCATAAAAATGTTTCAGGTTTTCTATGGCTTTCAGTACATACCATGCAGAAGAGGCTTTCTAGCTTAGACCATGCAAGCATTTGCAACACATTATGCAATCTTCATTCTGGCCTGCCAGTGCAAATCAACAGCTAGAAAGCTTAAAAGATCCAGACAGCACAAGGCATGATTTTCAAAATCACTGTCCAAGCCCCTTAGTTGTTATAATGGAGTAATTCCCAAGGACCAGTAGCATTTTGAAACCAGATATAAATGTATCTCATGTATTAACTTATATTAAAGTTAGTTGGAAGATAAAATACCCATCCCTTAGGCAATGTTAACATTTTTCTTCCTCTTTTAAACTAGCATGATTCCCAAAATCTGAATAGAATAAGAATATAGGGCAAAAGAAATTAAGTGAAAAGACAAAAAAAATCATAGTGCTTCATCCCACTACCACCAGTGTTATCCATTCAGCTGAATACTTTATAGTACAGTCTGTCTGTCACCACACAGGAAAAGGCTCAAATAAAACAAGGAGAAAAATCAAATTAAATACACTTTCAATTTCAAATCATTCTGACATTTTCTGTCAAGATTTCATTTTTTAAAGTATTGCAAAAGATTTATCTGACTAATGCTGCATTTCCCAGCAGAAAATTGTTCCACTGAAAAGGTTTCAATTAGTTCTCCGCATCCTAGTAGTACATAGGCTAAGCTGTTAGCTAGACTGTTACTATGCCACATCACTTAAGAATTTGTTGTTGCTGGATTTAAAAGCTTTGCTAGTGGATTATACGGATTACTGTACCCAAGAATCACTAATTAATGCTTTGAAGCAGGCAAATAGGAGTGTTACTTTCTTCCTTTTGAGACCATAAGAATGATGCAGCTGTACTGTTTGTGTCAGTTTCAAATAATATACATCAGCCAGAGCCACACTGCTTCAGTTTTTCCTCTTGGTTGGTAGAAGCATGTTTATCATTTTATATCTCAAGGATCAGTGAGATTATAAAGCTTGCTATTTATAGCTACTCTTGGGGTACCAAGCAAGTGACAGTAATTTGTTCCTTTGACATCTAACCTTAGGTCAACTCCAGCAGCAGAAGATGGATTTTTACAAGAAATGAAATGAAAGTACACAGCAGAAGATTAATACCATTTCCTATGCCTGAGGAGAATGCATGCTCTCAATCACTCTGCAGAAAAAATGATCAGGAACTTGTGCTATGTATTAAGAAGAGAACAAGATGTGGTCAAGGTGAGGTGTTCAAACAGTCTATTAGCAAACTGATACATTGACATTTGTGCATAGAAGAATTGGAGGTTGGTAGCCTAGAAAAGAGCTCAGCTCTTCGGGTTCTTTGACTTTGAAAATCATCTTTAAGTCAGCGCAAGCTACAGATGAAGTGGGTTCTTGCTTTTATGTTACTGGTAAATGATAAAAGAAAGCTAACACTAAGCTATAAATTCCATATCAGGAACATCTTGCACAAGATCAAGCTACCATTTTGCCCTGCACTTCAAAAACATCTTGTATTAATTATATTTTCTGTTTGTGGAAAAATAAAGACTGTAGATTGAAACATCTTGAAAAGATTCCTTGATACTAAAATTCTTACTAACAGGCTGTATTTGTCCATTACTCACAACTTATTTTTCAACTGAGCAATAAAAAAATAATAAAATGGAAATCAACCAGAAGATTCCCCCTCCCCCTGCCAAGGTATCTGGCTTTAATTTATTTAGAATTAAAATTAGAAAATAAATGTCTTTCCAAAGCTATGGGTGCATAAAGACATTAATTATATAATCCAGACATTAAAATAATGCTACAACGGGAATTCAGCCAAGTACCTGTGAAGTCCTTCTACTTTCTTATAATAGACCTATCATCCTCAGCCACCACTAATTCCCTTAAAAAAGGGTATCCAAGATGCTCAAAAAGTCAGCAAATTTCAGCTATGCTGGCTCCCAAATCTCACACATGACCACAAAAGCCACATAAACCCCCAAATTTATGTGTAATGCTATAACCTACATCCACCAGAATCCATCATTTCCAGGTATACTACTGCTTTGTTCTAAGACAATCATGAAACTGCTAGTGCAATGGACTCAAACAGGCTGCAGTACATGTCCCATACCGGACATCAGGTAGGTGGTGGTATATATTTCAGGTGCCCACCCATAGCAAGTGGAGGTAGCATTAATGGAAAAGAAAATTATCCACCATACACTGGACAAACATGAGATCTTAGTGTTCATTTACAAGCTGTGGGCAGTGCAGACTACTTAGCTCCTAGCCCTCAGCTTATCTGGCTATATTTATGAAACACTATTTAACTACACATGGAAGTAGTCTATATCCTGAAACATTTGGGAAAAACCATGCTAATTCACCTGTGTAGAAGCCAGGTCTGATAGAACAAGAGTTATTAATTACAAAACGATCAATTTTGCACTTTGACCAACAAAGTTCACACAACTACATAAAGACAACACCCTCAAAAAGAACCTTCATATGTCCCTGGACATTTGTCTGGAAGATGCCTGCCAAGTCCTGTCCTTCAGCTTGATGGAACGTCACTGATAAATGCCCGTTAAGTGGCAGGTCTTCAATTTAGTTTTCATTTATTAGGGCCCAATTCGAACAGACATTTTAAGTAACAGACAGACACAATAGCCATTCACTGGAATTGTCATGCTGAATGGTGGGGAAGGGAAATGAGGCAAGAATAGGTGCAAGATTTTAGATATGCCAATCAACTGGGAGCAGACATTCCTGTATCACAGGTATGCCCAAAATCCCACTTTCAGCACTATCTACACACACATTCCTCCACCATCTATCAAACAGACTGCCAGAAATCTGAGGATTTGTTGCTTAAAGGTCCAGTAGCAGGTGAAATAAGACCAGAAACTGTGACCCGTTCATTTAAGTCTTCACAGATCAAACCCTTGCCAAAAACACACCGAATTCCTCTTCTTTGGTGGATTAGAATTAGAGCTCTGTAAATACACAAAAAAAGATGACAGTGATTTTTTCACTGCTTCAAAATAAAGTTCCTTGTTCAGCCTATCTAATCTCTGGATGAATAAGGCACCTTAACCTTCACATCATTTGTGGGGGTTTTTCTATCGCCATCCTCTTCCCCCGTTTTAAAATTTATGGTTACCATTTAGGCTGATTTCAATTTCCATTAATAATATGTGCAACTAATGTACATTTAAGTGAATTTAATCATGTTGTAGTGACAGGTCTAGCTTAAAGCAGGGCTTCACTTAGAATCATCAAGTAAATTTCTCTTGAAAAGGTCAGTTTAACATTTAACAGGAGGGCCCATTCCAGACAAATTAGAATTTGCTCCACTTATTTTGAAGGCAAACACTTTTCAAGCCAGCTTCAGCAGAAGCATGTCAGTCAAAAGAGAAAAGTATCAGCTGCCCAAGGGAGAAAGTTCACTGATGCCTCCCTACACAGCCAGCCCGAAGGCTGCTCAGTCACATTGTCAAAACAGACATATTCCTGCCCTACTCTTGAAGGACTGGAACTAGACCACACCACAGAAAGCAGCAAAGGCAAAGCTGGAGTGTTTAGGCAAGTCGCTGACAAGTCAGACTTCCCATTTCTAATTGCTGCAGCACAGGAACAAAATGTGAACAACCTGGTGTGCTACAGGAATGGCTTATCATGCATGTGTCCCATGAAGATTTATTATTGCCCCTGTGCCTGTCAGAGGCAGTTCAGCTTTCCAGGACAGCAGCATGTTAAGCAGAGATGTGATGATACCTGTAATACTGTCTTGGTGACACTTAGCCCAATTCCCTGATAGTTGGAGTTGATCCTGCCTCCAGCCTAGGAAGACAAGTGCCCTGTAGCATTCACCCAGACAGCTCTTAGACAAAAGATTTTCTTCATTTAAAGGCTTCACTGTAGTACTACCACAGGTCCTGAATGTGGCAGGTATTGCCTTTGCTGTTACCAAGGTTAAGACCTCCTGTTACTGTCCCACCCATATAAGATATGATGTATCCTAGTATATTTTTTCATTGGAAATAAAATTTTCCCTAAGGATATTTTATATCAGATGACAGTTTTGGGGCAGAATCTAAACATCTTCTGAGGACATGTCCAACCTTCACAACCAACTGGCTGGCTGAATAACATCATCCATTTAGTGACAACTTTCATAGTTGCTATCATGTTTTACACCACAGTTTCAGAAATACCAAATTCCTCATAAAACAGAAATTCCACTTTTCCAGCCAGTTAAGTAGGTTCATGATATAAATTTCACCTGTCAACTTCTAAGTTCTCCAGGAGTCCTGGAGAGGCCTTGAAGAGTATTTTTGACATATGTACAGTCAACAGCTGAACAATCAATCTTCATTATTTCTGCCTAGAATGGGTGGTTGGGAAAAACAAGCAAGCAAACAAAAACCCCAAAACACCAAAAAAACCAAGCCCCGCACACATTGAAAGCTCACGGATAAAACTGAAACTCAATTCAGTCAACCTGGAAATGTTTCAGACACATATTTTCGCTTTAGAAAATGCCAATATGCCAAAGCAAAACTTTTCAGGAAGGCTTCTGAATGGAAAATCCTGGCAGAACATCAGAAGGATCAGATTAGTTCTGGGAAGATAGCCACCTGAGATGTGAAAGGTCCATGCTTTGGTGGAAGAAGAAGACAGCATAAAGCAAAATAATCAGGCAAAGTACTGATGTGCTGGTAGCTCTCTGAGCATGAAAACAACAGTTGGGGCTGTTACTGCAGCAACCACCAATACAGTGAAATTAGTTTCAATCAAATCTTCTTTTAGGGCAAGGCAGACACTGAGATACAGTCATTCTTGAATGATGCAGAATTTCAATTTAGAAGCCTCTTCCATCTGAAGAGGGATCTCTGAACTACTATACTACTAATCATTGTGGGTGATGCTCTCCTTCAGCTTTCAAATTCTGCTTGTGTGTAGGGCAAAAAGATGTTTAATAATTCAACTACACTCATGATTATGGAGGAAAGAAATAGATTCACCAGCAATTTGACTAATCAAGCTGACAAAGTGATTGGGTTCAAACAGGGAAGGACTCTCCCAGCAGCAGTTCATTGAAATAAAAATGAAACTCTGCACATTTCCAAAAAGGATTTACTGGTCCATAAAATGGAAGGAAAAGGAATGGCCTGGATAATCTCAACAATCAGCAGGATACAGATAATAAAAATCAAGTGCAGGGTGCATCTAAAACTGGACTAACTCTTCCAGCATTATTGCAGAGGCTCAACAAACAAAATCTATAAAGAGGTTCTGCAAAGAAAGCCCTTACATCTACAGAATCATTTAGGTCAGGTGATTGGAAACAGTAGTTGAAGATGATAGGTCTTTTTGCATCAGAGGTGTATCAGAGCCAGCTATGGCTCTGAGGTAGGGCCATGACAAACTTCAGGAAGTAAGGCAGGTTTTATATGAGAAATGTGTGGTTGCAGGAAATCAGCAAAGCTAGTTTGAAAATGGAAAACTGACTCATTCAGGCACAGCACAGCAGTGGTCCCATGAAGTTATCAACACTGTGTGAGGTTGCTGAGAGTCATGAAACTCAGCCTGGGTGGCAGTGTGAGAATATACTAAAATAAGTATATTTTTGTAGGAATGTTTTATTTATGAAAGTAAAACAGAACTGTTGGAGAATGAAATAAAGCCCCTGTGATTCTTCTATTATTTCATGTTAAGACTTAATGGGAATAGCCTAAAGTTATTAATGGTTTAAAAAACTACACATTTAAGTAGATTCGTGAGCTGCTAATAATTTCAAATTGGAGTATAGAAGATGGACTAGATGTGGGGCTCTTCTGTCATACTTTGCTCTGGCTTGGTTTGTGGGGTGTTTGCTGTAAGAAGAGACTAGTGATATTTAAGAGGGAAGCTGCTCCTAAAGAGGAAAGATGGCTCAGGAAAAGCTACCTCTTTAATTGCACTTAAGGATCTTTGACAGAATCAGGTAGAGGAAGTGCTTTCACCTTAATCCTGATGAAGGAGCAACTGTGCCTTCAAGAGACCCTGAAAATGCCTCAAGAAGGCATGTAAGTAGGACAAACACTTCCAAACCCTGCAAAGGACAGCCACCAAAGGGACTAGTGTCCCAAGACTGGCTTTATGGTTTTGTCAGTGATGAAGGAGAGTAGAGGCTGAGAGCAATTGCATGCTCCAAAATGTTTTTCATCAAATTAAGATTTACAGTATACTTTCTAAACATTTCCTCTTGCTGCTTAAACAAACAAAAAAACCCCTTAATTTTAGAATCATAGAATAGTTAGGGTTGGAAAGGATCTTACGATCATAATTTTAAGGAAGCTTACCTTTGTGTTAACCAGTGGTTTACAGACACCAAAAGAAAAATACCCACATATTACCAAATTTCTTCAGCCACATTAATAAGCATGGATGAACAAAAACTGTATTTTAGACAAGACTCAGGAAGATAATTGAATTCTGCAGGATGGATGCAGCTATCAGTGCTGGGTGCTCTTCTAAGCCAGTACTGGAAATACAGCTAGTGTTGGGACCATGAAACACATTCCTGCTTCAACATTCCAGATATTTACAGTCTTTTGGGAATTCATGTGCATTAGGTCCCAGTTCTGCTTTACTGGGTTTCTCTTCACAGGGAAGGAGATACTTAACTCATGCCACCGTTCCTAAATGTGATGTTGCTCAACTAGCCAAACAAAATCTACAACCAGGGCAAAATGCCCACTGTTACATCTCTGCATTTGAGCCTGAAAGAGCACAAATGTATCTTCTGAGGGCTGTGTTAAAGTAAGCAGGAAAAGGAATCTTATTCTGTAGGGAAAAAGAGAGGTTCAAATGGAAAATTCACACTATCACCCTGAAACACAAAGCCTCTTCTGCCTCCAGGAAACAAAGCTATTGAGCTAGATCAGAGGCTGAACTGCCCTCAGCCACTGGACTTCTGCATAATGATTAACTCCTAGCTCATCTAAATAAAACCTTCAAATAAAACATCTCCTTTGAGTACTGAGGACAGAGGATACCAGCTTAGCTAATTAGACATAGCTGTCATACCAGCTAATCAGCACACCAGTGATTGGTACCAGCCAGGGAATTATTTCAAAATGATTCTGGGAATTAAGAAACCACACCTTTGGGACCTGCTGGAATAAAAGTCTTTGGCTGACAGAGTAAAAAGGCTCAGGAAATGAAGCAGCAGCTAACAGTAAAGTTTGCTTTAGAAAATTAGAAGGGAAAACAGACAGAAGCGATTCTTGCGGCAATTGATTAAGATCATCCAGTCTGCAGCACTGGTGGGCAACTCAGTAGTAAAGAGTCTACTGTAGGGGAAGCACTAGTAACTAAGCATAATAAATTATTAATACCAGAAAGTCAGCCTGAATACAGCAAATGACAGTGCTGAAACACAAACACTAAGTAAATCATATACACTCTTGCCTGGAGACTGTCTTTCTGTTCTTTATCTCCAGACAAACCCCACTCCTAGTCTATTATTTCAACTAATGGAACAGTCTTTTTATGCTGAATGAAGACATTATTACTTGTCTACTTGTGACTCTGGCAGAAAGGTAACACTAACTACAACACTCCTTACTGTATCACTGGGTACTAACTCAGTTGATAGTGCTTACAAGTCCTGCCCAATTCAGAGGCCAGCAAGTTGAGTTCCTTGAGTATAACTACCCATTTTTGCAGGATTCTGTCAGTATAAAACTTATGCTGCCAGCCTTGTTCCTACACAGAATCTTGGCATCTTGGCTGTTGATCCTATCTTTTTTTTTTTTATTTAGACATTACAGAGCAATATTTAAGAACTAGCTGAGTTTCTGAACGCTGCTCTGTGAGCTCAGTGAATTAGCAGCAGCAAGCTTCCGCCTGTTAGCAGGACTACTGCCACCTCATGATCTGAGCAGATGGGATTCATCTCCCACCCACAGGTCTCTGCCACAGCAGTACAGCAATGTTACAGCCACATACCAGGCACAGCTGGTGACTTAAAAATCAGGGCAACCACCTGCACCCACTACACAGAACCACAGAGAAAGAGAGAGGCCACAACCCCCTCCTGCTGAAGACCAGGAGCTAGGCCTGGTCAGGAAAGTCTAACAGTTACTGTGGGGTGCCTGGTGAATTTTTTCTCCTTTTTGTCTCTCAGAAAGGGCACGGTGATTCTAACAAGACATCGGCAAGGCCAAGAGCCTTAGCTGGCCATTGATCAAGTGCAGCCACCTGCACCCATTTGATCTCACACAGCACAGCAGCTGCCAATCAGATATTTTAAAAGAAGAAAAAAAGTCCTTTAGCCTTTGTCAAATTCTTCCTTAGAATTTACCTCTGCCTTAGCATCTCCAATCCCTTGGACAATAATCTATTCATGCTATTGAGGCAACTGAGTTTGATTATCCACTCTGAGGCCACTATTCTCTGTTATTAACTTTAGCCCTCTTCACATACCTTAAACCTTTCCTGGGAATCAGATGCCAACAGTATATGGTGGTAACTCCTCCAAGAAATAGGGTTGTAAACTGTGAGTCACTGCCTCATGTGCCAGCAACCCTTCCTTCCCCACTGCATTGGCTTCACCTGCTGTATCTACCTGATTTGTGTGATACCCTGCTGCAAGGGCTGCTTTCATGGGAGCTACAAACAGATAGGAGCATATCATTTTACAAATACTTATTTAATTTATACCATTTTACAAATAGTTATTTAATTTATAGCAGCTTTGTGTACTTACTATGGTACAGAAAAGACAAAAAGAGAGCAGAAAAGAACATTCTATCTCTTTGGATAAGAAAACCTGGTAATGAAGGCTTACTGAAATCTGCACAAGCCTTTCAACAGACAATGACAGCTTACAGGAGAGTCTGTATAATTATCACATATAATTACATAAAAGCATTTTAGAGTTTTAGTGATTGAGAAGACAAATGTTTATGACACCCGCATTCAGAAAAGTTCTGAGCTCTTATGTGATATTGCATAAGAAAATATAAAAGTATTATATAGTTTTCAGAACAAGAATAAAAACCTCAAACTAACAAAGGAAGTGATGGAAACAGGGAGTCCAGAGAGGCAGCACTTTAGAAAGGAAAGGAAGGGACAAAACTATGTGGGAGGACAGGATGACAATGCCCAGGGGGATATTAAGGCAGGTACATGATGACTGTGAAGTGTAGGCCAAATACACATGAAAACTAAGATTCTATCTGAGATGTTGCTGATTCACTCGGCATCCTTTCCCCCTTCTGGATGGATTTGAGCTCATTAAATGCAGCTGGAAGACAACAGTTTCTATGTGAAATAAAACAGGTGCCAAAATGAATGGAATTATGCAGCTAGATCTACCCCCCACATCTCATGTGGTTTCCCTATGTGCCAGACTGAACTATAACATTTCTGGGTTTTCCAAAGTAACAGAAATCCCTCCATCAAAAGTAGATACTTAAAGTTACCAGCATAGGTGTCAATGCTCAATCTTTAAGGAGGGAGGGGGGTTGCTGCACAAAGGCAGGTAGACAGAATAAGAGTTGGCATTATCCCATGCATGACATTACCTGGAACCACTGAAAGCAGTACTGTCAATAACTACATGATTCCCCTTTTCCCCAACTTTTCCCTCCATTAGTGAAAAGATACCTTGCTGTCAGTAGAGACTGACTCATCCTATCAGGTAGTGAATGCCTAAGACATACAGATTTCTTTCCCACAACAGAAAAGACACAGCTTGCTAGACTCTACATTCCCTCTGCTTTTTCTTTTTGACCAAGATTTTTACGGGTACTTTTGCAGGAATTCTCTTTTATTGGTAATCAGATCCATCAAACAGAGAAGGAGGAGGTAGATTCAATTCTCTATAGCAACGTTCATGCAGAAGAAGGCAGGGCAGTCACCACTAAGTTAATTCAGAAAATTAAATTAAGTAACAAGCCAATAACATCCCCATTGTAGGTTCAAGCACACCAATTAAATAGGAGTCACTGATGTATCATGTATTCCAAGCAGCTGGGTCTTCAAAGTCACTGCCATCTCTCTGTAGATAAAAATATTTCTGAGACAGCAGGAACAATATGGCCAGCCTGGAACCAATGCACAGCTGAAGATCACCACTGCTTTATTTTTCCATACCTCCTTTTTCTAATAGGCACCATGGTACAAATCAGTACAGCATAAGCTTACTAAAGAACCAGAATTTTTTTCTTTCTACTTAATGGAGTTTTCCAAAGTTATCTCCTTTACCCTCTCCATTCATTAAGAGGATAAGGCAATGCTTAAACAGCAATCAATAAAACTCAAAGACACTCTGTTCTCCATCTGCCATACGGAGTTCTGTGCCCTAAAGGCTACACACAAGTGCAATTTTGTGTCATTTACTTCTTTTTCACTTCCATAGGGTACTCTATCCAACACAGTGAGTGGCCAGTTCATTTTATAAGATAAAATACAGCTGGGTGACTGCTTTCATCACACAGCAGGACTCACATATATAAAGATGTGTGAGGAAAAGAAACAGGACTGCTAAAGGCAGAGAAGACTTCTCACTTCTCAAGCACTAATTCAGCTGTCACTGCAGTTGACACATGCCACCCACCACCTGGTGCTTTTCAGCTGTCCACCATTCTGGATGCTGAAAGCCTGTATTGCTTCCAACGATGGATACATTCTTGAGGAGAAATACCCCACCCCATAAACACACCAACCAAGGGCTAGTAAATACCCTTTATTAAGCACTTCTGCTGTTTTATAAAGTCCTGGAGTCAGAAGTCAGTATTAGCCGGAAGGCTGTATCAGGAAAGTAACACATGCTTGGCCATGTTCTTACACACTTATCTGCTTCAGTTTCACATTGAAGACAAGGTACTGGGTCAAACCAATCTCTGATTTGGTCTAAAATAGCCCTTTATACAACTGAAATTACCTACCTCTCTTGTTCGATGTTCAATTCTTACTGACTTGATGGGATTACTTATAATAAAAAAAGGGTAGAGTGCTAGCTGTTGCAACAGGAGTAAATAGCCTCAGACCTTACCTCAGCTAAATGATACACACTTGGATATTTGGATTTGGTTTGGAAGAAAGTTGCAACATGCAGCTCCTCTGTCACTGCAATCCATTTAATGAACCATTCTAGATCTTTCATTTTCTCCCATACCAAAACACCCCACATTACCCCCCTTTTTTTCAGGGCACTAACCAGCATTCTAGGAGTTAATCCACACACATAAAGCTAGGCTATTATGTCTCAACACTAGCTCTTTTCAAGCAATTTAAACTGGAATTCTGCAAATTAACAAGCCTTGTTTACTCTGAAAGGTTTATTCCATCTTCTTTCTAAACCAATTGATTCAGCATGTTTCTTCTGAAGCAATAACTAGCAACTGAATGCAAGAGAAGTCAACTGCCAAACAATGCCTTTTTAATTATGTTAATAGAAGGGCTGGATATTGTATTTGTACTCATTACAATACTGACCATTACTTTCTAATGGGACATAGACTAAGTAGACTTTATAGCTACACTTACCATATTTGCAACCATCTTTTCTCTTTACCTAGTTTTATAGCATTATCAAAATACAAAGCTGTAATAGCAGATATCAAAATAATAAGAAGAAAAGCCTAAGAAGAGAGGTGATGCTGGTTTTGTGAGTGTCCAGAATTCATTTCTGGAGCAGATCAACAGCTAGTGGAAAGTGGTACATTTTGATTCAGGGAGTGGATGCATAACAGTTTCTACAAGCAGAAGAGTTGACTCCCCATGCAACCCTGCTAATCTTAATCATATATAATCTTTGCTTCAGAAACTAGATTGACTCCCCCATCTCCTGTCAGTACTTGTCATCTTTTATCTGGTCTGAGTAATCTTTTGCTCACTTTATTGGACCTGTGTGTGATGTGGTTTTTTATTTTTCCTTTGTTTCACCTTCCAAATCTATTTACTCCTAGAGACACCAAGCTTGGTTCACTTGCAATGTTAAGAATCTGTGATGTGCATGACCTTAAAGGCATGTTTCAGATATGTTTAATTTTATGTCTACTCTTTAATTCAAATCAGCACTTCACCAATTTAGCCTTGTGCTGAATTGAATAATTTGGAATGAATTTATGTAAAATTAATTACAAAGTGGAAGTGAGCAAGTTTAGCTAGGAGGCGTAACTGCATCACAATAACAATGTTTCCAGTGTGTACATTTACCTATACAGAGTTCTGTTCTACCACATCATCAGGGTGGGCATCTTGTGTCAGAGCACAAGTTCATTTAGCTCAACAGCTGTCCCTGAAGATGGTTAACAACAGATACCTGTGTGAAAACTAGGGAAGCATGAATTAGTATTTCCTCCAAACACTCTCCCAGCATCCAACAGTTGGGATTCTGAAACTTTGTGGTCCACAGATAGCATCCTTCATAGGCATATTTAGATTGTTTGTGGAGCACAGAAGCATCCTAAGCAGTGCAATGTAAGTTGCATTTTTCAGTTCTCTTTCAATTCTGCCCAGAAACCTCATCCTGGGTGTAGGGTTTTGCTAAAATTAGTATGTTATCACAGAAAGCTTTTCGTGCCCAATCAGTATCTTAAAATAAACATTTCATAGTTTTAATTATAAAAAGAAAAACTAAGTAACTCCTGGCTCCTCAGTTTACATAGCCATTGATCAAATCAGTGTATTTTGGCCCCTTCATAATGGGACGGAAAGTCCAGTTCTTTGCTCCAGCTCCTACACACTGTTCAATCACAGCTCACACATTGTAACAAGACAGCATATAGCCCTGTAAGTACAACCTTCAGCCTTTGTCCTACTATGATGCTTTTATAGACTAAAATACATTTCTTCAAATGAGCCTAGCTTACCATGTAATCCATTTGCTCACTGTGACTACCCTTAGGTCTCTTTTTTGATTCACTACCCTACCTGTCTTAAAACCTGGAAATTACACCAGATCTATCACTAGACTAATGGCAAAAATGCCCTATATCACTGCACCTAGAACTAACCTTGTAGAATGTCACTAGAAATATCTTGCTAGGAAAGGAATCCTTGCAGCTCGCTTTTGATACACATGAATTTGCTGATTTTTCATTATGCCTAACCAAATATTTCACCATCTATGAGCTACAAACCCTTACAAATGACAGAATACAAATCTCCCAGTCATCCTGCTTTCTAAACCATGCAGCTCTCATATCACAGTAAGTTCATTCATACTTTTAGTTACTCAGATCACAAACTGGGCTGATTAACTCACAAAGAAACACTAAACAAGAAGTACAATCCTGTTCTGGATGCAGGGCCCTTCTGTCCCAGTCAAACAAATTACTGTGTTGAGGAAGAAAAGTCAGGAGATCCAAATAACTCCTCCAAGACTCTACTAAGACTGCATTTGGCTTCCAAATGCTGTTGTGCATCATCTTAATAAAGCACCTAAGGAAATAAATCAAAAGCTACTAAAATACTTGTGACATCACACTTGCTTCTTTGAGTAGCATCCACATTTTGAACTTACAGTTTATGTATGCTGAGTAGCTGGTGGAGTTTAAAAATAAAAAATATGATTGGCTTCTTCCTCCTTTGGCTCCTTTACAAGAGATAAAGCAGTCTGGGATTGTAATGTGCTTTTCTTACAAAAGAGTTAGCATTGTGAAAGCTGTTAACATACAAAGAGAGATTACAAAGAACAAGACCATTTACCTTTGAAAAGGGAGCACTTAGAAAGGAAATTTACTGAGGTCTGACTTTCTTTCTTACTACCTTCATCGTGACTAGCCTCTAAATTTTATGCTGCCTCGTAACAAGAGAGCACATCGTCACTAGAGCATTGGCACGGAAGTGAAGAGAAATTATATTTCCACAATGCCAGTAGTCAGTACACACTGCTCCTAGAAAAAGGAGGTCAGGCTCTTGCAAGCCACAGATGTGCTTACTGGAAAGGGATAATAATTTAATAGTCTATAATATATTTATAAAACGTACATTTTTAACTAGGTATTAATGTTAATATGGCAACTCACCATCAGAACTCATGTTTCAGGGCATAAACGGTTTTCTTTAGTGTGGCAAGACAGAAAAATTATCCCAAAGATAGTAGGTTTTGTATTGGGAGTTTAATACCTGTAGTAGCTGTCTAGCTGTCATTTATGGGGCACTGTGTTGCTTCCATTTAGGCTAAGGTGCCATGGATTAAGGAGGAAAAAACATTGTAGTTCTACCTCTCTCACATTCCAGAAAACACAAGAACAGAGGATCTGAGAAGTTACAAACACAATTAGGAAAAATGTTATTTCATATCTTCATAAAGAAACAACTATTAAAAGAGAAATTAATAAAAATGTAGTATGATTGCTTCTCCCATCTAGTAGTTTTTCCCAGCAATTCCACACAGTCTATGGTTTTAAAACACCTCTGTATAGGTAAAATCCAAACTAAAAATACCATACATTGACCCAAAGATAACAAACCACCCTGCCTGCAGAGATATCCAAGAGTTTTTCTAGGTCCTATTCAGTACTGAATGAGAATACAACAGACACTTGGCAAAGCATAGGCCAAACCTCTGTTAGGCTTCAGCCATGAATAGAGACTGTAGGCTTATACAGTTGTGTTTCCACTCTAACTCTTCTAGGACTGGTTCTATTAGCCAGTTTCATCCATTTACTACAGATGGACAGGTAGCATAACCCCATTACACACACACATGCAATGGTGAAGAAGTTTGCCTAATGCTGTATGTAAGAAGGCTAGAGCTCGCAGCTGCGGTTCTCATTTCACAGCACTAAACAGAAGATATTCTGCTTCCTACAAGCAAGGAAAGAAATATTAGAGACCAAAAATGTGTGGTTTTCAGCTGAGACAGCCTGGGACAATGTAAACATACCCAAACTACTGGTAAGACCACAGTGACTTCGTAAAGCACAATGGGAGCTTAGACCTGTCTACAGCTTCCTTTCATCCTCCTGTCTTACAGAAACACTATTTAGCAAACAGTTCTTCTGGCTTGTTGTTTCCCTTTCAGGGGAAATCTGAAAACAGATTTTGTATTCAAATGTAAAAGGACAATGCCACACTGATTTTGATTGCAGTCCCTTTCTCCCCAGAGGTTATAAGGCCAAAAGATTGGCAGCTGAATGCTGTGCAGATTTAAAGCCTGCAGCTTACTGTAAAAATCTCTTGGGGACTCAAGATCATCAGCAGCTTTTAATCCATGACAAGGAACCTCCCATCTCCTCAGACTGCTTTTTAGTCTCATCTCATCCTGCTCCACCTTAGGAGAGAGCACAACTTTGTACCATCACCACCACCACCAAAGAGCAAAACCTTCAAGTTTTATCAAAAGTTAAAGGAAAAAAAAAAACCAACCAAAACACAAAAGCTTCTGTTCACCACAAAAGAGCAAGAAGTTTGTTTTTTCTTGGTTGTTTTGGGTTTAGAAATCATGAACACATAAGCCAACAATCAACATTCAGCTGGCTTGCGGGAAAGCCAGTCTCAAGGCTCTGCTTGGCTCTCAAGAACCTAATGTGAAGATTCTCTGTTTGGGCTTTCCCATNTTTTCTTGGTTGTTTTGGGTTTAGAAATCATGAACACATAAGCCAACAATCAACATTCAGCTGGCTTGCGGGAAAGCCAGTCTCAAGGCTCTGCTTGGCTCTCAAGAACCTAATGTGAAGATTCTCTGTTTGGGCTTTCCCATCTGTACAACAGTTGAAGCCATTCATTTTCTCTTCACTATGAGAGAAACAGAAAGTGGGGCTTTCTTCCACCACAGAAAAGCTGAGACTGAGCAGTCACTAACTCCAGGAGCTCAAGCTTGAAGGAAATGTATGGGAACTCATGCACAGATATGTGTATAAATACAAGAGTAAAAGCACATTAGTAGAATG
Organism: Agapornis roseicollis; assembly: GCA_002631895.1. Classification (NCBI taxonomy): domain Eukaryota; kingdom Metazoa; phylum Chordata; class Aves; order Psittaciformes; family Psittacidae; genus Agapornis; species Agapornis roseicollis. Next base: position 221,997 of record NDXB01009799.1, read on the forward strand.
AACACTGCCTTTCTGCAAGAATTTTGCCTTGAGAGAAGATCAGATATCAGTCTATCTCTCCTTATGAAATAGTACGATACACAATACATGTGTCAACTCTAAATCTCTATTAATTTTCAACTCAGAATCTCTCATAGACACACTATCAGGATTGCAAGATCATTGAAAAGAGGTTTTATCTTCACACTCAACTACACAGCACATATTAAAATGCATGCTAGGGAAATTCATGCAACTTCCTTACAGAAGAAACTCACTATGGGGTTAAGGAAAAATAATGGGTGAAAGGGAGAAGGAAGGCTTTTTACCTCCCATTGGCAAAGCACTGTATTGGTTAAGAGTGCATTACAACTGATGTTCGTAATCGACAGGACATCTTCACTCACCACTTCACGTATCTCAGCAGTGAAATGACTCAACGCAATAGCAGCGGGAGGTTGCTAGCCAGGATAGAAAAGTTCCTGAACTCCCACATGCCTTCTCCAAACCTTCATAAGGGGAAATCGAGCTGCAAACTGATTTCTTGCTCACCAGGAACTGAATCTCACTCAAGTTGTCCCTGCCATACAAAGTACAAACCTTTTCAGTGCTGAGTACATAGGTCTTAAGCAGTACATCCCAATGACAACAGGCAAAATTAACTTTTTTTGTCCTAAATGTTCCAGCTCCCTGCAAAGTATAGCTCTCACTAATAATAATGGTGCACACACACACACGGAGATCTGAAGTCTCACCCAGTAGCCCTGGGGTCTTCCTAAGGGACTCTGCGCCCTCCTAACAAACAACTCATGCATTGATGTCCTACTTTTTTCCTCCCCTCACTAAGCTCTGACATGCGAAAGAAAAACCTTCTGCTGCTGAGAACGTTGTACTCCAAGGCACAGGAGCTGTCAGCAGGATCACACTCAAAAGTTGGCTTTGCTGCCTCTATTGAAGATGCAAGCTGATTAATTGTGGGCTTTATTTCTCCTTTTCTGTTTTGTCCAATTATTATTTGGTAGGTTAGAGAAAAAAGGACATGTCCAAACAAGCCATTGTGGTTTAGTGTAAACAGCAGTAAGTTTATGCTACACAACAAACATACCATTGCATATATTTAAATATGCATTTTTACAACACATTGTTTCTAGGTGTTTCACTAAGTCCTTGAAAAGACACCTACTGACACATCTGGCTCTTTCTGTAGTAACAATAAACTTTGAATGTTTACCTGAATAATTCCCACGGTGTAAATGCAGAAATATTTGCAACCTGACTCGACAGACCTTAGAGTTCAAATCCCAAGCTAGTATAACTCACTCAACTGGAGCTGTTTTTTGCTTACCCAGGCTTAGCCCAAATATGTTCTTTCCTTTCTGAGATTAGTGAAGGATATATCCCTCTGAAAAAAATAAGTACAATTTTACCCAGCTTTACGAAAGGAAGGGTAACTGCATAGATAAAAAAGGGATGGAAATATCAGAAGATAAAGGATGTTTTACCTCCTGTTTATGAACTGCTAACTGTTGTGTTGTTTATCTTTCCTCTTATGTATCAGCTCCAGTCTAGCTTGTCTGCAGTTCTCACATAGCCACAGCAGACAGATGAACTCAATGGACCGTAAACAGAGAAAGTTCTGCTATGTTTTACCAATATCATCTGTGCAGGCAGGTACAGCGTAGGAAACAGATGTGCAAGTTCATCTTCTAATTTGCAGAACAAGCATGACAAACTGCATTTAAATACTGTATGTCCATAAAGCGGCATGAACATTGTGCATCTGTTATTTACAGTATATTGATAATATATGTCAGCATTAATATTCATTATCTTGATTTACATGGCTTTTCATGCAGAAAATGGATTGGGGTTCTATTTTATTTACTTGATAACACTCCTACATTTTGTGACTGCAACAGAGAACTCATTTTTAATATGCTTAATAAATTTGCATTGTCATTACTGCTGTATATTTTATCCACACAGACCAGAAAATGTGGAGCACATTACTAAATCCTCAACCAAATCTAATACCATCAAATATCAGGGTATGATTCTTAAGCCACATCAAGGCAGAACTTATTTGAGATTGATTAAACAAAAACACATTATGCCACAAAATACAAGGGTTGTACTGGTCCTCATTGCTCAGGGAAGGTAAGAATGTAGTAAAATTCAATGACATTTAAGTTTTCTGCTAAACTTGGACGTCTTTCAGCACCTGCTGTGGGTTGTTTCCTAGGTAGGTCTTTTTTGGTTTATTTTCTTCTTCAGGTGGTTTGGGTTTTTATTCCCCTGGTTGGTTGTTTTAGCCTCCCCAGTTTTACTGGAGCTCTTTCTGATAGCAAGCCAAACATCCCAGGAAACTTTGGCAACCAACTGAAAGAGCTGACTGTGATAGAAGCTTTTATTACTGTTAGTCACATGGGTAAAATGAGCCCTCTCATGTAAAAAAACTTATAGCTATAGAAACTGTGAGATCCAGTTGGGTCTTGATGGCTGAATAGAATGTCCTATCACACAAGAAAAAGGTTGCACTCAGCTCCACACTCCATCAGTGCATGAAATCCATGTTCTAAACCTGCTTCCAGTGCAAGCAGATCTCCCGCTGTGATCAAACTGTAAAAAGATGCTGCTTCCTACATGAACAGCTGAGTGTGCAAACTCCTTCTTTCCCTCTCCCCCAGTACCCTCCAGCATCTATACACACAGCAGCCAGTAGTTCATATGTTTGCAGGATCGAAAATAGAAAGAAATTAAAATAAAAGACAAAAGGAAATGTCACTGTTATGATTTCACTAAATGCCCATAGGAGATAATGTAGTAGCATTTATCAAGCTCTGATACTCAGTTAAGAAAAGCAACTTACACCGAGCAACTGAAACATCATATTTATAGATAAAAGCATTTCAAACAGTCCTTTTCAAGTTCCACTTTCCAACAAAACTGCTGGTTAAAATGTGCTTAATGAGAGTTTCCTTCCCCTCACTTTGTCAGTTCCTCTCATATGGATTTGCTTCTCCTACCTACTTCAGACCTTAATCTGCTGTTGCAGAGCACGCTGTGTCACTAAGACACACGTTATGACCTTATTAATGTGGCTCAGTAGGTAGAAAATAAATGTGAATTGAGAACAGCCCATCTGCCAAACAGAAGTAAGAAGCCAGGATAAAACTTGCAGGAGAATAATGAATACAATAACAGACATACCCTGGAAATTTCCCTCAAAGGAAGTAAGCAAATACTGACACTATTTCAAGTCTCTTGTTGCATTATCTCCTTAGTCTAGAGAAGAAAATCTCCACAAACACAATACTGAAGATGACATGAATGGCTATAGCTCTGATCTGTAGAGAAGGCATTCTTACATAGAAGGAGCAAGAAAAAACACATGCAGAAACGTAAATATGTGGGGCTTCAAAACATCTGTAGTATTTATAACCATATACTCACAGCCAAGGCTTTTCAAACAATATGATTCAAAGGAGAGAAAGATGTCAAATTGATCATATGGCTAATACTGCAAGGTTGTATTCAGATATGGTACTCAGTCTACACTTACTTCTCCCCCTGAGGCTTCTACCCCTAGAGCAGCTACAAGACAAAACAGCACATGCCTGTGGTTCCATAGTTGTGTTTCATTATCTAATATACTACTGCAAACCCATCAATGGTGATTATGGGACCAATACACAGACTTAGACCACAGTACCAAGTACTGTGGTCTGACTTAGCCCAATATCTCATCTTTAGCAGTGGCTGAAAGAACATAAGAACACAGTAAGGACAGCAAATTCTACATTTCATCAAACTGTTCCTTATAATAAACAAGATTATTCCTACACTAAGAGGCCGCAACACTCTGAAGGTTCGCATTCCTCTCTGGCACATGTACTCAATTGCTCTTCTTGAATGGACAGAGTTGCAACACGATGTGAAGTGGTGGTGTTGGAAGGTGGGAATGAATAAAAGTGGTGAAGGGGTTAAAGTACTAGCTCCAGGTTAAACAAAAAAACATGAAAAAGCTACAAACAGAGCTTTGGAGTTCTGAGAATTTTTATCTTAATGTGACATCTGTAATATTTATCACCAGCCAATCTTCAAAATTTTGTAGGTGCTAGTTAGCTAAATCCATCCTAAGCTCTCTGGGGGAGGTGGGGGGAAGGAGGAGGAAGCAACTATTATCAACTGCTTACCTGCTTTACATATAGATCTATATAAGGCACAGGTAATTTTTAGAGTCCTTGAGATTTCTTTATGGCATATGTGCTAAAGTTTCTTTATTGTAGAAACCAGGAGCAGTGAAGGACCAGCTGGAAGCGTTAAGCACTCCTGAACCGAGGAGCTCAGAGCTTAGACACAGTGCTGGAGAGTTGGAGTATCATCAATAACTTCCAGAGCTAACAGACCAACAGATCATGATATAAAACATAAAATCTCTCAAACCAAACAAACTCCATATCTTCCTTTTTGGCTGAAAAGCAAAATTCAATTATTGCTATTTTTACAGCAAGTTCCATGAAATTACTCATTCCTCACCAAATAGAAAGTTATAAGAAAGCAAAGGTGAATGGCAGCACTCATTACTTGTCAGCCTCTCAAGGTCTTAAGGGAAAGTATTCTGCATGCACAGCTTTCCAGAGCACCATATTCACACAAACAGAAAGAAAGATTAGTCCTCCCCCACACCTGTCTGCAGTTCCTGGATACCACAGTCACTATTCTGACATTTGTATTTATCAGGAATGCAAGCTTATCTTACTCTAGTGGTAAAGACCATCTAACGCTTACAGCTTAATCCTCTTTGTGATCTGAGAGATACCTAGGAGAGGAACAGAAATAAATCCAGTACAGTCAGTTAATTGCTCAGTGACAGATAATCTTTTCTCCTCCATTTTCTTTCTCTTCTATAAAAAGAGAACAACAAAAATTTAATAAAAAGCCTCAACTAAAACTGTGCAAATAGTCTGCTGTGAGGATAACAGCGTAATTAAAGTCAGGCCCAGCCTGATGCAAAACCTCATTTACCTTGCACAGAAGCAGCAGCTCACTTGCCATCCAAAGCTCAGTAAGCACAGAGCCTTAGCACTGTAGAAGGTTTTATAGATTCTCCCTGTCTCTTTTCTCTTTACTGTAGTTCATCCTTTCAAGTCTGTTGCCAGTGGCCTCTTAATTCATTGGTAGCTCTGGAAGGGAGATCTCCATCCATTAGTGCTGCAGCCAGTTGTAGTTAAACTGGCTGAAAAATTACAAAGAAATGCCATCTGAGCAGGTAGTAGTGTGTTGATAAAGAAGACAGACTCACATCTCGTAGGTGATGGCATAGCTGTGATACAGACGGCTACAGTCCCAGCAGTCACAAGACTGCTTAAATCACCCAACTACACCTTCAAATGACAGATGTACTTAGAACCAGCTATAGCATAAATGACTCAAGTCTGTGATATGCTTCTAAAGAACCCCTCATAATTCATCAACCTTTTGAATATGTACTCGGCACAGGAGGCAAAAGTGGTATTTCTTTTTCATATATTCAAGGCAGGTATTTCAGTTGTGGGTATCTGCAGAACAACCAGTCTTTCTCCTCTATCCTTCAGAAACAAGCCTCTTGTCATAAGAAATAGAGTTCAGAGCATGAGATCATGCTTTCTTCCATTCCCCAGAATCAAACCTAGAGGCATGAAATAAATTAAAGTGCAAGATATGTTTCTCCCCTCTCTCAATTCTATTTTTTTCTATCCTTTTCAAACAAGCAGGGAGATTTAAATTAACATGTCACTTAAGAAGCCAGGAGGAGCAACAGCTAATAACCTCTCTGTCAGGCGCATTGAATGATAAGATATGCCCATCTTCTCATTTCTTTCCATCACACTAAGGACAGAGAAGCTGTCCTGGGATCTTCATAGGGATATTTATTAGTGACCTGAAAGCATGCCTGCATGGTGAGTAGGGATCTTACAGCAGAGCCAGACTTTGGACACAGCAGGGTCATCTAAGGCTTACATAAGGCAACAGGATCAAGGAATGACAATGAAGTGCACTAGCAGCTTTCAGACCAGTCATGAGCACTGAAGAGCCCATCAATAATAATGGAGCATGGCAAAGACAAGTGGGTTGATTTTAGCTATCCTGGTTCTCCTTTAACATTTCCCAGTCCCATTTGCCCAGGAATTCTGGATGGTTGGCCATGCAACCATAATCAAGTCCTGAATGTGATGTGTGCCAAGTGAGCAAAGCTGAGGGGGTCAAAGTACAACAAGTGGTTTCTCAAATAATCTACAGAATTCCTTGCTCTAAGATGTCACAGACACTAAAGATTTTGACACACTCCAAGAGACATTGGCTCATGGGGTATTAATCCCCTGCTGTGTATGAAAACTAAAAGATTATTCAGACCCTGAGAGAACTTAAACTGAAGGTTTGAGGAAGGACCCTCAACTTTGACCATGAGAATTAATGCTTGGAGAATACTAGGGGGAAGTGTCAGATGTAATTGTGTTCATATATTCTTTCTTGGACTGCTTTTTGGTAATAGGACACTGGGCTAGACAAAACAATCAGGCTATTCCTATGTTATTAATTACATTCTGACACTAGGACTGCATGAAGTCCAAAACAGTGCATTACACCCACTAGCTCTAGGAGTGCTATGTTGCCAAGGCCCCAGCTTCTGGTACATCCTCCAGCGATATCCCTAGCCCCTTCTCTTTTAATCTGGGTAAAATTTATGACATTGTGGCATGCTTCACAGAAACTAGCTCTGAAACAAGACAACAGCATCAAGTTCTCAGCACAATTTTGTGCCCATATTCATATACCTCACAAGAAGCATGTTTTCCACTCTGGTCTGTCTATTCTGTTTTCAGTCCTAAACAACTATCTCAACACATCACATGAGTAAGATAGTACTTCAGCACCGTCAGCAATGGGTAAGGAGATGTCTCCACATGCTGAAATGTCATTTCCTCCTCAGTGACTGATGAAACAAGAGATAAATATTTCACTGGGTGAAATGACTG
>NDXB01009800.1:0-57751 GCA_002631895.1 Agapornis roseicollis
CCAGAACTGCACACAATGCTCCAGGTACTGCTGAAGCAAAGCTGGCCTTGATGAGATGATTTCCTGAGGCACTTGCAACCCAACCACCCCATCGGTGCAACACGGAGCTCTGCGGAGCGGTTTTCCCCCTTAGGGACACAGGATCTTTGCACAGGGCTGGTAACAGAAATTCTTTGCTGTGAGGGTGGTGAGGCACTGGAATGGGTTGCCCAGGGAGGTTGTGAGTGCTCCATCCCTGGCAGTGTTCAAGGCCAGGTTGGATGAAGCCTTGGGTAACATGGTTTAGTGTGAGGTGTCCCTGCTTACAGCAGGGGGGTTGGAACTGGATGATCTTAAGGTCCTTTCCAACCCTAACTATTCTATGGTTCTAACAGGGACTGATGTAAGTGAAGAATGCAAACATCACCCTCAAAGGGGGTGAAAGAACAGCTCTTTGTTAGCATTTATGCCGTGGAAACCCAGGCAGGGATCTGAAGAGGGCTGGGTGGAATAAGGCTGGTCCCTTCTTCAGCCAGGTAAAAGCAAACACAGGTCTGTGGCTGCAGCTGTATTCTGATATAAGATTACACCCAAGGGGCAAAGGCATTGCTGCTCTGTGCCTCTCTCCTTGAACACTATTGTTATTATTCTATACCAAATTACTGTATTATTATTCCAAACCATTCCAAGGTTATTCCGGCTGTGATTTCTGTTGTGTTCTGCCTTTCGGAAATGAAGGTTGTAAGGCTCCAATTCCTGTTAATTCAGGGGGAGGGAGGTTCTTTCTGAATGTACTTATTAGGGCAACTAACCCCGCTATTTTTTACTATGAAACCCATAAATGTATAGCAATTGACCATATCCAATTTAAAAGATGCCCCATTTACAAAGAATAAGGCTTCAGAGATGTGAATCAAACCTTCTTGCAACCCAGCTTTTCCAAGCATGGGCCCGGCCAGAGCAGGAGCAGGGATTTTGGGATGTGGTTTTGTGCAGAGACAGGGGGTCAATGGGCAGGAGCAAAATGTGAATTCCTCATGGACAAAAGGGTTTATTTTCATCCAAACAGGCAAAGGGCAGTTCTTATTCTGACAGGGTTTGCCTGCTGACTCAGGGTGATGGGGGGAGGCAGAGGGAGAGCATAAAGAAAGGGGTTCTATCTGCCCTAGGAATTGGGTTAACTCTAAAGCTGTGCACATCTACACTGCTGTCATCCAAGAAAGTCATCTAAGGCTGCATCAGCCACTCTACTGCTGTTCCTTAATGCTTGTTGGGGAAATAGAGGCACAAAGCTATGGTGATGCTGGTCCAAAACAGTGCAGAGGGGGATGTGGGATGCAATAGATTGTGTCTAATTTAAGCCATGGCTCCAATGATGATTCTGAATGGAGAGTCTGGGGAGGGGAAGGAGTGAAATACCATCACCCCAGGCTCAGGTTGGAGGCACATAAGAGCACGTTGTGCCCTGGGAGCACACAGGTGTCGTTCATTACAAGCACCTCATGTCTTTCTATTGCAGAGCCAGTGCTCAGTGATTTGAATTACTTAAGATTAAAGAAACAGGCATGGGAGAAGAGAATCTTACCTCTCTTTTTTGCCCTTAATTCACTACACATTCCCCTCCCATCCCCAATCTATTGGATGAAGAATGTTTAGGTTGGATTTTGGCATCCCTCTGCTTTATCCCTTGTGGGTGAGATGCTGCCAAGTTTCAAACAGCCACCCCTGTCACTTACTAACCTTTTACATCTGCATCTTCGTCTCCTGGTTTCTAAAATGAACAAGAAAATGGGTCAGTTCAAAGACACCAAATCACAGCTCAGCAAAGAAAGGCTGCAGTGAGGTAGGGCTGGCGTTCCCCAGCAGGTTGCTATCTTCAGGACAGATAAAGATGGATAAACCCAGCTTAGTTTGGAGGAAAGCCATGCAAGGAAGCAGTGCTGCAGCTCACATTCCCCCAGCAGTCTCGGAGTATCTGAATGAACCAGGTTTTCACATGATGAGTCACAGTACCAGCATCAGCCTGGGAACACTGACAGGGAATTAGATTTCCTTGCTGTCTCTAGCAGCTTTGGCATGTTGCTGAAAACCCATTGGCATCAATTAATTGCTAGTGGGAATGGTGCCAGCTCTTCCCCATTTTAGCATTTAGGTGGTTACTCTGGGATGTGTTCAGCAAAATACAATGCCTGGACATTCATTTTAGTATAAGGGGGGGGAAATCTGCCCTTGAGGGCTGGGTTTTCACTGGGCATTCACATCAGCATTAAAAGGCAGGAATAAATCACGGAGCGGTGTTTGTAGCTTAACTGAGGAACCCTGGTGAGTGCAGAGGGGATTGGCACCAACTCCAGGCACTCTGCTGCAGCATCAGCCGTTTCCCTCAGGGAGGATGATGTCTTGCTGGAGCTCATCAATGTTTTCTTCCTGCATTCCTTGCTATTGCTGCGGGCCCTGATGCTGAGTATGCAGGACTGAAGGATGCTGAGAAACTTATTTTCAGCCTTCCAATACTTAAAGGGGCTGCAGGAAAGCTGGAGAGGGGCTTGGGACAAGGGCCTGTAGGGACACCCCAAGGGGAATGGCTTGAACCTGCCCGAGGGGAGACTGAGCTGAGCTCTGAGGCAGAAGCTGTTCCCTGTGAGGGTGCTGAGGCGCTGGCACAGGGTGCCCAGAGAAGCTGTGGCTGCCCCATCCCTGGCAGTGTTGGAGGCCAGGTTGGACCCAGGGGCTTGGAGCAACTGCTTCAGTGGAAGGGGTNTGAGGCGCTGGGGTGCCCAGAGAAGCTGTGGCTGCCCCATCCCTGGCAGTGTTGGAGGCCAGGTTGGACCCAGGGGCTTGGAGCAACTGCTTCAGTGGAAGGGGTCCCTGTCTGTGGATGAGCTGGATGAGCTTTAAGGTCCCTTCCACCCCAAACCAGGCTGTGGTTCTATGATATTCTATGATATTTCAACTGGCTTGGCTGGTAAATTCATCTCACATCAGCTTCAGGCTGTGGGGTGAGTGAGGATCCAGTTGGGTTCATCCAACAGCAAAATTGTGGTGTTCCAGGCAAATGAGCTGAGCTGGTTCAATGGAACCAGTGCAACCTCTGGGGGTACCTCAAAGCTGAACAGATTTCAGTGAGCACTAAATTGATTTCAATACATTTGCACTCGCTGCTTGCTCAGGGTAGTGAAAGATGAACTTACACCACAGGACTTCTGCCTACCCAGAGATTCTGTGTTACTGCTTTAACTGCAGCAGCCTCTCAACCTGTGGGGTTAAGTTGCTCACTTGGTTACAGCTCAAGCTGCTATCGAAGGTCCTGGCATTTGAGTTCACAAGTTGTGTGCCAGGGCATGTTTATTCTATCAAAGTGTTTTAGGTTCTGGTACTTTCATCCTCTGATACACCAGTATAAGGATGGTAGAGCCAATACAGTTTGGTAGAGTGAAGTTTTCTCTACTTATAATCTATTCTTCTTTCTTAAAGGTCTTTTCTAACCTAAATCATAAGATCATAGAATCACAGAATGGGTTGGGTTGGAAAGGACCTTAAGATCATCCAGTTCCAACCCCCTGCCATAGGCAGGGATACCTCACACTAAACCACATCACCCAAGGTTTTGTCCAACCTGGCCTTGAACACTGCCAGGGATGGAGCATTCACAGCTTCCTTGGGCAACCCATTCCAGTGCCTCAGCACCCTCACAGTAAAGAACTTCTTCCTTATATCTAACCTGAACTTCCCCTGTTTCAGTTTTAGCCCATCACCCCTTGTCCTATCACTACAGTCCCTATGATTCTATGGTTCTATATTGATAACTATTTCTCAGCCTAAGCCTGCTGATGAGTACAATGCAGTTGTTTTAGCAGTGGTCCTCTTGGGCTGGCTGTCTTGGTTATGTCCTGGCTGGCTGTCCTGCTTATGTGGTGCCTATGTAAAGGGCATGGTTAGAAGATCTCTTCCCCTGAAGGCCAGGGCTGCAGTTTCAGGCTAAAGGAATGTCTACAGAGGGTTATGGGTGACTCTTACGTTGGCACAGGATGACGGTGACTGCCAGGGCGAGCAGGAGCAGGAAGCAGGCGACTGTCATGGGAACCCAGATGAAGATGTCACATAGAAAATCCAGCCCCTTCTCCTCGCTGGGCTCTGCAGGGATAGAGAAGAGGGAAGGTCCACCATGTGCTGGTGGAGCCAGGGGACCTGCCTGGTGTTCAGTGAGGCTGGTGGTGAAGCAGTGACCTCCACAAGTGCATCAGTTACTGCTCAGCATTTAAACCAGCATTAAAAGGCAGAGGTAACCCCCTGAGTGGTGTTTGCAGGTTAACTGGGGAGTCCTGGTGACTTCAGAGGGAGCTGGCACAGCAGCTCCTGGGAGGACGTGTAACCAAAGGTGTTCTTGTATCCCCTGCTGAGTCCAAGCCCATCCCCAAACCTCCCTCCACCTCTTCCCAGTGTGCCCAGGCATGAGACCCACTCATGCTTTTGCATCATTTCCTACACAGGATGAAAGGCTGGAGCTCATTCCTTCCAAATCTGCCGAAGCTCCATGGGTTTTCACACTCCCCACATCCCAAAATGCCTCCCAGATTCCCCTCGGTATCAATGGACCAGAGCCCAGCTCTTCCCCTCTCCCTTCATGCAGCAGAGCTACCTGAATCCTGGGTCTTCAGGCAGGAGTCTGTTTCGGTGACGTTGGGTGCTGGGGTGGTGGGTGATGGTAGGGTTTTGGATGCCACTGTGCTGGTGACTGTAAGTGAAAATGGATGTTGAACACAGTGAATAGCTCCCTCCTGCCCTTGTGCTCTCCCACCTTGCCCCCTGGCCACAGGGCTCAGGTCCAAGAGGACCTCATAGAGCCCACATTGGGTTGTGACCCCCCCAAGACCCAGTAAGGAGCTGCAGGCTCCTTATTTCTTGCTCCCTGCCGAGGGGGTGGTGATTGCTTTAGTCTTATCCCTGAAGAGCCATGAATGGGATGGAGAAGTGGGGATGGGGAGAGGTGATGCCGTGTCTGCCCCATCACCTTTGCTTTTGGCCATGAGAAGGCAAGCAGGGAGCTTCTGGCTGCACTGGATACGAAATGCCTTGAGCAAGCAAGCACGGACAATGGGGTTTGTGGGAGAGGTTACAACAGGCAGGGACAGGAGGTGCTGGGTGTTTTGGCAGAGCTAACCAAGGTTGGGTGGAGGTGTTGCTGACCTGGGAGGAAGACAGGCTGGCCAGGGCTGAAGTACAGGGCTTGGTTGTTGTTCATGAGGCAGAAATAGGTTCCCTCATCCCATGGCATGAAAGACTTCACTACCAACCAGTAGAACCTGCTGTCTTTCCCTGCCTCAAAGTGTTCGGATGTCCTCATACTATTCCCCCCAAAGGTGGTCCGGGAAAAGGAAGAGATGAAGACAATGAAGCGAAGGGTCCCAGCCTTGTCCTGCTGGACCCAGCATACGCCACTGTCCATGTTGTTGCTCTGACAGTACAGCACCAGCCGCTCTCCCATCTGGGGTTGCGTGTTGCTGTGGATCTTCAACGTATACCTCTGGCCATGGGTCCCAGGGCAGCCTGTGGGAGAGGAATCCTTGTGGGAGCCACTCGGGAAGAGCCATGTTCCCTCTGGACAAACCTCATTCCTTGTCCATGAGGTCAAATGCAAAGGGAGGACCATGCTGCCTGGATGACTTGCAGGTTTTGTTGGAGTCCTTGCTTGAATTGTGTATGGAGGCTGCTCAGCAACCAGCCACCGGGGCTTTAAAGGTGAGTGCTGCCTTTACAGCCTTTCAGCTGCCTTCTCAGGGTTGTTATCCCTTCCCAGCTTACCCAAGGTGTCTCCTTAAAAACACTGACTGCTAAATCCCCCTGTTTCCTGTTCCCCCTCCGCTCCAGAACCACTTCTCCAACCAGGCTCCCTTCCCAGCACAAATGATGCTGCAGCCACCCATCCATCTGTGCTGCCTTCACCTCCACCAAGCAAACCTCAAAGCCACCCTTTTGGGTTTGCTTTTTACATTCCCTTTAACCATTTAGCCCAGTTTCCTGGATTCAGGGGCAGGGATTTACTTGCCCATCCCGATGAAGGTGATGCACAGCCCCATAGCGTCCATACTCACAGAGCCCCAGTGTGAGCAGCAGGAGCAATGCAGGAGCCCTGGTCATCTTCTCCTTGTTGCGGCGGAGCAGAGATGATCTTTCTTGCTTCCCTTGGGTAGCTGCGCTGCTCTATGGGGAGGATGTGATGTCACCAGGACCCTCTTGGGCGATGTTCAGCATCTGCAGCAAAATGAGGAGAAAATAAGATTCCCGAGGGAATCCAGCTCTAATCCAGGATTTATCTGGATTATCATTTATCGCTATCAGTTCCTAACGGTGCCACAAGGGTTTTGCCTCAATGACTCCCCTAGAGATCCAGACTGATGGTGCTCTTGTTTGAGGCAGGATCAGCCCCTGCATCCCTGTGGGGGTTCAGAGCAGCTCCAGCTCTACACAAGTGATGGACAAGCCCGACGCTTTGGCTGCAGGGATTCAGCTGCCTTCCCTTGTGCTCACCCGCAGCGTCCCACATGGATGGCAGAGCACATCCTGACTCACCACCACCCGGGTGCCTCATGGCAAGCGTTGTTTACCCCCGAGCACACGTGTGGCTGCCCCGCAGCTGAGCTCTTCAGGTGCTGCTGGGTTGCTCTCTTTGCAGCCCCTCTCTGCAGTCACTCTGTGATGTGAAACCCATCGAGAAAGCCCCATGCCCTCGGGTTGTGCTTTTGACTTCTTGTGGTTTGCTTCTGGAACCACAGGGTCTTCCGCCCTGCCTGCCACCCCCTGCGTGCCCCAACAGAGAGGGCCCTTGCTGCTGCCTCCAGTGGCCGCTTGCACATGGGTATGGGTGATGCTTCCTTGAACTGCGATGCTGGTGGGCTGGTGTGCTATAGAGCTTCGCCTCACTGGCATCTCTTGGCTTTCCTGTTGGTTGGTTTTCTGTGGGAGGTGTTTTTCCACGGCTCCGTTGCAGAGAAATCCCCCTTTTTCCTTGGTTATGTCAGGTATCAGGTGCTGCTGATGCTGATGCCGTTGCTATTGTGGCTGCTGCTTAATGATGAGTGAAGGAAAACGGTTTAGGAGTTGGCTTTATTCCATTGGGCATCAAAGTGTGTTGGTGAGTGAGGAAAGCTGCAGTTAGGCCCTGCTGGGATGTGTGAAATTCATACTGAGGCTGTGAGACTTGCGTTGTCTGCCTGAAATAGAGCAGGTTTTGGCAAAAGGAAGATAAAATGGGTTTCATCAGTTAAATGCCATTACAGGGATCTGGATCTCACAATCCCATCAAGGAAATGTCAGACTTTGTGTCACCTCTGAGCACTCCATGACGTGATGTCCCATCTCCAGATGGGACATCAAGTGGTGATACTTGCATAGGCTCCTCCTGGTTTCAGTGGGCAGCTCTTTCTCCTGATCCTGAGTAGAATTCGTCTTCCCTTTATAATGGGATAAGCTGCCTTTGGGAATTGTCTGTCTCCATAACCTGATGGAGGAATATAGACAAGGAACTGAAACCATGGCCCACCTTGTAGATGACTGCAGTTGAGTCTTACATTGTCTGAGGTGCAGAAGTGAGTGGTCCCTGCCATCCATCAGGATTGTTGTGTGGGTGCCTCCTAACTTTATCACTATTGCAGCTCAGTGACAGCAAATGGAATTTCAGGAGCAATTTCCAAAGTACCGCCTGAGACCAAGGTAGGAAAATTCCTCATTCCCATTGTTCTGTATGGTTCAAATGGGAGTGAACGTGCTGGCCAAAGAGGGTGGTAGAGGTGTTTGTCAGGAGCAGGTTCTCACTCTGAAGTAGGGTATGGATGCTTAACTACAGTGCATAGTGTGTGTCCTCAGAGATGTAGTGATGGATGTGCTAAAGGATCATCCAGGAGGGGCTGTTGCCTTTTAGCAGGGACATCTTACTTCTCTCGTCTCCGATTAACACTGAATGTTATTATGGACCTCAATGGTCTTAAAGGTCTTTTCCAACCTGGTTGATTCTATGATTCTATGGATCAGTCCAGGGCAACAAACTGGAGCCCAGAGGTTCCTCTGGTCCTTTATCTTGGTCCTCATGGCCTGAGCTGGTTTCTATGCAAGGCCACCATTGCCTTTGTTACATTCAGACTCTGTGTCACCATTCTCCTTTCTCTCCTCATACCCGTACTTGCTGAAGCACTTTGTGACTCACCCCTGCAGGAATGGTGCCACCAGCCCCTGTGTCTTGTGACTCCTGCCCATTGTGCTGAGGAGTCACAGGAGATGGCTTCAGGGGGAGCTATTCCCTTCTGCTGCCTGCAGTAGACTGCTCATGAATATATCCTTTAAAGGCAAGACAAAAGCTTCTTGTCAGCAGAGAGATACAGCTGCAAGGGGGGCTGTCACACGTCTTTCTTCTTCATGGACACTCTTTGTTGGCCAGAGGGATCCAGGCAAGTGTAGCTCCAATGGAGATGTCTATTATATAACATATCTATTGTAATATAACATATCTAATATATCTATTATACCAATAGATGTATTATATCTAACATAACGTATCTATTATATGTGATCGGACAAGACCACCCCTTTCCTGCCCCCCATCTCATGTCTCTGAAATAATAAATATGCTGGGGCAGGGATCATTTGTTTATAGAATCAAAGAATGGTTTGGGTTGGAAAGGACCTGAAGATCGTCCAGTTCCAACCCCCTGCCATAAGCAGGGACACCTCACACTAAACCGTGGCACCCAAGGCTTCATCCAGCCTGGCCTTGAACACTGCCAGGGATGGAGCATTCACAACTTCCTTGGCCAACCCATTCCAGTGCCTCACCACCCGCACAGGAAAGAATTTCTTCCTTATATCCAATCTAAACCTCCCCTGTTTAAGTTTGAACCCGTTACCCCTTGTCCTGTCACTACAGTCCCTGAAGAAGGGTCAAGAGTTTCTGGCTCCTGTGTTTAGGTATGGCTCAGCATGAAGCTGTTCCTATTTCACAGTGTAATAAGGAAAGCTAAACCAGCTGCACTCTTTGATCATAGAAAGGTCCAGGCACAAGCAGGACCTCCAGGAAAAGCTCTCATTTAAACCCAACACTTGTATAAGGGATTTACATCAATGATGTAAGTTTTATAGCAATCACCTGGTCCACAACTGGGAGGAGGAAGTGGCCAACCATATCAGTTAAGGAATGTCTGTCTGGTTTGGTGTTTTGTCCTCTAGATGGTATTTTGCAATAGGCTTGGCATGGTTAGACTGGGGCCTAAGTCAGACCAGTGAAACAGCAGCATTAATAACACGTTTTTAGTGTATATTGATGTAACTTGTATTAATGTATACTAATATAACATATTCTATTGTGGTGCCACAGTTGTGACAAAGGAAGAAGGAGAAGCTCAACCAGTTCCTTCTGCAGAGCATCATATAAGATGTCAGGGGACCAAAGAGGTTGGTTAGCCAGTAGAAGGTAATTCCTTTCTCCTTCCCCAAACGTAGCTATTTTACTCATAGCTAAGGTTGCCGGGCTCTGATTGCTGGTGAACTCCAACCTAAATTGCTTTTGGCAGAGGTTTATCTTTAAGACTAGCCCAGGGCTGTATTTAATGAATGTCAAATAATTAAGCAAAAGAAGACAGGAGAAAGGAGAGAAGAGACAAAATCAGCAGGGAACAGACTGACAAGGGTGTTTGAAGCCTTTCTTGAATGGAGCTTGGCAGGGTTCAGGATTCACTTTCTCTATGGTTGCTTGCATCCACTGAACAGAGAAGACAGGGAAATGAGAGGAAGCTGGGGGCATCATTGCTGAAGGAGATGCTGAGTTTCACATATGGTTGATTTCTCAGTCATTTTGGGTAAGGATCTCAGTGACTTCTTCGTGGTGGTAAGAAACTCTTCAGCTTCTGAGCATCACATGGAAGCCTCAGAATTCCATGACTGGCAGCAAGAGCCCATCTCAGGACATGGGAATTACACAGTGATCGACGATTGGTAGACATAAGAGGAGCATCAAAATGACCATCCTCTACGAGGTCCCTTGTTCTGTTGCCCATGGTATCTCCTCATAGTGCTTCAGGAGGGCTTCCTATTGCGAAGCACTGATGCGGCGTTGCTGATGATGAGGAGATGCTGCTTGGTCCCTGCAAGTGATCAGTGATGGGATTGACACCGGACTGTGCGTGCTTCAGCACTGCGGACTCCTCCTCTTGTTACCCATTGAAAGATCTCTTTCATGAGAAGGAATGGAAAGTTCTAATGAAGAGTTCAAAATCTAGCCCCAAATCTTGTTCCAAACAGAGGGGGAAAAGAATCTTGAGACTGAAGCACATAACTTTTCCGGTGTGAAATGAACCTGTGGTTTATGAGCAGCTTGCTGCCCCCCTCTTTGCAAAGCTGCACCACCAAAGGGGTTTGTAGACTGTCAAGTGCAACTGTCACACACCAGATGCTATCTTTCCACTGTAGCTGTTTCCAGCTCGGTGGCCAACACTGCCCTTTCTTCTGCGTACTCTCACACACCTCATTTACAGCGTGCAAACCACAAACACTCCTGAGCCTTCATCTGTCCATGGTGTAGACCTTTAGCCTGGTCCCTGGGTTGGAGGTCTCCCTAATCTCCATGCTTGGTGGTACCCAAGCTCTGAGTTTGATAAGGATGTGCAATGAGTTTTCCTTGCACGGGCTTCCCACACTTGATGCTGTGAACTGCCCAAGGATCTCTCTGGAGAAGGTGAATGTGAAAAGATGCATGCAAGGAAAAGCAGTCCTTAGTCAATAAGCTAAGGAGTAATGTCTGTTCCACTGCTGCTCTGACTCTTTACCTCCTGCATCAGGATGACTTGGAGCATGTATTTCACTAACCCCGGTGTCATTTGCAGCTTGTTGCTCAGGGCAGGAATACACAATCCCAGCCCCAGGAATATTCTGTCTCAATTTCTTTGAAGAGACTGATAGGAAATAACCCAACTTGGATTTTGCATTCAGTGCTGATGTTAAGGCAGAATGTGAAGCCCTGGAGCTGGGTGTCAGCACAGCCCAGCACCGCTCCTTGGTAACCACCAAGCTTACCTTGTGCTTATGCTGGACAAGGGCTGCACTTTAAGCTTTGCTGAGGAACAACAGAGGTTCTGCCCATGACTCTGCATGCAGGGCCCCTGACAGCATCTCCTCCCATGGTGGTACCCAAAGAGATGTCAGATGTGGTGAGTTTCTGACATGGGCCATGATGCAGTGTGGAAGAGCAGCACATACCCATCAGCTCCCATGATGCCCTGCCTGTCCCCAAAGACACCTGCCCAATACCTGGGCTTTGTGTTGTATTTTGTGCTGCCTGCATGGCTCCAGCTCCCTGCACTGGGAGGGAACAACAGGATATGTGGTGGGCAAGATCACACACGTAGCTCTGGGGACAGAGATATCTCTTAAGCCACAGCCTTCCTCCCTGTGCAGCCTCATGACGGGAGGGTGATGTACCCAGTGTTTTGGTACCCAATCTCTGACTGGATGTTTTAACAACAAGCAGAGAAGAAGAGCAGGAAAACCAATGTGGCTTGCACCTTGGGCAGGGTAAGGCTTGCTCCATTGTGCTTGTAGGGTGGAGGAAGGTGTGGGGTGGGATGGGATGTGGGGCTGACTGCAGCTTGCAGAGTGCTGGTGGTTGGCACCAGCTTGTGGGCTCAGCGCTTTGCTTTGGGTGCATCCATTGCTCCCCATGCTCTGCATGGGGAAATCAGGCAATTTTTTGGTGTTCCCTGGAAAAAGGCAGTGTTGTAAAACCTTGCCTGCAGACACCCAAGGTTTATGCAGGACTGGGTTTTTCTGCTGCTCAGTCTGGTTTGGGTAAGATGTAATTCAGCTCTTCATTACTGCCCAACCCAAGAACAGCCAATAGTGTAGAGGAGACAAGCTTATGGGTCCCTGCGTCAGCCTAAGGGCTCCCAACCCCTCCAAGGAGCTTTTTTGGAGAGCATGGAGAGGGCTTTGAAGCAGGTTTCCTTCTCATATTGACTTCCAGCTGCTTTCTGTGAGTGACTTGTCTTAGGGCTCTTTGGGTTTTCATGTTAAACGGACTGAAGTTGGATGTGTGAGATCCTCATTGCAACAGCACATGGACACGTGCTTGGCAAAGAGTTCTGTGATGGTGCCATCACTGGGATACTTTTGGGGTGTTTCACAACTGGTTTCACTTTATTAACAAGATCAGAAACTGCAAATAGCAATAGTGATGCTCCCCTGCCTTCATGCGCTCGTTTATCTTAAAGCCTGGATGAGAAGCTGAATCTTAACAGAGGAGGAATATTAAGCCTCCTATTGCAAACATTGAAGGCATGGGGAGAGCTTTGTTTCATGTAAAGGAACCCCTGGTGTATAAACTCCAGGTAAGCTTTCTCATAGCATGGTGGCAGAGAAGCACAATGCTTTGCACAAGTGGATGTGTAACTTGCTCCGATGCGTGTTCCAGGTAAATGAAGGCTGGAATAGCCAATGTATGCCTGTACTTCCACAGGAGCTGCAGCACTGAGTGCACACAATGTGCACACACTGATAGGCACAAATAGCTTTCACTCCAGCAAATATTATTTAATTCAATAACCAGAAATAATATCCAATAAAATGAATCATAGAATGGTTTGGGCTGGAAGGGACCTTAAGATCATCCCGTTCCAACCCCCCTGCCATGGGCAGGGACACCTCACACTAAACCATGTCAGCCAAAGCTTTGTCCAACCTGGCCTTGAACACTGCCAGGGATGGAATAATAATATGAAAGAAACAATGTCTGGTTTATACGGAGCAGAAATTGGGTCTATTACTGTTTCTGATCTACTGAATGAAATGCAGTAAGGGATAGAAGGGCAAGAAGTACTTGTGCTGCCTGAAGGTAACTTCTTGTTTCCCAGTGGGCTTTTTCTATAGGTGTCTGTCAATCCATGTAACTGTCAACATATATGTAGAGTATATAGAGAGTAACACATATATATAATTATATATAGTTATATATATTATATAATACATAACACAATATATGAATGAATATATTATATGGTCATTTATAATGCATTTAAATATACGTAAATTTAAATCTAACACATTAATTTAGAATACATATACCTATACTACAAATTCTTATGTATTAACATTACAGTATAATAATCATAGTTGTAATACATAATAATATAAAATTAATTAATGTAATAGCAATAATATAACTAATGTAGTATTAATAACAATAAACTAACATATTTAGTTATGTAATTATATAATATAATTGAACAGTCTATTAATATAATTATAATGATAAATATATCATAGACAATTATATCACAATATTTTTATATATTTATTATATATTACTATATATAAACATTTCTATTTTTATTGTAAACATATATATGCTTACATGTAGCATAATATGTATTTTAATATATATACTATGTTCAAATATAATATATAACATATATACTTTATAAGCGATAATAATACTACATAGGTAGAAAACGGTTGCTATAACCAACTGTTAATCTATATGATGCAATGTTTCTATATTTAAGGCTCCTGTTAACTGCTTGGTAGCCCAAACAGCAGAGTACCCCGGTGAGCTGCTGTGTGCTGAGGGTGCAGGAGGGCTTTTGTGTGTCGGATGCTTCTGAAAGATGGGGAAGAGACTTGCCCGTGCCCCTGCTCGTGTGTAGGGCTGTGTCTGTGTGCTAAAGGGATGCAGGAGAAGGAAGTGAGAACTGGGCTTTTTTTGCAGCTCCTGGGACATATCTGTTTTATGTGGTGGGAGAAAAAGACATTTAGAGCTCCCATTTAACAGGCCCGGGCTGGACGTCCTGCTGGGGATCCATTTTTCCTGCCAGGAGGATGTATTCAATAAGCAGGTGTTGTGCACGGAGCTGTACTGGCCCAGGATTAATCAGAAGGAATTTAAACAGCACCCATGGATATAGGCAGGAAGAGTGGGATAACAAGAGCCAACGGAGTTCAACAAGGACAAGTGCCAGGTCTTGCACCTGAGTAAACCCAATCCTGGAGTGCAGCAAAGGCTGGGATCTGCCCTGAGAGCAGCTCTGTGGAAAGGGACCTGGGAATCCTGGTGGACAGCAGCTCAGTATGAGTGAACACTGCGGCTGCTGCAGAGAAATCCAATGGGATGCTGGAGAACATGAACAGGGGCATCATCAGCAGAGATAAAGATGTGATTATCCCACTGTACTCAGTACTCATCAGGCCACAGCTGGAATACTGTGTTCAGTTTTGGTCCCCACTGTACAAAAAGGATGTGGACAGGCTGGAGAAGGTCCAGAGAAGGGCCGCAAAGATGATCCAAGGACTGGGAAGCTGTGGGAAAGGCCAAAGGAGCTGGGACTGTTCAGCCTGGATAAGAGGTTGCTTAGGGGAGCCCTTGTCACTATGTTCCAGTATTTAAAGGGTGGCTGCAAAGAAGATGGAGACTCCCTTTTCATAAGGAGCCCATGGAAAAGATGAGAGGTAATGAGCACGAGTTATTCCCAGGGAGATTCTGACTGGACACAAGAGGACAATTATTCACAGTGAGAATGATCAGCCATTGGGATAATGTCCCCAGGGAAGTGGTGACCCCCAAGCACTTAAGATTTGGCTGGATAGAGTGCTGGGACATCTGATCTAGGCCATGCTTTGCATGGAAAGGTTGGACCAGGTGATCCTTGAGGTCCCTTCCAACCTGGGATTCCATGATTTTATGATCCTATGATGTGTATCTCCTTTGTCTTTGCACAGCTTTCAAGTTCCATCACTTAATAGAGATGTTATTCATCCTTTCTCCATTAGTGCAACCCAAATCAGCTGCATTTATGACCCTGCAAAATGCCTCTTCATACATTTAGGAGCTTTAAAATCAGATCCAACTTCTTCTTTTGTGTCACTATCTTGTTTTCAATTGGATGCTTTCAGCTGAACCTGATTTGATTTACTTCTGTGTCTTAGAAATGCAAAGAAGTAGATATATAATAAAACAAGGAATAGCCACATAAAAATGACTGGGCAGCTTAAAAGAATAAAGAGAAATGGAGCACAGCCAATACTAGATCAGCAACTGGCACATTCTGGTAAGCATGACAGGGTTTTAAGATCTGTGTGCACAAGTTCTACATTAAGACTACTTCCTGCAGTGCCTGAAGTGCCTTTATTCGTGCTCTGCTCTCTGTTCTTTGAATATCTTAATGCTTTCAAGATATGCATGCACTGCTGCTGAAAGAATAATGGCAGCAGTTTTTAAATACAGAATATATAGACTATAGAAATATAGCATATGTGTGTATATATATGAATATGTAGAGATTAGATCTCTATATAATATGTATATATGTCAAATATGTTCTAGCTAGAGTATAGACTATACATAGAATATATATATAGAGACTATAAACCAATAAGATACGCAACAATAATAACAACAGATCATTGCAAGGTGTAATTTTGCCCTCTTTTACAACTCCTTGCCCAATGGTTCACAGGGGTGGGTACAACACAGGGAATGTTTTGTACTTAGGATGTGGGAAAACCTCCTTGTTCTATTCAAACCCTTTTGTCTTTGTCCAGTGTTTGGGCTGTCTCCTTCTGTCATGTAAGATGACAGCAATCATTTATGCTGGTGTAAGGCTTTGGGGTCATGGATCAAATCCCACTGTTTTCCTTTCTAGGTATGGAAGCTCCCTGCTGCAGGGAGCAGGATGACAGTGGAGGACAGGAGACGGCTGGTCCATCCTCAGAAGGAAACGAGGAATAAATCAGGGCCTCTCATTTGCCAGCGCACTGGGTGGGTAGCATTGTGATGGGCAGTTCTGTTACCTGCGTCTCTCCCTCCATGGATCCAGGCACCAAGCCGTTAGCAGAGATGCACAGAAATATATTCCCGTTAGTTTCCATGATGGAATCATCCCTTTCCCCCCCGTGTACCATAACTCAGCATCCCCAACTCTTTGCTGGTATCACCATTGTGCTCAGCACAATGAGAAGGTTAGGAAAGAAAACCAAAGAAGCTGCAGGTATCAAGGGACCAGGTCATTTTCTTAGACATAAAAGCATCTTTTTATTAGTGTTTCTGTTTCTTATGAGTGCTCTGGGAAAAGTCTCTGAAATGGAGGTGATTTTTTCCACTGGCTCTCATAGCTGTGAAACTGCTGCTAAAATCCCTCCGAGGTTTAATGTTAAAAACACCCTATTGATGGGTATAGGAATTAGTACAATTTACTTCATCATTTCCCTCGGTAAAGTGCCCAAACCTGTGCATCAACAGGTCTGGGGACATCCCTGACCTCTCCTGTTTTGACTGCACACAGATGATGTGGAATTTGGGTTTCTTAAGGGTTTTTTCTTTCAAATTCCAAAGGAACAACAAAGTCAAATTGGGGAATTTGGAAACTGAGCAAACTCTTCCTGCCTGTTACAGTTATCCAGAGCACTGAGGGGTAAATCCCCATCCTTTGAATGGGTGTTACTGGAGTTGGGTGGCTGAAGTCTATCAAGGCAAGGTGGTGCTGTCCTGGGGGGGTTGGTGAGGGTTGGACACGGTGGGGATGGTCTGAGCATGGGGATGGAGGGAGAAGGAGTGAACCAGGCAGGGTTATCCCTAAGGCTGCTCACCTTCCCATGGGAGAGGAGGATTGGACTGGCACAGCCTGCCTTTTGCTGCCCTGGCTGCTTGGCCATGGGAGAGCATCTCCTGTGCTGGCCGAGACGTGAAGCAGGTATGGACATTAAGGTCAGGATGCCTCAAGCATGGGAAATAGAGCTGGGACCTCAAAAGCAGCTGCAGGCAGAGGGAAAGCCCTGGGTTTGAAAGAATAAACCTTTGCCCATGGGGAGTTCCAGAGGGGTTTCCTCATATCTGTCCTGTACAAAACACATACCGTAACAACCATCTGCTCCTGGGGTGAAGCTCTGTGCACTGAGCACTTGCAGGGTAGAACAATGGTGGGTTTGGTTCATTTGAGCTTTCACAGGGGCTAAAATGTGCTGCTGCTATGGTGTGTCAGAGAGGAGATTCTACAGGACCCTCTCTGCAGCATCTCTGGTGGGATGGGGTCTGGAGTGGCCCGAGAGCCTGGTGAGCATCACAGGCTGGGGAAGCTGGCTTGGCGTGGTCCATTGATGGCTTTATCACTGCATCACTTGGGGGAAATATCCATCCAAGGAGCTGGGTTTGAGACCAAGCCCTCCAGAGAAACCCTGTATTAATGTGGAGAACAGCATCTCCAGCAGCTGGGAGAGGAGGGAGGGAGGCCAGAGGGATGCTGCTGTGTCACTGTGGTGCTTTACACCCGCACAAGCTCTTCCCATGCCTGTGTTTGCCCTGGCCCTGGGGCTTGTGGAGCCACATCAGCCCTTGTCTTGTGGGCAGCTGTAAGGACACGTGCAGCATGCAGGACAGGAGACCCCAGCAGTAAAGAGAAGCTGCTGGCTTTCCCACTCACACTCTGCCACCTTCCCCTTGCACTCGCTGTAGCCGATGCAGCCTTGCATCCGTGCCTGTGGCTGAGCAGAGGTGTGTTTGCATCTGAGATCAAGTGTTCCCTCCCTGTGCTCAGCACCGTGCTGAGCTGCGAGCCCCATGTAAGTCTTGCAGACCTGAGCAGTGCCTGAGCCTTGTTAACACCCCTGGGGGGACCTACCCTGCTTCTGACAGCACTCAGGGCTCAGCACACACAGGCATCACTCGGGGCTCAGCACACACAGGCATCACTCGGGGCTCAGCACACACAGGCATCACTCGGGGCTCAGCACACACAGGCATCACTCGGGGCTCAGCACACACAGGCATCACTTGGGGCTCAGCACACACAGGCATCACTCGGGGCTCAGCACACAAAGGCATCACTCAGGGCTCAGCACACACAGGCATCACTCGGGGCTCAGCACACACAGGCATCACTCGGGGCTCAGCACACACCGGGCATCACTCGGGGCTCAGCACACACAGGCATCACTCGGGGCTCAGCACACACAGGCATCACTTGGGGCTCAGCACACACGGGCATCACCCAGTGTTTAGGACACACAGGTACTGCTTGGGACTCAGCACAATCAGGGCTCAGCACACAGGGGCATTGCTCAGGGCTCAGCACACAGGGGCATCACTCGGAGCAGTCCCTGCCGGCTGTGCCAAGTTGCTGGGCTCAGGGCCAGCCCCGGCTCCCTCTGTTTGTTCCCAGAGGTGCCGTTGGCCTTCAGGCTGTGCCAGGTGCTTGTCCTTGCACATATGGCTTTGTCTGGCTCTCCTCTCCCACTCCTGCCTGTTTGCAGGCTCCCATGGGATAAGACTCCCTCCCAGACCTGCTCCCCTTGGAGCTTTTGCTCTGCTTTAACTCTTGCTTGGACAGAGGCCATGGTTTCTTGCCTGCTCTGCATCCATGTTCCCACTGAGCAGGGCCACAGGACTCCAGATTATAGAGCAAAATGGCTAAGAGATATATTCCCTATTGCTAACAAACATGTCTGTACAGGGCCTTTACAAGCTGTGCAGAGAACTGCCCCTTCATCTGCTGGTTGCTCTCAAAGCGTTCATTACCAAAGTCCTATCAACCAGCATTAGCAGGAGCAAAGCAAAAGCACCTTCATGCTGTCCTATAGATGAATATAGAGGAGAGACAAGGAGCTCACAGCATCTTTCCAGCCCACCTGAACCCCTTTGGTACACCAGCCCCGGTACTCCCAGTGCAGAGCCAGGCGTGATGTTTGCCCTGCTCAGCATCCTTTGAGAAGTGCTCAGCACACTGCAGAACCCAGCCTGGTCCCTTTGCCAGCTGTTGCGTTAAGGAAACCTGTTAAAGTCATGGTCTGCCACAGGGAATAAATGTCTGTCTGGTAGCACAAGCCTATGTCAGTCTCCTGTAACACCTTTCCTGGGTCATGTCCAGATGGGGGGGGGGTCTGTAGCTTCTCCCTGTCTGCCCGAGGAGCCGCTGGGATTTACTGCCTGTGGATGCGAAGCCACAGCCTCCGCTTCATACCTGGGGAGAGATGGTGTCGGTCAGCTCCAGGACCCGCTCCCAGCTCCCCATCCTGCTCCTGGGCTGTCCCAGGGCCTGACACCCCTCGTGGTCCCCCCGGCAGGATGCTTACGGTGGAAGCGATGGGCAATGGGGACCAGGCTCAGCAGGAGGACCAGGACAGTGATGGCCAGCGGGACCCAGACCAGGGGGCTGCAGGCACCTGGAGGGAAGGAGAGGACTCAGCCCCATCAGCTCTGAGGGATGGAGCATGAGATGAGAAAGGGAGGAAAGCAAGGCAGGTTGTCAGAGGAGGGGTTGTGGACATGACCATCACCCTGGGGTATCCCTTAGAGGATGCATTACATCCAAGGGCATTGCAGGGAACTCAGAGATGAGCCACAGTACCTAAACTGAAACACATCCAGGCCCCTAAACCCTTGGAGATCCCAAGGGAGCACTCCTAAAGGCAGAGGTCAGCTCCATCCAGAGTGATGGGTTTAGACAGATCCAGGTCCCCATCCCTACAGGGTAACATTGTGATTGCCTCCACCCCAGGACAAGCTGCACCTGAACGCTGGGGACCTCAGGAGCTCAGCACACCCCTATTGTACTGAGCAGACCCAGTGTCATTCATACCTTTCCTGATGGGAGCTTTGCTTTTGGTCACGCACCGCAGGGGCTTTGTGGAGAGTGGGGCTTGAGTGGTCTTTGAAGGCAGAGGAAAGGCATCAACTGGTGGGTAAGGAGGAGAAGAGGACGGTCAGTGTGGCACTGAGTGCGATGAGGATCAGGCCAGAAGGGCTGCAGATCTGGGCTTTTAAACCTAGCCCCATCCAGTGACCCCTGCAAAGGGCTGGAGGGGCCAGGAGCTCAACCTGAACCTCTCAGTGGCCACAGAAGTTACCAAGAGCTTGTAGGAGCATCAATGAACCGAGGTACCAGGCAATGAGGGGCAGGAGGCTGAGGCAGAGGAGAAACTTACAGCGAGCTCCATTTACTGCCAGGCATCACCTCATCAGTGCTGCACAAATCCCTGGGCAGCAGATTTCAGCAGCCCCGGGGGGGTTTGAGGGATCCCTGGATCTTTTCTTACCCAGACCCCTCTAATCTTAGCTCCAAATTGGATTATTTCTTTCCTTCCTGATGAAACGAGGGCAGGATTTCTCATGGTGCATCTGAATTGCAATGGGGCACATTCACTTCTTTGTAAAGGTGGTCAGGAAAACACCCAGGAATACTACATTAAAATACCCCAATAAAATTACATTAAAATAGCATTAAACCTGACTGCCCAAACTGTGCAATTTGCAATGTTTCAAACCTAATTTGTTCTGGTTTAGGGCTGAAATTCCTATGGGAACCACTGTTCTTTTACATAGAAAGACGAGGCATTGGGTGCCTGGGATTTATCTGGACAACGTTTCCCTTGCATTATAACAGACTTCAACAAAAGGAACTTACAAACAACCTGTTTTATCAGGAGGACTAAAAGGAGGAAAAGCAAAGCCTGATCCTCCCAGAGCACCTGCTGCTGTTTGGGTTCTAATTAGAGCGTCCTTGAGGGTGCTGAGTTTCAACCCTGTTTTTCATGCTCTGCTTTGCACAGATATGGGCTCGGCTGATGAAAACCAGTTCTCCTTTATCTGGAAACGGCTTTCCTTTGATCCAGCAAGGATGCAGAAGGGGTTTCTCAGCCAGCTCGAGGTGCAGGGTGTGCTTGCAAGAAAAACAACCCAGAAAGTCTGGGACTCTGGGGCTGCACCTGGGGTAAGTAAGTGATTTGTCTCCCTAAAAGCCTGCAAAGAAAGGGCTGAATCCTGCTTCAAACATATTCATTTTTATACACTTTATACTCCTGCTCTGTGGTCAAGGGGAAAATGGGCTGAAAAGAGCTGCAACCTGAGCCAGGGTCTGTAAAGCATCATTATCCCCCCCCCCATGCTACCCACAGACAGCTCTGATTTACAGCCAGAGCTCCCCAGTAACAGTGGCTTTGAGGAATAAATCCCATTTCACTGCTTTATGTGAAGGACAGGTTTGGAACATGCAGCCTGAGCCATCCTGGAGATGCGAGGGATGATGTCCTCAGGCCTTTGTGCTGCTGTTGTAACTTGGATGGGTAGGGAAGAAACAGGGCACACATCAAACCTCTCATGCAAAGTACCACAGGGGATGAGGAAAGCACAGGGTATCAGGGGATGAGGGTCTTCCCATGGGAATTCTAAAGCACTAGGACAAACAGAGTGCTCAAGGCATGACCACAGCAGAGCAACTGCTGGTGGCAAAAGGACTATTAAAATGTAGCTCTTATTCTATGTGTTTTCTGCCTCATCCAGTCTCACAGGTCCCTTCAAACCCCAGAGCCCCATCCTTGCACCTCAAGATCGGGAAGGGTCCTTGCCCTTGCCCATCACAGTGGTACATTTTGGAACGCCAGTGGTGATGCTTACCCACACTGAGCCGTGTCCCAGTGCCCAGGAGGAGCTGGGAGGACTGGGAGATGGAGCAGTAATAGATCCCATTGTCCGAGGCATGGAGGTGGCTGATGCGCAGGCTGTAGGAGATGTGCGTACCTGCTCCGTGGGCACTGAACTTCTCCTGGCTCATGTTTGTGCCGTAGGTGGCTTTGCCCATCGGGCTGGAAAACATCAAGAACTCGAAGTTTTGCCTCTCCTGGCTCCAGCGGTACCAGTACACCCCGGCATGCTCCCTCTGCAGCTTACACAGCAGTTGTGTTTCATTGCCAGCTTGGGCTGTAATCTGCTTTGGAGTCTGGGTTATAAGGAGGTTTGCATAGAAACCTGAGAGAAAAAGGGACAGGAATGAGGAGTTCTTATTTGCTTCTCATTGCTTTTATTCCATGCTAAGGACAGATGTTCTTTGTGGGACTAAAAGGATCAGGTAGTTACAGACCAGGGGATCACACAGCTGAGAAACAGGAGCATCTTTATCAGGATGCTCCCATACTCTTTCAGAGGCCTTTTTTGGGTTCCCCAGCTGTTTTTTGGTCAAGCCTGTTTAAGCAGGTAGTATATCTGTACCTAAATAGGTAGTATGTCTGTAGTTAGGTAATAGACATGTACTTAAATAGACAGTATACCCTCTAAACACTCATCTAGTGGGGAGGCTTAGTGCCACGTAGGGAGGGATGAGGACATGATTTTAATGTGTCCTCACATGTGTCCTGTCCCTGTATGTACAGGGCAGAGCATCCCCACCTACTCCTATGGATGCCCCTCTCCCCTCCTTTTCTCTCCCCTTTTTCAGAGAGGATTCACCTCTCTTTCAACAGATTTTGTTTGAGCCACTTATTTGCCACATTTTTGTTCTAATAGATGCAACACGGGAAAACTTCATCTCAGGTGCAGAAAAAGACCCCAAGTCCAGCAAAGCACCTCAAAATGAGCCCATTTGATATTAACTTTCAGATTACATTAATTTCATATGAATTTCAGGAGCCAGGGAGGGAGGGATGGGGAATAAGGGGTGGCGGTGGGACTGAAAGCTTGGCTTTGGCATCGCATCGTCCTGTTTGGGTTTTGAAGCTCCTTTGCTATTATCTGAGTTGTGTTTGGCACAGGCAGATGTGAGCTGTGCCTGTGTGAGAGCCAGGATGTGTCCTTGTGGGAAGGATAACAGCGGCTTGTGATCCTTTCTGTTAAGCAAACAGGCCTACAAAGCTGCAGATAGCTCTGAGAGCGGATGAAAAACAGCCCTCTGAAGATAAGGATGCTCCCGCTTCCCCTGCCTGTTTCCCAGACGTGTTTTAAAGCTGTGCTAAAAGCTCAATAAAATACATTTTTGGGCCTTCTTTTACCTTAAAGTGTCCCTATTCCTTCAAGATCCCAAAGCTGCTTCCAGTAGCTGTTACAAACAGCCTCATGCAGCCTTCAAACCCGGGTTTACATGACCTGTGTTTGAAGCCCATGGGCCTGATGTCCCCCATAGGAACAGGCAACGAAGAGGGCTCTGGTGACTGACACAGGTCCACTGTCCCCACACCAATGACCCCATCACTGTTGGTGCACTGCAGAGACGAGCAGGCTTCAGCCCTAATATTCCAATGCCAAATTCAAGGCGACGTTGATGCAGCCACAGCATTTCACTGCATCCTTTGGTGCTGTGACAATATAAATATCTCCTTATTACTAAAATACATAATCTTCGGGTTTTGGAGTGTAATCCTGGTGAACCTTGCTCTCGAAAGCACACGGATGAGAAGGGATCCTGGCAAAGGCTCAGCTCTAAGTCAATGGTCAGGCTCCAGTGTGGTGAGCTGGGACAGAGCCAGAGCAGAAAAGCTCATCCTTTGCCACAACTTCATCCCCCAAAACCTCTCTGTTCCCTTTCCCAATGTATATTTTGTCAGGAGACCCCAGGGGATTGGGGTGGGATGGGTTTGTTTCCATGTGTTCAGCTACACCAGCCTGCAGCAGCCTGAAAATGATCCCTTTTCCCTTTGCATGTGCAGAGCAAACCGAGTTACTGGGGCTTTCTCAGCGGGGACCCCACTGCATAGAGCTATAGGATATGTACCTGTATGTAAGTGCCTCAAGCTGTTTGCTGCTTGATCAGCTGTGTTATGCTGTAGCTGAGTGACCATCACACAATGTGAACAAACACCCTGTGGTCCTGACAACCTCTAGCAATGGTGCTGGGCAGCTTTGCACCCATCTTGGGCAGCATTTTGGGGGACCAACTTGAGCTGTTACTCGAATATATACCTTAAATGTGTGTTTCAAGCTTCCAATACTTTCTACCTGAGAACTGATGGTAAAAATTGTCCCTTAAGGCACAATTCTATCACTTTGCTGTGACACCGACTATAGATTCAGTCCAACCCCCCTGCAACCTGTCTGCAATAAGCAGAAGGCAGCATGGTTTTCTAGCACTCATTCCAGCTTGGCTCTTGGGAAACATTCAATCCTTGGGTAGATTTAGAGGAAAATTTGATGGGGTGTTTATTGTCTTCATGTTACAGTGGCAACGTAGATAGGTGCTGCTTTGACTTCTCCATCAGCAGCATCCCACAGCCCATCTGCACTAAGAGGGTGCAGGAGAAATTAATTCGGTGGTGTCTATACCATCATATATTGCACTTGGAATAGAGTAGGGTAGGGTAGAGTAGAGTGAAGTAGAGTAGAGTAGAGTAGAGTAGAGTAAAGTAGAGTAGAGTAGAGTAGGGTAGAGTAGAGAGTAGGCTATTTCAGTTGGAAGGGATCTACACTGATCAAGTCCAACTGCCTGACCACTTCAGGCCCCAGCTTCTGCTCTGACCAGAAGCTAAAGCATGTTATTAAGGGCATTGTACAACATTATGCAATGATAGGCAATCATATAGGTAATAATATCCTATAATCTATCCTACATTTAAACTTCCATCATGCAGATGCTGTGTAAAGTCCCACGTGCTAAAGCAAGGTGGAGGAGAGGCTCCAGCATGATTTTAGGTGCCCTTAAACCTTAAGAGATGTGTCCCTCTTACCTGGGATATGGAGGCAGATGCAGAGATGGAGCCACAGCCGGGCCATGGTGGTGGAGGCAGTGATGGAGGGGTTTTGTGCCATCTCCCTTCTCCACGCAGGGTCCCCTCTTGGTGGTTGGGCTGGCTTTACCCCGAGAGGTTCTTCCTCTTCTTGATGCAGATGTCTCATCAGCAGCTACCAAAGAGCATCTGCAGCAGCACCCAGAGCTTCAGCATGGTCCCTGCTTCTGCGCTGAGCCCCACACCCAGGTATGCATCAGGGCAGCAGCCCCATGCGCTGCTCCAGCCTGGGATCCCCCCAGACTTCCTTTAGGAATAAAACCAAGGAGAACTCACTGATTTTTAGCTATGTTTACTTCGTATTTCATCACCTCTTTCCCCCTCCTTTATATCTAGCTCTGTGCAATTGAAAAGTGACACATGTAGGAATTTAGTGCTAAAAATGAAAGCAGGAAGGGATGAATTTTTGCTGTTCTCTCCCCCTTTGAAGCCAAAAAGCACTCAAAATAAGGAAAAGATGCAATCTGAGGTGCGCAGTTGTTTTCTTCAGCAGAATCTTTAGCACAGGGTGTTATTCTCCAGGCCTGGAAAGTGGTGAACACCAAAGTAGGTTGCCATAAAGGCAGAGACACGAGGCTTTAAAGCCAAACCCAAGAAACCTCAAACAAATTTAGTGGCTGAAAATCTGGCTTTGAAATGCCTTCAGCAGGGAGAGGTTTGAAGCACTTGGGATTTAGGGTTTGAAGAGTGGAATACATGATGTGAAACAACAGGGTTTGAGCTGGTGGCAGAAGCCCCCATATTCCCATGCCTGGGGAACAAAGTAGAAAGGATTTATTATTTGTATTTATTCACTGTTCCCCTTATAACAAACAAGCAGGGTCTGGTTTTCTTTTATGCCCCCACCTCCTTGTGCAGATACAGAATCATACAGCATGGTTTGGGTTGGAAGGGACCTTAAAGCTCATCCAGTTCCAGCCCCCTGCCATGAGCAGGGACACCTTCCACTAGAGCAGCTTGCTCTCATGGTCCTCATGAAGCCTCAGCATCTCCCCATAGCTGGATCCTGAGCAATGGGGGGGTGGGGGGGGGTATCCCTGAGGACTCCAGGAAGCCTCCCTGGGGTTTGAGCAAGCAGATGAACAGGAAAAGGCGATGTTGTACCTTGTGCAGTGTGAGGTTTTGGTCTGTGTTGTGCCAGATTTCCCCATGCTGCTCTAATGCATCCCCTCCCCATTTCAGTTTAAGTAGTTTCCTGCCCAAGCAGGCTGCTAGCCCAAAAGCCTTGCCACAAAGGCCTCAGCTGAACCCCTCCTTAACTCTTTCCTGGCAGGAGAAATCACTATTAGTGCCTTCAAACACGTTTCAGTGTTAAAAGCTCCTGTTTTCAGAGCTGAGGCCCTGGCATGGGGTGCTGCAACCCCTGCATCTCCCCTCCTTAGCTCCTGCTCACCCTTCCCCTTTGAGTTCACATCACTCCCAAACTGGCACCTCTCCAAATGGGATATAGAGACCTCTTTTTGGGGGGGTGCATGTGCTTAACATGAGAATTGCCACTGCAAGTCTATTTTCCCTTTATCCCCACACTGTAGCAGTGAGCTGAGCCTGATGTCCCTGGTTGCAGCAATGGCTGTGTCCCCCTTTTCTCACTGCTGCTGTCACCTCGAGCACCTTCTGGCCTCCTGGCCAGGTCCAAAGTGCACATAGAGGTGTCTTTTGTCACCATTAAAAGCTTGCACATGGGGCACATGACACTGGGCTGCTGCAGGGCTGGTGACACTGGGTTTTCTAAGCAGGTATTTTGGCTTTGGAGGATTCCCCAGCACATTACAGCAGCCTTAGAGATGCTTCCCTGCAGTGCTTTTAACTTGAGGGTTTCTCCTATGGAAAGAAAGGGGAATATTTGCAGTGTAAAAGCATGGTGTGTGTGCTGAAACAGGGCTTAATCCCTAGTTTGGCTTTGAAGATGTTGTTTCTATGCAGTTGAGCCATTTCCCAGACTGTTCTCAGGGCTCCTAAAAGAAAACATTCCAGAGGTGGGATCCCATTGTCTGGCAGCTTTATCACCAGCAAATATAAACCACGGAGGGAATGTGCAGGAGAGCAGCTGCTGTTTAGAACATCCCCACCGTGTCTGGGGCTGCTGTCCTGGGAAGAAGACAGGGGAGTGAAACCCGGTGTCAGTTGAACTGATTTGTTAGCACAAACAAGGTTTGTTGGTGACCTTGCTGGGGTGCAGCGGCTCCTAAGCAGGAATGTTTGGCTCATGGCTGGTCCAAGGGGGGGGGGAATCGATGGATTTTGGTGTATTTGAGTTATTTGGGTGCACAATTTCTAGGGGGGATTTATTCTTTATATGAAATGAAAGACAACGACCCCAGCCCCCAGCCCAGCCACCTCCCTGCCCCATCTCGGTACTTGCCCTATGGCCCATCCCAGGGGCAAACAGCCCCTCTCCTTTATCTCAGCCGGCATGCAGTGCACTAATCCTGACACTGATTCTCCATCCTTTTGCCAGCTTTGTTACAGTTTTGGCTCTTTCTTGTCTCCCCTATGATGGGCTTCTTACAGCAAAGAAGGGGGGCTGAGGCAAAGCACTGGGGTAGAACAAAGGAGTCTACAGACAAGAAGCAGAACCTGGCTGGAGCTTCATCTCTGTTGCAGCAGGGGTAATTGCGGCTGTAAATGCCAGGCTGGAGAAACAGTTCCTGATAGATAAGGAAAAATCGAGTCCCTCTGTGCTTTTGGGGCTGCAAAAGGTGATTTTTGGGGTTGGGGAAGGCTGCTCAGCCTCAGGCCTAGTCCAACACAGGCATTACTGCAGTAACTGGAAATAAGGGCCCTTTGGGGATAACAGGATGTTGGGTGGAAACACCTCAGGACTCAAG
The DNA here is from genome assembly GCA_002631895.1 of Agapornis roseicollis. Classification (NCBI taxonomy): domain Eukaryota; kingdom Metazoa; phylum Chordata; class Aves; order Psittaciformes; family Psittacidae; genus Agapornis; species Agapornis roseicollis. The sequence goes on from NDXB01009800.1 coordinate 27,318, forward strand.
AAGCCACATTTTCACCATGATTTATTCCAGGGAAGGATGCAGCTTCTGCAGTATTGCATTAGGGGGGGAAGCAGTGATGAAAAGGAAGCATTTCATAGGGTTAGTGCAATAGCAGGTAGAGCAATCAAGTGGGTCAAGTTCTCTGTTCTGAAGGGCTCTAAGATGTGGTTTGTAGGGTGAGGTTGGGGGCTCTGGGTGCCTGCTGCAGGTGCAGATTTACAGCTGTAACCCAGCTGTAGCTGCAGTAGCACAATTGAGGCCCCTGACACATCATGGGGTACCCCCAAGGTGCACACCAGTGTGTGAAGAGCTGGTTTGTGGCATGGAAAAATGCTGCTTTTGAACTCTGTGTGCCCAAATGGATCTAAATGAGGAATTGTGTGATTTTCCTGCCGTTTCCTTTCCTCCCTGCGCTTGGGGTGTGTGTGTGTGTGTGTGTGTGTGTGTGTGTTAGGGGGAACCATGTGTGTTACAGATGTGAGCCCCAAGTGTGATCTTCCCCCACATCCCAAGTGCTAATGGGGTGCACAGCAAGTAGGGGGGCCACTGGGACAATGGGGAGGATGGATGCTAAGCGAAAAAGCTCCAGCTCTCCCTCTTGAGGGCACTTGGTGCAAGCAGAAGTTAGCATAAGCGAGTGTGACTAATCCTGGCCCCCCTAAAACAGATAAGGGTCAGAGCACCTGCTTCCCTAATCAGTGCCAAAAAAGGATAAAGAAAAACAAGGATAGCGTCCTTGGGAAGACAGGGGGAGAAATGAAACACATGCAGGAGGGAGACCCGCCATAGAAGTAAACATAGGCATTATCAGCCCCCCCAAACCGACCTGCCATGGCTATAAAAACCAGCAGGCTGAGACCCTGCGACCACCTTAACCCTAAAGGTGCTTCAACAGACCAGAACTCTGCCTCATCTCTCCCCAGATCCCCGGGACTGCCAGGATCCATCCAAGGATTGGTGAGATCTTATTATTGGGGTCCTATACTGCTCCTCTTCACCCCTTCCCGCATCCCTTCCCCTTCCCCTCCTGGGGACCCCGGTGGGTCGCGGTGGCCACTGCCATTCGTCCTTCCCTTCCCTTTCCCTTGCTACCAGGTTCTGCATCCCCCCCTTGCTTCTGGGTGGCTTTTGGGTGGTTTTTGAGTAGCTTTTGGGTGGATTTTTGGGTGGCTTTCGGGTTGTGGAGCTGCAGCTTTCCTCTGCGGGTGGGTTGGTGGTGCTTGTTTAGGGTAGTTTTCCCCTGAGAAGGAGCCGTCTCCCATCTTGTCCCCATCACTATGATGACCGATATCGTTAGCAATTGGAAGCTGGAGCAGTTTGTGCTCCAGAAGTGTCTCCCTCCGGTTTGGTCCCCGGGGTCCTTCCAGGGCCCGGAGGCATACCAGCAGCTCTGCCAGCAATGGGAGAGCTGGTCGGAGGAGTCCAAAAAACCCAAACCCACAAACAAATGCAAGAAGCGAGCGGCTCTGCAGGGGTTGTTGATGGTGGGCAGGGAGTTGTCGAAGTTGCTGAAGGAGGCTCTTGAGAACGTGCAGGCTTTGGAGCAGGCTAAGGGCGAGCTCAAAGTGCAGGTGGACAACCTGCGTGCGGAGGTGCAGGGTCTGTGCGGGGACTCCCTGCGGAGCGCAGTGGAGATCACCCGGCTGGAGAGCAAGCTGGGCTATGAGAAGCTGAAAACGGAGGAGCTGGAGAAGGAGGTTGGCAAATGGATAGGGGAGACTCACGATGCTCAGAGCGCGGTGCGGGCGGTCCTGCAGGATGTCCAGCGGGACCGCGGCACCGGTCCCGATCACAAAGTGTGCCATGCCAAGATCCAGGAGCTGCAGGCAGAGCTGGGGGTGTCGAGGGGTATTGTGGCTGCCATCCAAGGCAAGAGGGGCCGGTTCGGGAATAGCCAGGGAGAGGACTCCCTAGACCCGCACCCACCCCACTATGATTATGAGGAGGATGTATGGGGGGCCAATGGCCCCACCAGGCCATCCCCTTATGCTCCTTTGCGGGAGGAGATGTGTCAGATGCAAGGAGGGGAGGTGGAGGCTTCCAAAACTAAAAAGACCCCCCCCGACGAGCCAGCCAGCCACGGGCCTCTGCAGGCCATAGACACCAACAGGGCTGTGCTCTGGTTCACCCCCGAGCAGCTCAAGACAGTGGGGAAGATGCTGGGGCCATTGACAAAGGAGACAGCGGTTAACTGGCTGTCCAGGGCCCAGCGGCTGCCCCGGTGCCAGAGTGGCAACTTAGTGAGTGACCTGATAGACGTGGTGAGGAAGTGCATGAAACCGGATGATTTTGCTGCGTTGCCGGGGGACGTGCAGATGGGAAACGTCCAGGACATCGGGGATGTCCAGTTGGCCGTGCTCAAGGTGTTCTTCCCAGAGATTAACCCCTTAGTGCTGTTCCACCAGGAGAAGCAAAGCCCCGAGGAGCGGCCCGATGCTTATGTTAACCGTAAAAAGATGCTCTATCAGATGGCTGGGCTGCCCGGGTCGAAGGAGTCCCCCGTTGATTTTGACAGGCCTGAGTTCAAGGAGCCGTTGGTGGTGGGGTTGACCCCCCCACTGCGGGTGATTGCTGGGGGGGATGCAGCTAGAAAGCCGTTGTTGGAGCTGGAGCAGATCCTGACCCAGAACTTTGAGCTGCAGAAGCAGGCGTTCCCGGGGTACATGCCGGGGGGGAAGAAAGGGAAAACCTCAGCCGTGTCCTACCAAAGCGCAGGGATGAGAAAGATGCAAGGGGACAACCGGAAAGATCCCGATGGCAAAGGTGGTCCAGGGAAGGAGAACCAGCAAGGGCTGAGATATCAGAAGTCCAACCCTTGGCGCGCCGAGCTGCGGAAGCGCTTGATAAAGTATGAGAAGCAGGAGGACATCGATGGCTTGCCGGATGCGGAGCTCTTCCGTAAACTGGCCCTGCACGAGGCCAAAAAGCACAGCAGCTCCCACCCCATCGACCCGGGATCTAAGGCTCAGCAATAGGGCTGCCAGGCACCTGCATCGCCCCTCTTTGTGGCACCGATTAAGACCGATGCATGGGGGCGCCTGATAGTTGATATAACTATTGGAGGAGGGGTGCTTGGACAAGTGATGAGAATTGATACTGGTGCCACTTATTCCATTTTGAATCTGACCCCTGGCGAAGCCAGGAGCTTCCAAACCTGTGAAATTATTGAACTGATAGGGCCCAATGGCCAAAAATCCTCAGTGGCCTTCACAGGGCCCATACCCTTTGAAATTGGCACTGCCAAAGGGTCTGAGAAATTTGGGAAAATGGAAATAAAAGGGGAAAAAACGGGTGTTTTGGCCATCTCCACCCTGACAAAGATGGGGGTGATGGTGGACTTGGCAAACCAAGGGCTGTTGCATTGTCCCCAAAGCGATGTGCCCGTCATCCCGGCAAGCCATAGGGTGATGTCAGTGAAAGCCCCTGAGATCCTGGTGCACCCTGAGTGGGAACCCCGAGTGAAACGGGTCACGGAGCAGTTCCCCCGGGTGTGGGCAAGAAGCAAGCTGGATTGTGGGCAGATTGATGCTGTTGTAGCAGTGAAAGGGCCGGATCCCCCCCCTCAGCCGCAGCCCTGGTACCCGGCTGAGGCTGAGGCCAGCCTGTGGGGCACAGTCAAAACCTTGCTGGAGCAGGGGGTATTGGTGGAGCTGCAGAGCACCAGCAATGCCCCAGTGTGGCCCTTGAGGAAGGCTGATGGGAAAACATGGAAGCTGACAGTTGACTTCAGTGCCCTGCACTGTGTCACCCCACTGCACACCTCTGCAGTGGCCAAGTATCCCGGCATCATGTCAGCTATCTCCCGGGGATCCGAGTGGTTCTCAGTGCTCAGCCTCACCAGCCCGTCCTTTGCCATCTCCCTGCATCCCGAATGCTGGCATAAGTTTGCCTTCACCATCCGAGGACAGCAATTTGCCTTCACCAGAGTGCCCCCGGGCTTCCACAACACCTCTGCCATCTGCCACACACACGTGGTGAGGATGTGGGAGAAGCTCCGCCATCGGGACAGCGTGATGTCCTGTGCTGGTGACATCCTCATCCATACCCGGACAAAAGAGGAGAACCTGGAGGTGCTGGCAGAGGTGCTGGAGGCTGTGCAGAAGACAGGCTTCAAGATCAGCCCCATGAAAGCCCAGCTATGCTGGAAGGAGGTTTCCTACCTGGGGGTGACCCTAGGGGAGGAAGGGCGCTCGCTGGAGAAGCAGAGGGTCCAGCTAATACAGAAGGTGCCGGCGCCAGCCGATGCCACCACCCTGAGGTCCTTCCTGGCTCTCCTAAGGTTCTGCAGGGAGTTTGTGGAGGGTTATGCAGAGAAAGCTGCCCCTCTTTGCCACCTCCTGAAGAAGGACACACCCTGGGAATGGGGGCCAGAGCAGGATGAGGCAGTGAAGTCCTTAAAGGAGAGCGTGGCACAAGCCCCTGTGCTGGTGCATCCCCACGGGGACAGACCCTATGTCCTACAGCTGGCCAGCACGGGGAGGGGGCTGCAGGCTACCTTGGGCCAGCAGCAAGGTGCCCATCTCCTCCCTGTTGCCCATGCATCGCGCCTGCTGACGCAGGCTGAGCAGCAGTTCAGTGAATACGAGAGGGAGGTTTTAGCCTTGACCTGGGCTCTGCAGCACTGGGAACACCTGGTGGGGTCAGCCCCAGTGCTGCTGAGGACCTCCCATGCCCCGGTGAGGTATCTCTTGTCGGAGAAGGGAGATGAGGGTGCCCTGTGCCGCCCCAGAATGGCCAACTGGGTGCTGGCATTGACTGACAAGGGGGTCCCTGGGCACCCCTCACTCGGTGCCTACAGGGTGGTGATCAGTGGAGAGAGGGATGTGGAGGAACCAGGGGGTCTCCTGCCTGAGCCCAAGCTGCGCCGGGCACCCCTGTTTGAGAGCAGCCTCAGCCTGCAGGAGGCCAGGGACAGAGGCTATGTTGTGTGGTTCATAGATGGGTCCAACTACTATGAGCAAGGGGTGCCCTACACAGGCTACGCTGCGGTCAACCAGGGTACCGGGGAGGTGGTGAAGGGGAAGTGCCTGCCTCACTCCATCCAGGCTGCTGAGCTGGTGGCCTTGACGGCCGCCCTTGAGAACACAGCAGCAGACCAGCCCCTGGCCGTGTTCTCAGACTCGGGATGGATGGTGAGAGCAGCACTCAAGTGGTTGCCGCTCTGGAGGGAGAGGGACATGCAGTCTGCTGATGGCAAGCCTGTCACCTATGCCAAAAAGCTGCTGTACCTTGCGAGGCTGGCGGAGCAGAGAGCGCACCCGACCCAGATCATTAAAGTGAAGGCGCACAAGAAGGGAACAGAGGAGGCCAAGTGGAACAAGGAGGCGGATGCTAAAGCCAAGCAGGGTGCAAAGGAAGGGCTGATGTGGAAGACCAGCAAGCCCATGGAGAACACCTCCGTGTTGGTGGCTCCCAGCAGACACGGGGAGAGGGTGGACCTGCCGGGCTTGCAGGCACAAGACCCCAGCATCCGGGAGTTAGTGCAGGGCAGGGTGTATAAAGGGTGCAAGGTGTGGAAGGATGCCTCTGGTCTGGTCCTGGCAAGGAAGGAGGGGGCAGACTTCCCAGTCTGGGTGGTGCCTGAGCTGGTCCGGACAGAGCTGGTGGCCCTGGCTCACGAGCAAGGGCATTTGGGGACAGACAAGACCATGGTGAGGCTGCAGAGCGCTGGGTGGTGGCCTGAGATGAGAGAGGATGTGGAGAGGTATGTCAGCAACTGCTTGACTTGCGCGGCCAGCAATCCTGACATCAAAAAGACCAAGGCCCTCCTGGGTCATCAGAGGGTTTCTGGGCCGTGGAGCAGGTTGCAGATGGAGTTTATCGGTCCTTTGCCCCAAACAGCCCAAGGCAACAGGTATTGCTTAGTGATCAGCGATACCTTCACCAACTGGGTGGAAGCATTTCCAGCTCGAAACAACACACCCAATGCAACCGCTAACATCCTGGTAGAGCACATCTTGTCACGCTGGGGAGTCCCAAAGGAGATTGACTCGGACCACGGTCAGCGTTTCATCACAGAAGTCACAAAAGGAGTGTGCCAGGCCCTGGGCATCAAGCAGAAGCTTCACATCACTGGCCATTTCCAGAAGCCTGGCTCGGCAGAAGCCCCCAGACAACCCCTGAAGACAGCGCTGAGGAAGCTGGTGAACCAAAGGAAAAACTGGGATCAGAAGCTCCCAGTGGTCCTGCTGGCCTTACGGGGGACAATGGCATCTCAAGCACCTTCTCCCCAACAGCTGCTTCCTGCAGGAGACCCGAAGCTTCTGGGACACTGGTGGCAAAGAGGGGAGCCACCGGATGAAGTGCAGCCCCGTGTGCTGATGGACAAGTGGGTCCAGGACATACTGAGGACACTGTTGGCTACGTACCACCAGCTCACCCTGGGGCAGGACACCAACATCCCCAAGATGGATAAGCAGCTGGGAGCGTTGCTGCGCCCCATGGAGTGGAACACAGGGGACCTGGTAATGTATCGGGAGGTTAGAGAGAAGAACCAGGTGCTGGAACCCCAGTGGATGGGGCCCATTAGGGTGGTGAACAAGGCCAGCCCCTCCATGTACCAGGTAGAAATCAGAAAGGGAGCAAAAAGGCAGGAAAAGTGGTTCCATTCTTCACAATTAAAAGCATGGAAGGGAAACTAACGGGGCTGGAGAGCCCGTCTTGTTTATGTTTTGCAGATAAAGGAAAATGGAAGGCGATTGTGACCAGCGGGAAGGGCGAGCTTCGTGGCATCACCAACCCTGTTTGCGCTATGGGGAAAATGCTTTCAGATTTGTGGTTGCAGGATTTGCTTTGCTCTCTGGTATGTGCATAGCCCTGAGCACCCAATGCACCCAACCAACCCATCAGCACCCCAGGCAAAAAGTCAGTCATTCCCACTTAGAAAGGCATCTCGACACATGGGTCCAACACAGGGTTAGGAGATACACAAAAACTGAGACCGATTGGCCCTGGTCTCAAGCTCACATAAAATACACAGGAAGCATGGGATTAAATTCTAACAAAGGCTTAAATCTGTCAACTGTGGTGATGCACGGGTCGGAGGTGTACCTGGAAAATGAATGGAGCTGGGATAGCACAAACAGACTTCCACAGCTGCTGGGGACGGTGGGACAACACATACAGGTAGGCTGCAGGGTTATCAATGGATCCACTCACCAGCGAGTCAGTCAGATCTCTGTAACCGAAGTAAAAACTAAGAAGAACCAGAAAAAGAGCTGTGCTGTAGAAAAATGGGACTGTTGGTGCAATTTTACTTTGGTCCAGCCAGTGTTTGTGGTCTGCCTCTGGGCACAAAACAGCGTGGGGCTGTCCTTTAAATTCCAGATTAGCACCACGACACACTCCTTTGCTGCCGTCAAGATCTCCAAGTGCCATTTCTTGGCCTGGCACGCAGCCCCACACGCTGAGGTTGGCAACCAGGTAAAATTGGAAATCGAATATTCCCAAGAAAGTGTAAGTGACCCAATGCAAACTGATGGCACCCTCGTGACTGTCACTGCCCCTGATGGCAGCAAGTGGGTCGTGCCAGTAAAATGCCTCCGTAAGACCAAAACGTTTAATAGATCTGAATTAGGTGCAGAAGCTTCATGGTATAATCAGGATTATGGAATCTGTCCACACCTGGTCATAAACCTCCAGGTATGGTGTCGAGGAAGCCTAAGCATAGACATGTCCCCTGAGCTTGGAGGGAAGTGGTGGATAGGAGGTCCTGATGGATTTAAGAAGGAGTTTACCATCATTGCTGTCTTACGCCCCTTCATTTCCAAAATAGGCCCTTACGTAGTCAAGCAAAATCACATCCAAGAGCTGTTGACGGGGCCTGTCCGATCACTGAAGAAGGTGGTGTTGTCCCTGTCCACCGTTAACATTTCATCTGTCAGACCTCACTGTGCCCCCTTCCTCTCCACGCTCCACACGGGCTGGCTGGCATGGCTCCACAGCCGCTCCATCCAGGGCACCCGGGCCAGGAGAGACCTGCTGGCCACAGCACTGGGGGGAGGAGGTGCTGCCATGGGGGTCCTTAACACTATGAACGTTGAGGTTTTGACCAACAAGCTGGAGGCTGTCACCTCGGGCGTGCAGGGGCTCCTCGACCCCTTGAATTCATCCCTGGCCAGCCTTGGGATGGGGCAGTGGCTCGTGTCAGAGGTGTTGCCTACCTGGGAACAAATAGATGAGAAAGACCACCAGATGCTGTTGCGAGCGTTGGGCATCGAACAAAATAACGTCTCTCTTGCTCTTAGCTGCATCCAGGCCCAGATGTGGGTGCAGAGTGTCGTTGCAGGTATCCTGAGAGACGGGGACAACGGTATCCTCCCCACCGAGATCCGAAAGATCGTGTGGGATGCGGCCACAGAAAAGGAGCGGCAGCTCCAAGCCTGGTGGAGGCTTGTCAACTTCACCCACGACCAGGTCCTCAATGCAGTCATCACCTACGTCCTCACTGTGACAGAGGCTAGCATCGAAAAGGTCTACCCCGTTGTGGCCCTGGGGGTTAACACAAATGGGTCTGTGGTCTACCCCCTGGACCACCGCATGTGGGCGAGGGTGTCTGATGGGAAATGGCAGTCGGTAGATTTGGAAGCCTGCATTTTGGAAAGGGGGCTGGGATTCATATGTGAAGATGATGCCCTTAAGGCAAGTGATGTTTGCTTTGACACCAGAGAAGGGGTGTGCCACTTTGAGATCAATCCCCAGAGCAGCAATAAGACGGTGTTGGTGTATGTAGGGAAAGGGTGCGTGTGCTTCAGAACGATGTGTAAATACGTGCAGATCAATGAAGTCTATAACCAGAGTGTGTTTAACGACTCAAATATGTGTGCTTGCAATGTAGCTGTTATTAGAGGCTGTGATTTTGTGTATAAACCACCTGTATTCACTAGCCAGTTGCTAATAAGAAACTACACCTTGTATCGTAGTATAACCCCAACCCCTATCGGCATGGATTTGTCACTTGTAAAAGAGATGTTAGAGCATGCAAATTTACAGCAGCTGCTAGAAAATGCTAGGGCAGAAGCTAGAAAGATCCTAATAACTGTGCATCACGATGGTAGTGTTATAAAGCAGGTAATGGAACGAATTAAGAGGGTGGGAGAACACCATTGGTGGGAAATTTTCTTTGGCTGGTCCCCCACTGCCACCAGCATCTTCAACGCGCTGCTGCACCCTGTAGTAGTCATCCTGCTAATGCAAATCTGTGTGTGCTTTGCCATGGTAGCAACTTGTTACTGGATGAGGAAGGTGAAACTCTGCATTGACAAAGAGGTGCAAGGACTGAGGCTGGCCAAACGCCTCCTACCATAGTCAAGGGCAAGACTGGGTTGGCCTCTGTGTTTGCCACCAAGAAGAACCTTTAGCTCCGCTGTTGGCTGCAACCCAGTAGGCGTTGAGCGGTGGGGACACATGCCATGCCAGACCTTGATGTGAGGGATGGCCTCCTCTGGTACAAGAGGGCCATCCAGGAGGAAAGGGCAGGCCAAGCAGCCTGTGGCTGGCACGAATCACAGAATGGTAGAGGTTGGAAGGAACCTCTTGAGATGATCAAGTCCAGTCCTTCTGCTCAAGCAGGGCCACCTAAAACAGACTGGCCAGGCTGTATCCAGCTGGGTTATGGAGACTCCACAACCTCTTTGGGCAACTTGCATCAGTGTTTCATCACCCTCACAGTAAAAAAGCAAAAGTTAGCATAAGTAACTATTATAAGCAATAATAATAATAATAATAATAAGTAACTATTGTGTTTGAACCTCCCATTCTCACATGCGAATGTCAAGATGCTGCTCTTGTGTGATTTAAGACTCCTTAAGCAGAAAAGGGGAAAAGGAAAGCCAAGGACTGTGTCTTTGGAAGTAAAGAGAAGGAAACATCATGCTGGAGCTTGGAAACCACTCACTGAAGATGGCAGGGGTGTTACCAGCCTCAAAGACTTGGAAGGATGATAAAAGATGAGCAGAATGTAATCACCTTGGACTTATAGGAGCTGAATCCACATGGACCTTTGCAGCATCTATCTCCAGGTTCCCAAGACTCCCAGTGCGTCTGGCCAGCGCATGGGTGAGATCTTGGTTTTGGAGCCTGAACATCACTGCTTTGCTTTGCTTTGCTTAGTTGTGCATGTACTCAATAAAGTCTATCTGTTAGAGCCTATCTTGCTGTCTGTTCAATCGCCGCCTACCCTGGCTCATGCCCTTGGCTACACTGGTAGAGAAACTACAGTGAAAAGATGTGGGTTTGGGTTCTTTTTTCCCCCCTTTTTAGGCCCAAATCCCTCACTTTCTTTTTGCCTGCAGAATATTCACTGAAACACAAAGATTCCTGCCTTGGGCTGAAGAGTGTGCACAAACCCACTCCCCTCCTTCTTTCTGCCTTTTCCCACCTGGATCACCCTCTGCCACTAAAACCAGAAGGAGCCTTAAAATGTACAAAGGGGTTTGCAAACAAGTTAAAAACATTAGGAATTGCAAAAACTCAATTCAGCATCTCTTTTCCAGCCCACGGGACTGATCTCATCTCAAAGTGCTGCTCTCTCTGAGAATGGGGGGTTTACACAGGCAAAAAGTCCTTTGCAATCCAGGCTGAAGTAAGCACATTAAAGAACTGGGCTTTAACCCAGCAGGAACTTCTGGGCTAGCTCAAGAAATGGGTTTAAAACCTCACTTTTCACAATGGCTGTGCTCGGAAGCACAAAGATCTTAAAGAAAATACTTGATTTTAAAGAAAACTTTAATATATGGGTTTGATAAAGACGCTTCTCCTTAACAAACACATTATTACTGGGCTTAGGGACATGTGAGTAAATAAATCACGGTCTAAACCCACAGAAATCTTTTTCTCCCCTCCAAGCACCAGGAAAACACCCCCTTCACCCCTGGGATGGGAGGCTGAACTCTGCCCCAACCCTCCCACCCCCCTGGAAAGGGCTGGGGCCTGGTCTCTATGCTCTGCTGCTCCCTTCATTTCACCCATCACAAAGCCTCACAGAAAACACATTTTGGTTAAAGCACCTTTCTTGCTCACTAACACCTTACTTGTTTCATGAGAATCCATTTCCTTGTGCATAGTTACCCTTTCATACAAAGCCCTTACCCCTCTAATCTGTTTTGGGAGCCTGTGGGGAAAAAGGAACCTCAGATAATTTGCATTATCCATTCTTCCATTGCAAACTTGTACTGGGACAGTGTGACACAGCAGGGATTGGCCTCAGGATGATGGTATAGCTGCCTATACATCCCACATTGGCTTCAATCAAATGCAGAAGGAATGTGAGCCTGGTTTTATAGAATCATAGAATGGTTTGGGTTGGAAAGGACCTTAAGATCATCCAGTTCCAATCCCCTGACATAGGCTAGGCTTGTACTAGATTGTGTTGCTCAGAGAAAGCTCAGACTTTGATTTCCCAGCCCAGACAGTTTAACAGCCTTGTGTTTTTATGGAAACATTCAAAAGAGCTTGGAATTCTGGGGGGTTCTGCCTCTACAGCCCTGAAGCCTGTCAATGCTCATCTCATACCCCCCTAGACAGGGCCAGGCTGGCTGATTCCTGCCTGTCACAGCTGCCTCCCCCAGGGCATCATCAGCGTTTTGACCCGTGTCACAATCCAGCATGAACAGTCCCTTTCAGACTCAATGTCTGGACATGGCTCTTGTTTCTCCTCTTTTCTCTTCTCTTCCCTCTTTCCCACCTCTATTCCCTTCCTCCACTGTTGAGGAAGTGCTTCCCATCCTTCCTAATACCAGTTTTCTTGCTAATTGAGTGTGGCTGTCACTCCAGATCATCCTTCCAGGCCTCCCAGCTTTGAGCAGGGTGTTTCAAAGCCCTTCTTTCACCCAGCACCTACAAGGCACCTGCACATTCACAGAGAGGGAATTCATCTGGTTTAGAACCTCTCGGTGGTGATGTCCTTCAAACTCATGCATTTTGTAAGCATTTTAAAGGCACCCTATAAAAGCAAAAGTAGTAGCAGGAGGACTGATACCCTAGAGGTGTCAATCTTGATGCACCATTGCTGCAGAGCTCCAGTTGCGATCCCTCAACCTAAAGGTAAGGTACTTTTAGGTTGAGAACATACATCTTACTCCTAACAGTCCCATTAGTAGAAGCTGTTCTTTCTGCTCCTGAGTGTTTTAGTCACCCCAGAGCACACAGAGAAGCTGGATATTAGTCCCAACTATTTACAATCTGTAAACATGCTGTAGACACAACCCATATAGCAGAGAAGTGAGAAGGGAAGAGCAAGAAAGCCCTGGGGATGGAGTGATACAATCAGAGAGAGATGTAGTGCAGTGTGCTATATCCTGCCTGATCAAGATTTATTATGTATGGGCAGGATGGAAAAATGAGGTTTAGGAGGCAGAATATAGAAGAGCATCAGAGCCCAGAGGCAGAATGGGGGGAGCTGGTTTACGAGCTAAACCAACTTCATTGGGGATGTGGGACAGATTCAGACTTGGGTTGATTCTTTTCTGCTATGTAGAGTCCCAGAGAATTCTGTGATGTGCCAGCACTCAGCATGAAGGGAGATGCTTGATTTATTCCTCAGGAAGCGATCAGATATGCATCAGCCTGGCTGAGAATTGCTCATGAATAACTCAGTAGGGAGCTCATTTACTCCTAGGAGTGATGGAATGACTGACGTTACATCCTGCAGACAGAAATGCAGGGAATTCTTATGGGTTCACTTACTTCTTGAAAAATGAAACACATTAGGAACAATTTCCAGCTTCGAGAGAGATTCATCGTTAGCCTGATGTTTGGCAAAGCTAACACAAGACTCGGATTAAGAATTAGGCCTTCCATAGCATAGGGCAAATGCCCTTGTTCCTTCAGCTGCTCTCAGCAGTTTTACCAAGGGATGATAGTCACAGGTACCTGGAAAGGGACATGAGGTTACTTGGAATAGTGCAGGTTAGAAGATAGGTGGAAAAAACCCCAATATGAGGGTGCTGAGGCGCTGGCACAGGGTGCCCAGAGAAGCTGTGGCTGCCCCATCCCTTGGCAGTGTTGGAGGCCAGGTTGGACACAGGGCTTGGAGCAACTGCTCTAGTGGAAGGTGTCCCTGCCCATGGCAAGTGGTTGGAACTGGATGAGCTTTAAGGTCCCTTCAACCCAAACCAGCCTGGGATTCTATGATTTTATAACACCAGCTTATGGCTGTTGTCTCAACCTCTTTTCCCCCACCAACTGGTGCTTCTTGCTGCTTTGAGCATGGTGTGGAAAGATGAAAGGCAGGCTGTGCACCGGTGCACAGTGAGAGCCCATTCACAGCTGCACCACAGGCAGCACTGGCTCTGCTCGGGCTGGCTGACACAGCACCCTGACCGCAGCACAGCAGCAGGTTCAGCACAGGAGCACTGCTAAGTGAGCATGGGTGCTGTGTGCAGGTGCATTCCTGTGTTTGCTGAGGCAGAAAAAAGAATAGAACATGAGATGTAAACAAACCAGGAGGCAGGAGCTGAGCAGCATCAGCTTCTCTGTCAGATTTGAGAGGGATTTATCTTTAATCATAGAACATCATGGAATGGTTTGGGTTGGAAGGGACCCTAAAGCTCACCCAGTTCCAACCGCCTGCCATGGGCAGGGACACCTTCCACTTACAGCAGGTTGCTCCAAGCCCCTGTGTCCAACCTGGCCTCCAACACTGCCAGGGATGGGGCAGCCACAGCTTCTCTGGGCACCCTGTGCCAGTGCCTCAGCACCCCAACAGGGAAGAGCTCAGCTCAGCTCAGTCTCCCCTCTTTGGGCAGGTTCAAGCCATTCCCCTTGTCCTGTCCCTACAGGCCCTTGTCCCAAGCCCCTCTCCATGTTTCCTGCAGTCCCTTTAGACACTGGAGCTGCTCTAAGGTCTCCCCTTCAGGAGCCTTCTCTTCTGCAGGCTGAACCAGCCCAGGTCCCTCAGCCTGGCTCCATAGGAAAGGTACAGCAAAGCTCCTTCCATACAATCCTCTCATTTTGAGGATACTTCAAAGGAACCTCGGTGCGTGCACAGATGTTGCTGCTGAAGGCAAACCCACTTGAGCTGAGTGCATCCTGAACAGTGCCTTAATCTTCACTTGCTTAAAGCTACAGCATCAAAGCTTGTACTTTCCTCTGTGAAGTGGTCAAAAGAGCCAACCCTTGCATGCTGTTGGGAATTCTCACATAACACCTTCCCTGAGTGACTCATGGCCAGAGTCACAACCAGCTTCTTGGCATTGCAACAACATGGGAGTGCAAAGCAAGCCAGGAAGCATTAGTGGGGTGTAGCTGAGGAAGGCAGACTGATCCATGTTTAAGCACAAGAGATGGATTCAGAAAGGCTGGAGGCAGGCAGGTAAGAACTGAGTTGGTGCAGAGAACTCAAACAGCTTCTCCCATAGTGCTCTTGAGGCACAGACTGCAGTTACACATGAACTCAAATGAATACAGAGATACAGACTTGAGAGTTTTGATTAACACTCTGAGGAGGACCTGTACATATACACCATGGTACATTGGTGTGTTATGTACCACTGACATGTCACTGACACAAGGGAGTGAAGAGAAATAGAAATCATCATTTCTGCTGACTACAACAGGAAAGGTTTTGCTACTGTGGCTCAGAAATAGCATCAGTAGAGACTGATATAATGCAATTCCAAAGGAAGCATTTAGAGGGAAGAAGTTTAGCTATGAGCAAGAGGTGTCACAGCCAGTATGCTTCTCACACAGCACAGTAGTATCAGTAACTGTGATTCAGCCTATGGAGCTGAATTTATAAAGCAGATGGTTTGGAAGCACTTAGCTTTGGGGATAAAGCTTTGTTTCAGCTGTTCGTTAGGTGAGTGCTCAGGACATTGCTGTGAACAGTTTCATTGTGAGTTCCAGAAAATCCCGTTTCATTTTAAAGGTTTCTTTCAAATCTTCCCTCCATCCCACGCACAGATTTCCACTTTTCCCCACAGCCTTTGGAGAAAACCCCCCAAAATACAATGTCCCATTTATTCCACATCCCCCCTGTGGAGAATCTGGCTTTATTCAAGATTCTCATACCTCAACTAGAGAAACAGCAAGGACCTGAGCCGTCAGTGCAAGAGGAAAAGCTTTGGGAGCTGAGGGTCTGTGTTTGTTGAGCATCAATCCTATGATGAAGCTCGACTGTGAGACAAGTGGTCCTCACCGTGCTATACAGTGCAGGCTCCTGCAGGCGATCAGGACTCCTGGAGGTGTCAGTCATTTGTGGGAGTTGGGATTTATGCCAAATTCTTCCATTCCAAGCAGGAGCGATTGCCAGGAGCAAAGCCAAGCACGCAGCGTGCTGCAGCACTCTGAAATCAAATCAGAGGTTCCTTACCGTTAATAGGAATCAATGCCTAACCCTTTGCTCTGCCAGAAATAACTGGTTGAAACAGCACTCCATTGCTCTCAACTGCAAATTGAGCTTTTTGAAATAAAGGACGTGAGCTTATTTGGGGATGAGGGTCACTGCTGGTCTTTTCCCAAAGCTTTCCCACAGATTTATGGCTCTGTACTTATTTATGGTCTTCTATTTATTAGTTTTTTGTGACCAGATAGGACAGATGGAAAGTCACCAGCACATCTGACAAGGCTGTAACCTCCTCCCTTAGGCCATTGCCACCAGCATATGTGAAGAGCCAGCAGCTATAACATGTGAAGGTTAAAAAGCTGCAGATGAGATGGAAGAGCTCATCCTCACCACCATGATCCTGGCAAGATGAGAATCACCAGAGAAGCTTGTGGAAAGGCTGGAAAAAGAATCCAAACCTCCCAGTCCTCACCCTGGTGCTTTCATCTTGGTGTTCTGGCTGATAAATACAACCATTAAGCACCCTGTCAGCTTCCGTGTTGGATGGCAGTGCTGGTCAAGAGCTGAATACCTTGATTTAATTAAACTGCAATAACAACTAATTCAGACAACTGCTTGACACTGAGCTCTGATTCCAAAGGTATGTGGCAAATTTGAGATGCAGCTCAAGGCATTGCACTCAGGTGATTTTCATTGATTTCAGTCTCTTGGTCTCTTGGACAAGTTACCAGGTTAGACATGAGGAGGAGATGCACCGAGAGGAGCGTGACCAGCAGGTCGAAGGAGGTGATCCTGCCCCTCTACTCTGCTCTTGGGAGACCCCACTTGCAGCACTATGTACATTTCTGGTGTCCTCAACATAAAAAGGACATGGAGCTGTTGGAACAAGTCCAGAGGAAGCCACAAGGATGATCAGGGACTGGAGCATCTCCCATAGGAAGACAGGCTGGGAAAGTTGGGGCTGTTCAGGCTGGAGAAGAGAAGCTGCATGGAAACCTCACAGCAGCCTTCCAGTATCTGAAGGGGGCCTGCTGGGGAGGAACTCTTCATCAGGGACTGTAGTGATAGGACAAGGGGGAAATTGGGAGCAGAAATCAGCTTCAGTTCTATGATTCCATGATTCATGGGCAGGGCAAATCTGCCGGAGTCACCTTTTGCACTGTCTGTAGATAAAAAAAAGGGCATTAGAAGAATAAAGTACCTGATCCAGGTGACCTGGTGAAGCAGGGACAGACAAACTTGAAATGCAGAAGCCTTCATTTAAGCTCAGCGTTTGTAACAGCAGTTTAGATGCAATCAAACCTGTAACAGCAGTTTTAACCTTGGGTTTGTGCCCTGCTGCATGTATACAGCTTTAACTTGCCTTTGTGATATACAGCTGTTCTTTCACAAAGCCAGGCAGCACAAGTTTACTGAAAGAGGAGACACATCGCATTAGTGTTTCACAGAGGAATCCTTATACCTGCATAAAACACCATTGACTCCAAGGGGTTTCCAGGCAGGTCTGCAAGTCTTTCTGCTCAGAAAGATCTGTGGCTGAATTTGTTTCCCCAGTCAGAATTGTAATGCTTTGGCAGTTTTTAATGAGAGGAACAGATGAGCAGAATTAGCTTTATGACAGTCAGCATGCATCCCTTTGCTAGTGAGGAATGGAAAAAGATGCATTTACACTAAAGGGTAAGTAACATCATTAACCTCTGTGCCTAGCATTGTAAAATACGTAGCATGCAGATAACTATTGCTACAGATGTGAAAGGTTTGGAACAAGGCAATTGGGAAACACGGGAACAATAATTGTTATTTATGGCCTTAGAAAATTGGCTATCACCTATCTAAATGAGAGCTGTAAGTCACTTCTGCTAGATGAGAACCTGCTATGGCTCATTTACAGCATTTACATCAGAGATTAATCATTTTTTAATCAAAACGTGGCAAGAATACTTCTTCGGGGATCTTATTGTCATGTCTGATACCAGGAATCTTTGTTTAGAGCTATTCAACTTAGTTTGCGCAACCGTTTTCCAGTGGGTGGGTGAGGAAGGGATGGAGTTCAAGCACAGATTTGGGAATGATCACTGAGAAAACCAAAGCCATCTCTTTCCTCTGTCAACTCTCACTTTTACTATGTTTTCAGAGGCATTCATTTCCTGACTTCCAAAAATGCAACTTCAGAAGCAAGTAAATTGGTACTTACTTCCCTTCCTTGTGTATAAGGGGAGTACTACACTGTGGCCTTTCCATCTGCTGGAGGTCTGTTTTCTTAAACTGACTTCCTAAGGCAAGGAGGTGTATGTGACCGTAGGGAGCAGGGTTCCCCTACCAATGAAGACACTGGCCATATTCGTACAAGTCTGCGGAGGGGCTCTTCATTAGGGACTGTAATGACAGACAAGGGGTAACGGGTTCAAACTGAAACCGGGGAGGTTTAGATTGGATCTAAGGAAGAAATCCTTTCCTGTCAGGGTGGTGAGGCACTGGAATGGGTTGTCCAGGGAGGTTGTGAGTGCTCCATCCCTGGCAGTGTTCAAGGCCAGGTTGGACAGAGCCTTGGGTGGCCTGGTTTAGTGCGAGGTGTCCCTGCTTATGGCAGGGGGTTGGAACTGGATGATCTTAAGGTCCCTTCCAACCCAAACTATTCTATGATTCTGTGATTCTAAGTCTCTTTGACAGAGTAGCGGAAATGGCAAAGAGATCTTACAATGCCTTTAACTAGATGTTTCAAGAGCAGAGAAAGTCATTGTCTTACATAGGAGCAAGCTGCAGTGCTGCTCATGTTATTCTCAGTGCAAAGAGTAGATACAGGGGAGCACTTGAAAACCTCCCCAGTTACACTGTAGGACAATACAGGCAGCCTGCAGTTGGTAGCTTACAACAGCTCACAACCATCATTAGTGGCATAAATAAATGATGTTTGCCCAAGTAAATAATAAGAAAAGCAGTTATTAATGTGTGACCTGAAACTCCCTCATCAGATGAGCTAAGGCTAAGGAAAGCCATGGAAAGTATCCTTGGAAAGATACAGAAAGGCATGTAACTCTTCAGTGAGGAAAAAGAGCATTGAAGAAAGCAGAGGCATCATCAGCCTCAAACGAAGACAAGGAGAGATTAGGAAAGGGGACCAGAACAAGGACCCTATGCACACTTAAAACTTAATGCTGAATTCCCATGGAGCTCTGAGTTCAGGTTCCTGAGACTCCTGAGAAATGAACTGTTATTGGCACCTACATGTTCCTGCTAAGCGTTGTTTAGCTGTACATGTATCTAGTTCAGCTTGCCTGTTAGAGGATGGACTGAGTTACTTGATGGCTTAGATGTGAGCTACTAAGATTTATAACCTTATCAGCAGCAGGAAAATCTAAATCCAAGATTGTAATCAACCACAACACACAAATCCTGAAATAAAAATGAAGCAGACTACATTGATTTCGATGCTTTTCAGCTTACTTCTTATACTTGCAAAACCAAAAGCAAGACAAATCAGAGAGGCTTGGGGGCCCTGGTCTTTGCTCCATCCCACACCACAGCAACCCACAACAGGAAGTTTCAGTTGGGCAGCGTTACTGTGAGCAGCAGCTCAGCACAGGTGCCCCTACAAACAGACTAACCCAGGGGAGAGTGCAGCCTGAGCAGTGCAAACCAAGAGCTTTGAGATCCCACATCAAGGCTTAGAAAACCGTCCTTGGAACCTGCAGGCAGTAAGAGAGATGTTAAATGGTGTCTTATGAAATTGCTTTTAAATGATCACTTGTCAGACCTTAACTGTATTTACTCAGTCCAGCAGCTTTCTGTAAGACATCACACAGGCTTCCAATCCTCTGCACAATCCCAGCTCAACAGTGCAGAGAGATCATGCAATTTCCCTCTTTATCTTGGGTATCCTGCCTGTCCCTGGCTCTGTAGACGCTGCTGCATTTCTAGTGTCCATGACTTACTGAAGGTCTCATCTGAGAGTCCTGGGAGCAACACAAGAGCTTGAATGCCATCATCTGAGTTCCTCAATTAATTGCATATATGTAGGACATCAGTGCTTATGCCACAATGGCATAAATCCATGAATGAAGGTGTGGTGTCATGACATTTAAAATGGGAACACAAAGCTGTGACTGATTTTTCAGGATATGGTTCAGATCACAAACCTTGGGTCACAAATGTTTCATTCCTTCTGTACAACCCTTTGAGTGAATGAAGCAGAATATAGCCTCGTAGAATCATAGAATCATAAAATCATAGAATGGTTTGGATTGGAAAGGACCTTAAGATCATCCAGTTCCAACCCCCCCTGCCATAAGCAGGGACACCTCACACTAAACCGTGTCACCCAAGGCTCTGTCCAACCTGGCCTTGAACACTGCTGGGGATGGAGCATTCACTATTTCATTGGGCAACCCCATTCCAGTCCCTCACCACCCTCACGGTGAAGAACTTCTTCCTTATATCTATCCTAAACTTCCCCTGTTTCAGCTTGAACCCATCACCCCTTGTCCTACCACTCCAGTCCCTAATGAAGAGTCCCTCCCCAGCATCCCTATAGGCCCCCTTCAGACACTGGAAGCTCCTCTGACGCCTCCACGCAGCTTCTCTTCTCCAGGCTGAACAGCCCCAACTTTCTCAGCCTGTCTTCACTGGCCTCATGTTTGTACCTTTTCTGTTTCCTAAATTAAACTAAAANAGCTCCTCTGACGCCTCCACGCAGCTTCTCTTCTCCAGGCTGAACAGCCCCAACTTTCTCAGCCTGTCTTCACTGGCCTCATGTTTGTACCTTTTCTGTTTCCTAAATTAAACTAAAAATGAGGAATACAGTGAGAAAAACCTACTAGGCAATGTACATCTGAGAACCATTTGCATGTTTAATGGCTCATTTTCCATTCACAACTGGGTGACGAACAAGCCAAAACAATACCAACACTCCAAAGAACCAACAGCAAGTAAGATCTGGAACCAAAAGCCTTTCACATTCTCCTTCTGGCACAGAAATGGTGACAGACATGGCTGGGGACACTTAGTGAACAATAACAGACACCTCAACAGTAGGTACCATTAACAGCAGAAATAACCTGTATCTGGTGACATTCCAACAGTATTCTCTGAACTACTGCCCCATGTTTGTGCTATATTCCCAGGAGAGATTACAAGCTTTTAAACTCACATAACTGCAATGGCTACTGTATGTGTAAGGATTAAAACTGTCTGCTAACTACTGCCACAACATTTCAGAAGACAGGATTGGAACAAAACCTTTTGTTTTAAACCCCCAAATAATGATTTTATAGTGTCAAATACGCGAGTCTACAAACAGAATCAACTTTTTAAAGATAAGCAAGACCTTTATCAATATCCCAAAGATTCAACCCAAAGTAGCTCCTCTCCTATTTTGCCCTCTCTTTGAGTCTTCTCTTTATCCTTCTTGGGATTTTTGCTGGGTTTTTTTCAGCAGGGCTCTCTGTAAGTATTTTGCCTTTATAAGGTCTTGATTTCTTCTTACTCGCCAAGCCCATCTCAACTTTCATTTTCTTTTGTTCCTCATCCAACTTCTTTTCTTTTCCAACATCTGCACCTTCACTACTTTTCTTTCTTTTCCACCTTGGGGCTTCTTTCTCATACTTCACCTCTTCACTGATGGATTCTTCCTCCTCCTTGAAACATTTTATCTGAGATTTCTGTTCCTTTCTGTAGGAATTGGTAGGGGTTTCAGCAAGTGTAAGGCTGTAGGAGTCTGTAGGCTCTGCAGCCAACAGGCTGAAGCTCTTATGATGATGGCCACCTCAGATTGCTCTTCTTTGCAGTATCCCTGGTTATAACAACAATGAGGTGTCATTTCTAGTGTGTGCTCATATGCTGATGGCCAATTGGTGATCTCTTTTCCCCAGTATTTGTAGGAGACTGGATGTTTGAGATAAAGTTGGAATGTCCTTGGTGACACATAGAGTTTGACGATATAACCTCAGCAAGGTCACCTTCATCTTCAGTGTTTGTCTCTTGAATCCATTCCTCTTCTACTTTTACTAAACACCCCCTTGGCTCTTGCCCTTTAGCCTCCTGAACTTCAATGCAACCCATTAATTCATCTTGCAAGGAGTCAGAGGGTTGGTTTGGTTTCTTCATGAGATTAGCCAGCTTTGTTCCTCTGCATAAATTGGAGAGAAAGCCTTAATTATTAATACTGACTGATTTCACTGGCATCTGTGGAGTTAAAATAAGCAGGTCACATTTCCAGAGACAGAAAAAGAACATATTCCAAGTGTGTGGTTCTGTGTAACCACATGGACCCTGTTACACTCAATTGTATCTGTAAAGCTGGAGCTCCAGGGTACAAATTCTACTCTTTGTGAAAACTAAAGATGCAGAATCACTTCCTGAACATCAGATGAGTTTCCTGTGAGCCGAGATGCTGCAGGAATAAGATGCTTTTCAAATGACTGCATACATTTTAAACTACCCCTAACCCCCCATATTTAATATTCTCTTTTATGAACTAATCTCCAATTAGCTGCAGATAAGAAGCAATTACATTAAATACCGTCAAGTAATGAAGTTCCTGATTTCTTTATGAGATCCATTCTATTGAACTGTTGCAGTACACTGATTTCAGGCAAGCTGTGTGACTCCACAGAAACAACCAACCCAGATGGCTAAAACCCTAACAAGGTAAATGAGGTCCTCAAGGTAAAACTACTTTTCAGTTTCTATTCTATTCTATTCTTTCTTTCTTCAGGATGGAAGATAAAGTGTTAGATGACAAAGATACTCCCTGAAGGGCAGCTCCAAAACCCATATCTTAAATGTATCCTGTTCTGCCTTAATTCACCAGCTTTATACATTCATTTTGTTAAACTATAGCCCTGTAGCAGTTTCCTATACTCCTGTCTTTGGAGACCCTAATCCTGTTCACTAAGAAAATGTTTGAAGTCGTATCACTTCTACATCAGTGTCTTGTGATTATATTATTATTGTGCCTTCACTTAAAACGTGCCTTATCAAAACATCAATCTTGCAAGCAGTTTTGACATTTAGCCTACAAACACAGCTCTTAATTCACCACAATCTCCATTCTGCAATTAACAGTCCACAAGTCCTCTTCTGGGTAAAAGGGAAAACACAAGAGCTATCATCTATCCCATAAATTATCTTATGCCAAATGTAAGACACGTGCTGATGAATTTTGAAAACAACACAACTGATGGAGACTCGGTGCTTTTCAGGATTAAGGTCTTCTTTGCCCTGCCAACAGGAATCTTTAAGATCAGATCATTTCCTTTTAGACTGAGCACTGAAGATGCTGTACCAAACTGGGTGCTGCTATCCCCAGAGAGCAAAATAAGTGGGGAAACGGTACAGGTTTCAGGACTTTTCCTGAGGGCTGTCACTGAAGATGCAGCTGGGAGAACTCTAACACTGAATTTCAGCCACAAGGATGATGCTGAAATGCACAGGGCACTTGAAAACCAGTAAACCAAGCAACCCCAATAGCAACAAAACTCCCCCAAGCTAATCAAAGTCACTTAACAGCAAACAACAGGACTAATGGAAAAGTTTGAAACTAAAGAGTTCTAGCATAGTAACAAAAGGCTTATTGACTTACTTAATCCTGTGCTTCTTTCCGTGCAGGTGGGACTGGTATGTTTCTATAGATATATAGACGTGTGACATTACATACAAGGCAAATGTAATAACCAACTCCAATTGCTGCAAAGAAGGAACATGCAGATTTGAGAGACTGCAACTGAAAAGCAAAATTCAAAGCTCATCACAATCCCATCCCATGCAAGAGTCCTAACATAATGACATAAACAGTGTTTATGGACAGATAGATTCTCTGCTGCAGTTGTACACTAGAATAATACTTAATGGCAAACTGACTACCTGTTTGTTTTCATCCCTAGAAGGTCACACTAATTCCAGCTGAGCTGGAATTCAGACACTAATTCACACTAATTCCAGCTAAGCTGGAATTCCACTTTTTGGCATGCCTTGCTCTTAAAAATAAGCCACAGTTGAAAACAAAAACAAAGGAAGTCACATAACTACAGTTCAACTAAACCATGCTCTTCAAATGAAGATGAGGTTGAAGATAAAATATTGGGGAAAGTATCATGATGTCTTAGCTTTATGGATTTAAACTGCAACAGGGGAAGTTCAGGTTAGATATAAAGAAGTTCTTTACTGTGAGGGTGGTGAGGCACTGGAATGGGTTGCCCCAAGAAGTGGTGAATGCTCCACCTCTGGCAGTGTTCAAGGCCATTTTGGACAGAGCCTTGGGTGCCATGGTTTAGTGTGAGGTGTCCCTGCCTATGGCAGGGGGTTGGAACTGGATGATCTTAAGGTCCTTTCCAACCCAAACCATGCTATGATTCTATAACTGAGCTTCAGCCTCTCAGTTTACCCAATGGTCCATCCTGGAAGCCATGTATAGAGCAGTTGGCTTTCCATGCTTTGCACACAGCCTGGAGCAGAAAGCACTGCGCCCTGCGGTCTCCAGGCTCGTTGCCAAAAAGGCATCAAGAAAGCCATAAAGGCAATCAGCCTTCATCATTATTCCTAAAGATTGCTCTCTGGGCCCCTTGCCAAATTGAAGTCCAAGGGGACATTAGAAACCAGAATCAAATGCTGTGTATTGTGTCCTGTAACTCTAAATAATGATGCTAAGCTGTGGGACGATCAGTTAACACATGATTAAGGAAGGACTAGGTACCCAGTCCCCTGGGACAACACATGACTGCCACCTTTGCACAAAGACAAAGCTTTACACAGAGCATGAATTTTGGTACAAGCTTTATACTTTATATATATACTGTATACTTTATATATATACTTTACACTTTACATATATACTGTATACTTTATATATATACTTTACACTTTACATATATACCGTATACTTTATATATATACTTTACACTTTACATATATACTGTATACTTTAACTGAGATGGAATGTAGCTCCAGTGGAAGCCCGAAACAAGGAATGCCAGCCATGTGCAACCATCTGAAAATCTATCAGCAGCTCTATGGGCACTAAGAAAACCCGAGGAATGGCAGACACAGAGATCTTTCTCAGCCTGTGTGCATGGCCAGCCCCAATCTGCCTTCCCAAAGTGAAATGTTTAACATACACATCTTAATAAAGTTGGCTGCGATGAGGCTGTGATTGCCATGATGACTGGGTAACAAAATGCCACTCTCTGGCATGGTTTACCAAGGAAAGAATTCACCTTCTAATAAAACCTTTATTTTCACAAGGTACAAAGGCCATGTGCCTTGTCCTTTAGAGCTTTTGTATTCTGCAGTACGACCCATCCAGAAATGCTCAATACTCTACAGATATTGATTCACATAACTTCACCCCTTCAAACAGAGGAGTGAAGGATGGACACAATAACTTGGCTTGATACACAAGAAAATCCAATGGCTTAGTTTTGGGCATTAGATGAAAGTCCATCCTGCACCCAAAGCACATGAATTGCCAATGTCTGTAGCAGAACAAGCCACTTAGAGAGGAAAATTACATCAGTTTGCTCAAGTGTACTGAGCTGTAAACCCAGCTCCCTAGAGAAAGATAAATGGATCTGCAATGTAACCAGGCACATGGCTATGAAATGCTGTTATTGCTCTATTTCAATTTGCATAGCTTCTTACTGTAAAACACATCTCTTTCAAAGACAGACTTCTTTATATTTCTTAAGGACACTATCCTAAGCATGTTTTCCTTGACTTAGCAGTGCATTCCACAGCCTTCTTGGTGGTCAATGCTTGCTACAGAAATACCCTAAAAACATAATAACATGAAAAATTAAGAACACTAGAATGTGAAATTAAACTTGCTTTTTCTTGGCTGACCACTGCAGGGAAAAGCTTGGATTACAGGGAGCAGAAGCCTGGTTGTCCAAGTAACTTTTTGTTGTGCCTCTTGGAGCCATCCTGAACCCTGTT
Organism: Agapornis roseicollis; assembly: GCA_002631895.1. Lineage (NCBI taxonomy): Eukaryota > Metazoa > Chordata > Aves > Psittaciformes > Psittacidae > Agapornis > Agapornis roseicollis. Next base: position 52,528 of record NDXB01009800.1, read on the forward strand.
GTGTCCCTGTCATCAATGGCATTTTGTACTACCTGATGAACTGCACTAAAATACATTCTAGAGACGTTTCAAATATTGCTCTTTATTGTTACAAGAGCCATTTTCATTCTTCAATACTGTGAAAAGGTGACAGGATTCGACTTAAGATTCTTCTTTGGAAATCTATTACATCTTAGCCCTCTTTTCATAATACTGTGTCTTTTATTTCTCATTAAGTCTTTCCATTTTTTACCTCTTAACATTGCCTTCCCCCTGCTTTAGCTCAGTCTTTTCTCAAGGTAAGGTTATGCTATTCCAGCTGAGTCAGCAGTGATGAATGCAGTTACCACAATCTTAGTGAAGCCTTCTCTGACTTCAGTCTAACACTTAAGGCATTGTTTAACCCAAGAATTGATTCCCCCCCACCATGAGAAAAATAGCTACAAAAATAAAGACACAGAGTTCACATTATTTGTCTTAATTGTGCCTTAAGATTTGCTCTACTCAGTTTTTCTCCATGGTCACAAGATGACTGTTAACACGTATCACATGAAACAGGCAGGGCTACCAAAGAATAACTTGTCTGGGGAACATAGACCAGCACCATGAGAATGGGAATGTATTGTGCTCTAATGCAGCTCTTGGCTTTCACATGCTGTTACATTGCAAACACATGGGAACTCATCTCCAGCTTTGCCAGTGTGATACAGTCAAGCACAGCGTAACCTCACCTGCTTTCCTTAAGGCAAACAAGGCCAGAACATCCGGATCTACGAGCAGGATAAAGCTGCTAGTAAAGCTGGTCAGGGGCACAGCTACCCGGCACTTGTGAGAACGCTGGGTTGCCGCTTCTATAACCCCTGATCTGACAATTTCAGCCTCAAACCACATGAAAGCCTGTACGTGTAACCAGAGCCTTTTGCTGTATGGTTAGTGGATTTTCAGGCACATACGTATGCCTTGGATAATGTATTTCTACCCAGTCTTCTGGCAAACTGCATGGAGACAGGTTCAGGAATCAACTGATGTGTCTCTCACTTAAATCCCAACCAGGCAGCGAGTTGTAAATGGTTTTCAGTTCGATCTGACAACTGCAGGCTCCTTCCCAATGGCAACCACACACATCAACAGCCTTTGCTAACACACCTCTGCTTCCTTCCAGAGAAGGGTTACAAACCAGTCTGCCCTTCCTCCTTTTATCTGTGCCTCAAGACCATTTGTAACACACAGAAATGACAGAGCATGGGGAAATCTGTGCTACCGCTGCCTGTGTGCAACCAGTTCCATAAATTGGATGAAGCCTTGGGTGCCATGGTTTAGTGTGAGGTGTCCCTGCTTATGGAAGCGGGGTTGGAACTGGATGATCTTAAGGTCCCTTCCAACCCTAACTATTCTATGATTCTAGGAAATATTAAGCTGAACATGAGGCCTTCAGCTTTCAGACTGACATCTTTCCTGGCAACTACAAAGACTTTTGTAAAGGAAATTGTTCCCCTTACAGTTTGCAACCATACTACCAGAAACCTTTCAGGGAATCAAGCAAACGCAGTGGCCTCACACAAGTGCCACACTGACCTTTTTATGCCTCCAAAATGTTTAAATAGAGGCACCAGTATCATGAATTTGGAGCAACTGTCGGATCAACTTTCTGTCATTAAATGGTTCACTGCTCCTTAATAAATGGGACTCTTTAAATAATGGGACTGCTCCTTAATAAAAGGATGTGGGCAAAAATGTGTTAGAAATATAAGACATGAGATTGATCTGTATTTTTTTTAAGACACAATCATTCATGCTGTGTGATGAAGTCAACCAGTAATTTTCAGTGTGGTTTTCCCTTTATTTTTATTCCCCAAAATGACTGTTTACGTTTGTCAACAGCCCACACTTTGGAGGAATAACAGGTCTCTGGACTATCTGGAGCCATTAATCCAGCCTCCTATTTACTCATCACCCAAGGACAATATTTTCTCCTGTGATTCTTAGTAGGTCTTTGTAGGTCAGCTGCATTATGAACCCTGTGGTACCTGGTACTGTCACAGACATGCTGTGAGATCTCATGTTCTGTGAAGTCCACTGACATCCTAAGAAAAGACATACTATAGCAACAGCAAATATTAACAGCAGTTTATGTATCTCAAAGGATGCATAAAGTGAAGCAGCACAAAGGGGTTTCTGGCAATCAAAGGATGAATCTGATCCCATTGAAATGCTAAGAAGAGCTTTACAAGTGACTTTAGCACACCTGATTAACCTCAGATAACCACAAATTCCCATCAAAGGAAGTGTAAAGATTCCTCAGAGATTTAACTCCGTGCTCATGGGAAGTGTGGAGCAGCGTAACAATTCCCTCTGGCTTCTGGGCTCAGAAATCCCACCAGCTTGAAACCTCTCTTCAATAATGGCCTTGTTTTCAGAGTCACCTCAGAGCAAGGACTGGTCCTGGGTAGCATAGCTTCTGAAAGCAGAGGCGAACCACAGATGCCCCTGTCATAGAATCATAGAATAGTTAGGGTTGGAAGGGACCTTAAGATCATCCAGTTCCAAAGACACAGGGTCTCATATGGTAGACTGAAATTATTAGCTCTAGGCCTTCAGTAGTCTTGAGGGTGCTATGTTTACAGGAAGATATGTGACCACACAGGGATGAAAACAAGAGTGCAGTGCTGGATTTACAAGTGTTTAGAACACCAAGAGTGATTAAAGCCCCCTTTTAGTTGGTAGAGTACAAGCATTACAAGAGGAGAAAAGAAGCTTCTGCTCTGCTCTGAGGTAGCACTGACCACAGCAAAAGGATGCACACAAACAGAAAGGAGCCAGGATGAGAATGGACAACTGCAGTAACATGAGGCTGTGCTAGCTATGTGTATGTAGAGATTTCTTACTTCAAGCAAATTATCAGCTCACCAACATACCATCCGCCTCACCTGTAGCATTTGCTTTGCTCCGTTATCCTTCCTAAGCTCCTAAGAAATACTTCTTTTCAGAGGGAACAGGGCTGAGAAATGTATCTGTCAAAGCTGATTAGATGGAATGAGAAATGAGCGTTCAAGTACCACCCAGGCACAAAGGGGGAAATCCCATAATAAAACAGGTAACATTTCCTGTTTCATCATGCTTCACTTGTATGCCCAGAAGGAAAACATGACAGTATAGGCTTCCATGAATGTACTGTCTACAGGCTATCCTCAAAACAGAAGATATTCACACAAAAATAGGGAAAATATTATTGTTCTTGGACTGCAAACCCAGAAGAAATCAGACCCTGGAGACAATGCTTCTCTTAGTGATGATCCATGTTAGAACCAACATAGCCCCAAAGGGAAAACTAGACAAACAGGTGAAGTGTTCCATTTCCTTTCCAAAGAAAGGAGTCAAATATTGGTTATTCTTTTCAACTATTAATTCTCAGCAGTCACTATGGTATTTCTGTGATTACTTCAGCTCTTACTGTGATTCAGGAGCTTAAAATCCAGGACACAGAATAGGTGCCGAAAGATTATTTTTATCAAACAAAATGTCTATAAAATGCAAAAAACCCACCAAAACACACACATACACAAGTTATTCTGTGTTCTTTCTTGGTTTTGTAGCACAATTTATGGGACTCATCCCAGATACTTGGGCATTTTCATAACAGGCTGCTTTACAGTGAGAGTCAAATTCCAAATGCACTGCAGAGACTGTGGAGCCCTGACAGAGAAGGCAGGCAGAAGTGGGAGGAAAGAAGAGAGGGCAAGGCTGGAAAGATAAATTATGCCTCTGCACAGAGAAATGGGGCAAGGTGAATTCATTTGGTTACATGGCAGGGGGTTGGAACTGGATGATCTTAAGGTCCTTTCCAACCCAAACCGTTCCATAATTCTGTGAGTCTATAATGATTTCCTTACTGTTCCTTGATTCTCTGTTATGATCTTAGAAGCACATTTCTCATCTTCATTAATGTTAAATCTTCAATGGCACAGCAAATCAATAAAACTCTGATGTAAGAAGACTTAGGGACTTTCAAACCTTATTGTACTTGCATATTTTACTACTTGGGAGATGTTCAAGGATGTCTTTAACTTTAAATCTTTGCTATCTGCTTTCTTCCTTTTGCTAAGTTAATTGTAGAGGAATCTTTGTGGTGTGCCGTATAGGAAAGGCAGGGGAAGAAAAAGTCTTCCCTCAGGGCAGTATAAATGTTGGAGGAAAAATACTAACATTAATTAAAATGTCAGGAACCAGGTAATTTGAAAAAGCCTCCTCAGCCCAGGATTCTCTACCACTTGATTAAAAAGGAAATGCTCCAAGCTTCAGTCTATTATCAATGTTTCTTCCCCAGTTCTTGAGGTAGAGAAGACATAAAGCAGAACAATGTAGTAAAGAAAAAAGTCTAGGCTAGACAAACCCCTTAAGGCGAAGGCATAAAGTTTCAAGTGGAAGGTACTAAACCCACAAAATGACAGAGCTAAAGTCTGCCCTCAAACAGCACCAGCATTTTAATGAGAAATGGATGGATTCACATGAATCAAGTTCAACAACTACAAGTCCTCAAGAGCAAGTATTGACCCACATATTTGCCTCATTTTACAAGCCCTGTCCTGTGGTTGTCTCCAAGGTACAAGCAGTGGGGGTGGAAGCATCTTACCAGGCTACTACCTGTCAGCCTCACGGTAACTGAGGGTGCATGCTGAAGCCTGTCCCAGCTGCAAAGTAGAACAGGTTAATATACATCATGTGCACTATATTAATTCGCTTTATTCTGCAAGCAAGAAAGGCAAGAACCTGACAAGCAGCAGGGTTTGCACATCTGGTGAAGCTACAACCTGTCAGCTAAGATAACGGTGGATTTATCTTCAGATTGACAGTTTTGCCACTGTATTTATGCACACATCTTGGTCTGAAACCGTGGCCTGGCGGTACCAGGGGTGTAATACAAGCCAGATAGCGGATCTTTTCTGGCATGATTTTGCTGAGCACCCTCCACCGTGGTATTCTCAAGGCTGGAAGGGGAGAAATGACACTTTTGTTATACTGTATCTTAGCCAAAATGTGGGATTTTGTGATGTGAGGAGTGCATCATACTGAGTACACCATGGATGTCTGCCCATGCAGAGACCTGGTTTCCTGTAACTCTGTCCTGGAAAGACTCAAATCTGTTGGTTTTACTTGATGGGTTGAAAGGGTATAGTCTTTGTTATTCTTCTCTTCTCTTCTCTTCTCTTCTCTTCTCTTCTCTTCTCTTCTCTTCTCTTCTCTTCTC